>BTHS01000588.1:0-345178 GCA_036184385.1 Tokudaia muenninki
GTATATGAAGGTGGTGTTTTTTCTCTGGATATCAATTTTCTTCAGATTATCCATTTAAGCCACCAAAGGTTACTTTCCATACCAGAATCTATCACTGCAACATCAACAGTCAGGGAGTCATCTGCCTGGATATTCTGAAGAGAATTGGAGCCCTGCCTTGACCATTTCAAAGGTTTTGCTGTCTATTTGTTCCCTTTTGACAGATTGCAACTCTGCAGATCCTCTAGTTGGAAGCATAGCCACTCAGTATTTGACCAACAGAGAAGAACATGACGAGAGAGCCAGACTGTGGACCAAGAGATATGCAACATAATTCGCATAATTTATATGCAGTTTGAAGGATCAGAAGGCTTTTTCCCACTGACCAGCAGATCTGTATAATTTTACAATACGGACTCTGAGTTTATGTTGTACTGATTCCACTCTTGCCTTTATCCTTTGAAGACTGGGAAACTCAGCCAAAAAGGAATATCTACCAAGAGTAGAACTTTGGAGATGTAGTTATGTTTGAAATGCCTACTTGAAACCTTGCTTCTTTTGAGATATCAAAATGTATTTTGTGATGTACTAAGGATACTGGTCCTGAAGTCTATCATATATTATAGTGCATTTTAGCCTTAGTCATTATCTGTATGAAGTTATAAAATGTTAGCTGTACCTGGCTAGGGATTGTACCATTTGTATTAAAAGCCCAGATCTGTTTCTAAGTATGTGATTTATGCTCTTCTGAAAATGTTTTACCTTTGTCAGTTTGTAATGACGAGGATTATCTCTCTACCTATGTAGCTCAGAGAGCACTGATGTATCATCTCAAGCACAAACAAACATGCTCCTAAGCAAAAAATAAAAAAAATAAGAACTTTTTCTGTTAATAGGCCTTTGAAATATGACCTGCTATCCTTCACACTTATTTGGCATAGCCCTTACATTATTGTCTCCCAAGAATGTTTCATTCCTGCCTGTAAAGTATCGCTTTGTTTTCTATTTGATAGTCTTACAGATAGCATCACAATTCCACAGCAAGTAACAACAGATTTAAGTTTCATGTGATTCATACCTTCTATCTTGACCTATCCTAGTTAGGGGAAACTAGCTATCTAAAAACAGTATGTGGGTCACTGGAAATATTAGTGTGTGGGGTATCTTTAACTTTCACTACATCAAAAGAGTCTGGTGATTAAGAAATACATAATTTTATAGTGAACATAGTATCAAGATCTATAATCAATTTAGCGGACTATTACTAAAAACTCACCAGGTATTGCCTTGCTTCAGGTCACTTATTTTTATACATTATAGCAGTGGTTCTCAATGTTTCAAATGCTACAACCCTTATGCTGTAGTCACCCCTAACAAAAACATATTTTTTGTTGCTTCTTCATAATTATAATGTTAAATTTTTAAATCAATCTTTCCTGGTAAAATGTTTGATTCAAGTTGAGAAGAACTAAATAAAATACTTGATGGTCAATTATATGTTCAATCGTGAAAGGAAACCCATGCATATATCGACAGGCAAAGCTCCAATTAATAATTTGTCAGTTAATATAATTTGAAAGCAATAATCTAGAAAGGAATTGTGACTTTATGTTTGTTTGAAAAAATATTCTGAAGATGTTACATTAATATATATATCTGCATGTGTCTCTTTCTATGCGTGTGTTTGTGTGTCTGTGTGTGTGTCTGTGTGTGTAAATTATAGTTGCTTTACTTTCCTTCTTTTCCTTTCTACATATTTCTCCTCTCATAAATCCTCTCATTGTTTTGTTTTGAAATCATGGCTACTCTTTCTTTAACTGGTGTGTGTGTGTATGTGTGTGTGTGTGTTTGTGTGTGTGTTCCTAAATATAGATTTACATCATGCTCAGTATTTGAAATCTTGCTCGCATGTTTCCAATTTCAGTTCTGAGCAGTTTGTACTGAATAGATTATTGAGGGCACTCCTCTGATTATCTATCCCAGTTTCAGTCTTCCTAGCTCCCTCAGGGATCTATGAGAGTTGCCTTGTTCATGACAGCATGTCTTTTTTTGTTGATGTTGTTGTTGTGGTAGTGGTTTTCATTGTTGTGGTTTTAGATCTTATTTAGGCAGCCATGTTGTGGCCAGTTTATTTGGTTTAGCCTCTCCAAAATGACTAGGAGTCAAAAACCCTCATTGCAGACTTCTTATCCTCTGGCTCTTAAGATCTTTCTCCTCCATTTCTATGATATTCCCTGGACTTTAGGTGTCAGAGTTATGTTTGGCAGGTAGGATTTGGGGCTGAGTAAATATGACCATGTGTTCCCTGCATTTTGATTGTTTGTGGTTTTTCTATAAATGTGTTTCTCTGGTATAAAAGGAAATTTATGTGAAGAGCGATGAGAACTACACTTATCTGTGTGTATGAGGACAAAGATTTAGAATGTAGCTACTATGTAAGTTGATTGAATGAAGAGGTTGTTGTAGGGACTAGCCAACTTCCTGGGACAAGCGAGGTCATGGTTCTTGGAGAACAACCTACAACCACCACGTTACTAAGCCAGCATCATTTCTGTGTTTTAAATCTTCACTTAAACCAGCAAGAATCCATCAGTATGTAAGAGAATTTTATATATTTTCTAAGATTTCCATCTCCAGCAATAGTTGACTATCAACACAGTCTGGGTACTTGCTTGGGAACTGAAATATTTTTGAAACCCAACCATGTTTGTGAGCAAGGCTGCTCTGTGTCTAACACTTCCTCAAGGGATGGAACCCATGAGCTGTGATCCCAGACTGCTGCCTCCTCAACAACATAATCCTGTGGCCATCAGACACACATGGCTATGCCCCAGGCACCTAGTGTTCTGGCTGGACTCCAACCCTGCAGTCACCTGGCTACATCCAGACTTTTCCTGCTCCACTGTTACCTGGCTGTTGCCCGGAACACCAGCCTATTATAAAAGAAGGCTTCTTGCTCCTCCTTGTTCTGTCTTGCAACTCTCTCCATCCTCTCTTATCTCTCTCTTGGCCTCCCTCTCATCTCTCCTCTCTCTCTATCTCTCTTCTCTCTCATCTCTCTCTCTCTCTCTCTCTCTCTCTCTCTCTCTCTCTGTTTCCTGTTTCCCCCCTATCTCTCTCTATTATTTTTCTCCTCTCCATGTGATCATGGTCTTCCCTCATCTCTATACCTTCTCTTTCTCTCTTTACTTCTTTTTTTCTTTTTTAGTGAAAAAGGAAATAAAAACATTTTATTATAAAATTAAAGATTTACATGAAAAATGTTTCTGAAAAAATTGAAGAAGCATATAGAAAAACATTAATATTAACAATTTTCATGGAAAAGTAATGAGTAAAGTTTCTGGACACAAAAAACAGTACTAAAATAAATTGAAAAAAGGAAATAGAAATATTTTATGATAGAACTGAAGATTTACATGGGAAATATTTCCAATAAAATTGTAGAAAAATATAAAATAACCTGAAATTGAAGATTATCATGGAAAATTATACAGATAAAATGGTAGGCATAAAAATATTTCTAAGTTAACTGAAAGTGGAATTATAAACATTTTCTGATAAAAGTTGAAGAACGTACAAGGGAAAATTTCTCTGATAAAATTCAAGAAATATATAGAAAAACAAGTTAAGATTGACTATTTCATGGAACATAATACAGAAAAATTGGAATATTTTTATGCTACCATTTTATCTGTATAATTTTCCATGATAATCTTCAATTTTAATGTTTTTCCATATATTTATTTTTCAATATTATCAGAAATATTTTCCATGTAACTCTTCAATTTTATCATAAAATGTTTATAATTTCAATCAACTTAGGAATGTTTTTACTCCTCTCTTTACTTCTTTATCTCCTTTTTCTTTCTGTTCTCTTAATAATAAAGTCTTAAAACTATCAACTGTCTCTGTTGTCAAAATCTGCCACTTAGAAGCTTGGATCAGGCCTTCAGCCTTTCAGCCACCAAGGAAGGATCGCAACTCCTCTCAGCCAAGCCTCCTCACAGCCAAGCCTCCTCACACCCAAGCTGCTTCCTCACTCAACAGGTACCTGGAAGGTCCATGCCAGAAACTGTACCACCTTCTGATTGGGATCTCCCTTCCTAATAGCCACACAGGCTCATGCTCCACACATGCCTTTGAGGGTTGCTAATTGTAACTTTCAGGTTGATAAAACCAACAATCATATAGGAAGGGATTCTTAACTGAGATATTATCTATATCAGGTTGGCCAATTGCTATGTATGCGCAGGAATGTTTTTATTGTTAATTGATGTGGTAAAGGCACAGTAGAATCAGTGTGTGTGGCATCGTTTATATATTGGTAGTCTTAAACTGTATAATGGAGTTGAATATATAATGACCTTTAATTGAAAGAATATCCATTCATATACACTGAGTTAAAATATTACACTTATATGAGTTAAATTATATTGTTAAGCATACCTATAAGAAAAAATATTGTTAAAGCTATCATGCTAGGCCTGACATTGTATATCTTCAGAATAATGTATAAAAGCACAGATTTAAAAAAATCTTAGTTTTAGCACTATGTTGGGGGATGAAGGATGATCTTACAGTCTTTCATAGTTCACCGATTTAATTTAATGAAATTAATGGGTTACTTTTAATATCAGGTAAATATCTGGAGTTCTAAAAAACCATTTTTTTATTTATTACATTTATCAAACAAGAATATTCTCATCACCCATTGATTCAGTGTTTTATTTTGTACAAAGTTACTTCTCATTGCTGCAGACAGGAAAGGATCACAAACCCATCACTTCTGTTGCTTCAGGTGTTAATTGCTATGTTGTCGAGAGTAATGACATTTTTCATGCACTTAGCACTCATAAGATTCTTCCAAAATTTTTTAACTACTGAGAAATTCTCCATTGTGGAAATGTACTACATTTTCTGTCCAGTCATCAGTTGAGTGATATATAGTATATTTACAGTTCTTGCCTATTAGGAATAAATTCAAAATGAATATTGTTAAGCCAGTGTCCTTGTGGAACAATCAAGTGTCCTTTGGGTATATGGCTCAAAACAGTATAACTTGATACTGAATTAGATCAATTTCCAATTATATCAGGAACCTGTATATTGATTTCTATAGTGGGTGTAAACATATTCACTCCCACTACTTCTATATTCTCAACAGCATGAACTATCACTTGTGTTATTTATCTTAGCAATTCTTCGACCAGTAAGAGGAAACTTTAGTATTAATTTGCATTTTCCTGATGGCTAAAGATTGACAATTTCTTTAAGTGTCTCTCACACACATGGGATTCCTCTACTGAGAATAATCTGTTTAGATTTGTAACACAATTTATAACTTTTTTATTTGTTGTTTCAACATCTGGTTTTAGGAGTTCTTTTCATATGTTGTATATTATATCTCTATGGGATGTGGAGGTAAAAACTTTTCCCATTTTGTAGGTGGCATCTTTGACCTATTGAGGATGTCCATTGTTGTGTTAAAATAGGAGTAGAATGAATTGAATGTCATATTTAAATTTGAGGTTTATAAAATATATGATACAAAATATATTAAAGTTGTTTCAAAACAAGTTGCTTTATGTTAAGATAAATATTCCATAAATGCATATTTCAATTATGTCATTTCTGTAATTTTCATTGTATTTATACTTGATAACATTGTTTTATTCTTTATAGAATTAAGAGATGGCAATCTATTCTAAAACCATAAATCAATAATGAAATTAACTTTTTTTATTTTATATTTTTAATTAATTATTCTTATACACTGCATTTTTTATTCCTCACCCTGTTAAAAACTGTCTACCCTCTGACTGTTCCACATCCCATATCACCTCCACTCACACTGTCCCTACATGGATGTATCTACATCCTACCCCAATGGACCTCTAAACCCCCTTGGGCCTCCAGGTCCCTGAGGGATAGGTGATTCATCCCTGAGTGAACACAGAACCAGCAGTCTTCTATTGGTTGTGTGCTAGGGGCCCCATATCAGCTAGTGTATATTGCCTGACTGGTGGTTGAGTGTGTGAGAGACACTGGGGGTCCAGATTAATTGAGACTCTTGGTCTTCATAAGATGAATTTGACAATGTTACATCTGTTCCTAAATTTTGGAAAAATTTGAGAAGTATTGGTGTCAAGTATTCTTTGAATGTCTGGTATAATTCTCCAAGAAAACTATATGGTCCTGAATTTTGTTTTGATTCAAATTAATTAGGTCTTATAAATCTATTTAAATTGTTTATCTCATCTTGATTTAACTTTGTTAAATGGTATCTACCAAGAAATCATCCATTTGTTTTAGGTTTTCCAGTTTTATGGAGAACAGGTCATTAAAATGTGACCTAATGATTCTTTCCATTTCCTCAGTGTCTCTTCTTCTGGTTCCTTTTAGTTCCTGATTTGGTTGATTTGCATATTTCCTCTGTGTCTTTTTGAATTTGGATCCTGTATTTATCCTTGTTGGTCTGATAGAATAAAGGGGGTTCTTTCAATCTTCTTGTATCTGCTGAGACTTGCTTTGTGGCAGAGTATGTGATCAATTTGGATAAGGTTTTGTCTATCTTGTTGATTTTCTCAAATAACCAACTTTATCTTTCATTGACTCTTTGTATTGTTCTTGATGTTTTTTTTCTAGTTTATTTATTTCAGCCATCAGTTTGATTATGTCTTGCCTTCTGCTACTCCTGGGTGTGCTTACTTCCAAAGTTTCCCTTTATAAAAGAGCAGGCATCTCAAGGATATAAACCAAATATGGGATAATAACATACAATAAGTCTAGGCATATAACCTCATATCAAGGCCATTAATGAAGTATAACCTAACATCCCAGGATTGGCAGCCTTTCCAAAACTACTGTATGTGCTCAGCACTGAAAAAAAAAATTTTTCTCCATAAAGAGGATAGGCCCACAATTGCTTTCTCAGCAGATACAGTCAATAATGGTGTGCCTGCCCAGAAGTACTAATGCATTTTGCTGCTGCAGAGCATGAAATACAGCTCCACCATTTGCCATGTGTTCATATGGAACACCATCAAAGATTGCACTCCCAAGTGCTATGCTCTCCATTACATGACTAGCATACTAACTGGTCACTCTGACTCGAGTTGCTTAAAAACCTTGATGCAACAACTGGCTCAGGCCATCTGCCACAGAGCTAGCAATAACAGCTGATAATATCTAAACCCAGTAATGATTCCTGTTTCATGGTCAGACAATACCATTTTAAACCTCAAAGGGTACAATTTGTGTTCCTTATGAAAGATAACCTAGCCTCCATTCAGATGTTCCTGGGGAACCTCACCTAGATGTGCCTCTTCCTGTCACTCACTCCCACAGGATTCACTCCCCTTTTTTACTTACTGTGGAATAGAAACCCCTCTGATGATATAAAAATTACATAGATAGCAAAGGAGAGCCTAAATACAGTAAATGAGGTACTTAATAATGTGATCCTGCAACTTTATGATCCCAATCTTTGGTTGGGGACCTCATTTTTCTAATCAAAGGATTCCCCACAAGGCCCCTGTTTCAGCCCTTCGTGGAAGTGATCTATATATTAGGTGCACATTTCCTATTCCATGTTGCCTACAAACACACCAGTTTTGGACAATTTATTTCTCCTAGCAATCTAGGTTATAAATATCCCCTAGCTTATCCTTGACTGGGCCACAGATCTTATAGTGTTTCTAGTGGCTAACTGCTTTATTGGCTGGGCCCTACCCCACAATAAATATACCCACATCTTTCTATGTTTTCTGGGAGAATAGACAAACACTACCCCAAGAGGGATGTCCTATCTGCATTGCCAGTGATGCTTAACTGCCATTAAAGGCAACATGTATCTGAGCCGCAGACCCAGTTTGCATCAGGGGTTACTGATTCTTTTGCTAGATTTAAAATATATTGCCCCTCCTATATATTGAGATATATAATTCTATATACTAAATACTATACATATTAGGATATATAAATCTATATACTAAATTCAGCTATGTCTTCCATGAGAAACATGGGGCCCTTTAGATAAAGAAAATAAAAATATACTCGGTACCAGGAGGGGATGGAGTGGGGTGAAGTATTAGATTTCAATAGATCAGAAGATCATGATGGATGATGACTAATCCCAAAGAGATCCTCATGGGTCAGTATCCAGTTCCCTATAGGCATCGAGATGCAATGTTGCTGTTTTTTTTAATGGCATATTATTCTCTCAAGATAGGGATCGTGCAAAAGCTGTTATTTCACCATGTATTTATTGGGGTTATTCCCTACTGAGCCATGAGCAAGTTGTCAAAAATGTCCTTAAGTTGACGCTCTAACCCATGCCTAGGGTACATGATGGCATTGAATGTGGTCTGTGGACCAGATAATAAAAGAGTTTTGACAATGAATGTCCAAAATCCTAAGATTCTGAACTACTAACTGAGAATCTCAAGGTCTTCAGAAGTATAGACAATGAAATAAGCGTTCCCCTGTGTCTACCAGGGACCTGCCTTCAGCCAAGTTTGAAGCAATTTCTCACCCCATGCCTTGGATAATGCAGGTGTCTGTTTCTGCGTGCATGCATTTTTCCTTGCCCAGTGATCTCCTAAGTCCTTGGATGTGTAGTGTAACCATGGTGTTACCAGAATGCTGGGAAGAATGACTACCTTGGGATTTTCCTTAAACCCTGGTTTCAACATGATAGCAGAGGGTCCTGGGCCAATGTTCAAGTCAGAATATTATCATTTCCTAAGGAAACATAATGGAGCTCTGACCCTTGTGTCAGTGTCCATGAATTTGTTTCTGAGGCTTTTGTGCAGGCTTTTCCCACGTGTCCACAGGAGACCTGCCTTCAGTAAGTTTTGAAGCCACTTACTGCCCTAAGCCCTTGTTGATGCAGGTACTTATAGCTGCAGTGACAGCTTCCCATTCTCATCTACGTGCAATGGTCCTTTAAAGCTTGATTATAGGACAGCTCCACAGTGTCAGCAGAGCCTCGATAAGACCTGTGAGTCAAGATGGCAGCTAAGGGTGCTACAACAAGTCAGGATATTGGTGGTGCACAGTGAGGGGAACTGGGTCCAGTATCCATGGTTTTGTGTCTGAGGCTTCTGTCCTCTCTTTAAACTAAAAGTGTTCTTCCTTTTGTCTTATATGTTTATAATCTCTATGCCTTGATGGTGCCATAACCATGACTGGAGTGTCTCAGTCCAGTGGAAATAACAGCCCTGTGTGGTCTTTGACCCAAAGTCCATGCCCCTGCCACCTGCTGGAAGATCCACCTCTGGCCTGAAATACCTAAATTAGTAGGTTGTCACCTGGATGCCTGGTGGCAGGCAGCTATTTTGGATGTTTTGCTAAGCAGAAGGCCCAGGACCTAGGTAAAGGATAGTTTGGCATTCTAGGTGAAATACTATCCTGAAGCAGAATTATCTTGCTGATGCTCCCAATACTTTTTTTTGCTTGACTTGGCATGGCTTGAAAGTGTTAGAGAGGCAGGGCAAAGGATTTCTCCAGTCTTTGAAGTCCAGGGAGAGCGGTGGTTCTAGTGACTCTGGAAGTTTGAGCAGACACTGCTCTAGGTCTCTTGGCCTACTAGACATAGAAAGCACAGTGTCTCACCTCCATTCGAGGCCATGTCCCTCTGCGATAGCAAGGAATAGCTGTCCAGCAGTTTACACATATGGCTCTGGGATGTAGGAAATTGTCCTGCCTTTTATTCTCTCTTCTTATTAGAAAACAGAGTGCCCACGTACACACATTTTACCACAGGATCCCTAGCTGCTTTCTGTTTCCCTACTTCCAGCAAAGCTCATTTCTTGTAGCTACAAGCAGCCCTGGATATTCTGGCCTCAGCAGACACAGAATTGAAGAGACACAGACCTTCTCACTAAAGGTTTTGTTTTCAAATTAATCCTGGTTCCTTCTCATAGAAAATCTCCCCTATCATTGATACCCTTCTCCTCTCAGAATCCATCAAATTAACCCACTAATAAGCAAACACAAAGAAAAAAAATCACATGATCATCTCATTCGATGTTGAGAAAGCCTGAGACAATATCCAACACCTCTCCATGATAAAATGCCGTGGAGAAATCAGGAATTCATGACACATACCTGAGTTAAATAAAACCAATATACAGCAAGCCAACACCCAACATCAAATTAAATGGAGAGAAAGCTGAAGCAATTTCACTAAAGTCAGATGCAATACAAGGCTGCCCACTCTCTCCCTATTTATTCAATATAGTACTTGAAATTATCAGGAGCCATCATAGGACAAGCTAATAACTAGCAGGTGGTCTTCCTGAGATGCTCTGCCTTTGAAAATCCACAACACATTTATCCTGAAAGGCAAGGCCCAGGAAAAAGTCATTTCAGGAAAGGTTCCTGCTAATGCTTTTCCTGATATTATTAAACATATATTACAATCACTAGATATTAGCCCAACCTCTTGAACAGATCTCTGCAGATATACAAAGATATAGTGTCTTGTATTGATGCTATATAAACAAATAGGTGATTTCTTAATAGTTAATGATGATCCTGTAAGAATTCCTACAATTATATCGTTATTTATTAAGCTCTTTTATAGTGGGACTGCTATTAGATACTTTTCTGATAGTCAAAACTTCAGTGAGAACTCTGCCAGTCTCCCACTTGTCACCAGTTAATTGTTTCTACATATTAACCAGACTTTCTACATCTCAGAGCGCATTCCAAGAGGCTGTAAAACAGTTAACTAAAGGTCATAAAAATGGAACTTACATTATATTATCAGTTCTAGGGCAGAAGATAAAATATGGACTTGGTTTATCTATATAAAACTTCACTAATAACTTATGTTTTTTAACTTTTGATGAACCTGTAGAGCTGTAATGGGTCATGAATGGTTAGCCAGATAATTACGCCTAGTGGATATGCATGGAAACATTCTGTGTTGTAAACTTCTATTTCAATTTATGATTTGATTTGATGTGTGAACTTGTGGAGATAGTTTTTAACATGTGATCACGCATTCTGTAAAATGTATAAGTGCAGAGACAAAGAGAAGAGAGAGGAAATGAGCTGAGAGGAAATTTTTAGACAGAACACATTTTAGACAGAGCAGATCTCAAAAAGAACTTAGAAGTATGGGCATAGTATTGGGAGAGAAGGCATCGGGAATAAGAGCACAAGAGGAGGGAGCAAGATTAGAAAAAGAGTGCAGAGTGGAATAGCTATAGGTAACATAAAAACTAAGAGAGCAATGTGCAGAATGCAAGGGAAAGAAGAAATAGAAGCTGCAGAGAGAGCAGAAGGAGAAGGCAGGCTTCTCCTTACATTGGGACAGAATAGATCTTTTCTTAATAACAAGGCAGGCTTAGTCTTATTAAAGAAACTGGGAGATCTTTCCATCTTCTGACGTATTCTTCTCTTTTTTATTCAGGGACTTGAAGTTCTTTTCTTCTTCTTATAAACTTGAGTTTAATTTATTTAGCATTAAAAGGGTAGAAGCTTTTTTGTTTGATATGCAATAAAGATTGCTGCTCATTTTTCATCTAGAATGAATGAGTTCTTTGTGGATTAGTTCTTGGTCTTCAGTCCACATGCATATGTAAGTATGGATATGAAGGTATAAGTATGTAATTGTGAGAATGTATGCATGTGTGTGTAAGTATATAATTGAGAGAATGCATGCAAGCTGAACCCAACTGGTCTGATTGGAAATGTATGAATGTGCGTGTGTGAATATGTATATGAATTTATGTGTTTATGCAAGTTAAAATGTTTTCCTTCTGTGAGAGGTATTCTCTTCTACTTTTTCAATAGAAGTTTATTGCTCCAAGTTTCCCCCTAGCCTGAGAAGTAACAAACATCTGGACAAAAGAGAAAAGTTTCTAGCAATTACTTCTTTACTTAATCTCCTGCGGTTTTAGGATGAGGTGTTAAGTGCCCAAGACCACAGTTTCTGGCCTTAGGGAAACAAAGAAGGCAGGTCAGCTGCAGCAGCAAAGTAACATAGACATGTAAACTTTTTATTATTATACAGCAACCCTAAATATCTTGTGAGACAAAGTCGTATCCCTGTATCTCATAAGATAATGTCCTACCTTCCCCTGATACTCTTCCCCCTCCATAGCCTCAAGGAAACCAACAAGAAAGAACCTGCCAGGGCTGGTTCTAGCTAGAGCAATAAGACAACAAAAGGAGATCTAGGGTATACAAATTGGAAAGAATGACGTCATGGTGTCACTATTTGTGACATCAAGGTATGATAATATATATAAATGTTCTTCAGAACTCTGCTATAGAACTCCAAAACTGATAAACAGCTTCAGGATGTGGCTAGATAGAAAATTAACTCACACAAATTAGTTCCCTTCCTTTATAGAAATGATAAAGGGACTGAGAAAGAAATTAGGGAACAATACCATTCAAGTAGTAACACATAATATAAAATGCCTCAATTAAACTAACCAAGCAAGTGAAAGACATGTATGAAAATAAGTTCAAGACCCTGAATAAAGAAAGAGAAGATGACAACAGAAGATAGAAAGATCTACCATGCTCATTGATCAGTAGGATTAACGGTGAAAATGGCCATCGTACCAAAAGCAATCCACTGATTTAGTGCAAATAGCATCAAAATTCCAACACAATTCTTCACAGAAATAGAAATTCTCAACAACAACAAAAAAAGAAAACAAAAACAAGGTAACAAAAACATTATGAACAATAAAAGAACTTCTGGGGGAATATTGTCACTGACATCAAAGTCTTTTCTTAAATTAAATATTTATATCAAATTCTGCCCCCTCGCTTTGCCCACTCACAGAGACACTACCAAGATCTGGTGTGTCCTTCTCATCTGAGAGGGCAGAGGCCTCCTGTGGGTATCCACCCACCCTTGCACATCAAGTCTCTGCAGGGCTAAGCCGATTTTCTCCCACTGAAGCCAGGCAAGTCAAACTGTGTTCAGGTACAGACACCACAGTCAGACTATAGCCTTAGGGAAAGCATCTGCTCCCCCATAGATTTTTGGGTTTGTTTTCCTTTTTTTGTTCTGTTTTTGCTTAGTTGTTTTTTTTCTTTACTTTCTTTCTCTTTCCTTCTTTTTTTTGAAAGACAGGATTTCACTGTGTAGCTTTGGCTTTCCTGGAACTCTCTCTGTACACCAAGCTAGCTTCCAACTCTGAACTGTGAATGTCTCTGCCTCCTGAATGCTTGAATTAAAGGCATGTGCCAGCACCACTCACTTGAAAGGCTTTGTTCCATTTGTTTGCTTGTTTGTTTATTCAATTTACATAGTGATCTCATCCCTCCCCCACTACTCCCTCCCTGTCTCCTCAGAGTAAAGGCAGTCCCCCTGGGTCTTCCTCTGCCCTGGGACAGATTTTTCCAGCCAAATTAAGAACATGTCTCCCACTGAGACCAACCAGGAAGTTCAGTCAGCGGAAGGGTATTTCATTCAATAGTTTTTATTCATTTTTTTTATTTTTTATTTTCTATATTTTTTATTTACATTCCAAACGTAATTCCCTTTCCTGTTTCCTCCCTCCCTGAAAGTCCCATAAGTCCCCTTCCCTCCCCGTGTTCCCCATTCAACCACTTCTCGCTTCTCTGTCCTGGTATTCACCTACATCCAGTCTTTCCAGGATGAGGGGTCTCTCCTTCCATCTTCTTGGAAAGCTATTGGTATGTGAATTGTGTCTTGGGTATTCCGAGATTCTGGGTTAATATCCCCTTATCAGTGACTGCATACCATGTGTGTTCTTTTGTGATTAGCTTACCTCACTAAAGATGATATTTTACAATTCTAACCATTTGCCTAAGAATTTTGTGAATTCATTGTTTTAAATTGCAGAGTAGTATTCCGTTGTGTAAATATACCACATCTTCTGAATCCATTCCTCCGTTGAGGGACATCTGGGTTCTTTCCAGCTTCTGGCTATTATAAATAAGGTTGCTATGAACATAGTGGAGCATTTGAGATTATGATATAATTATATGTTTCTCCCTTCTCTTTCTCCCTTCAGACCTTCCCATATAACCCTCCTTGCTCTCTCTATACTAATCAGGACTCGACACTATGATAGTTTAAACATGAGATAAAGATGGGCAGGATATATGGCAAAGTGGACAGAGAAAGCCCATGAGGCCTCAGCACTACACAAGAAACTACTGTAACTATGGAATGTTGAGAGTGGGAGCAATATCTGCACACAGATTGGTTAGCAATGATTATTATCATTATTAATTCCTTTGTTGAGGTTATAATATAACCACACCACTTTCTCCTTCCTGTGCAAGATGAAATAAATCCTCTCTTATCTAGGTGTGAATCTATTTTGGAGTCTAGTAACAAGTTGAGGCAAGTGCTTGTGTCCCCATGGCAGCGGCCCACCTTTTTTATGCTCTATGTTCGCTAGTAGTTTGCGTGTGGTATGGATCCACAGTGATAGCACACCCTGGGCAGGCATGATCACCCTGAGCATCACCCTGTGTTGTGCCAGGGAAATATTAGTGATCCCCAAAAAGACAGGAAACAATCTGATACAAGTCACAGCAGGGTCTTTATTCAATTTGAGCTAGTTCACCCCCCACCCCCAACCTTCAAGATACCACTGTCATTCAGGTCAGATTTCATGGTTGGTGGCCCTGAAGGTCTATCGAGGCAAGGCTTTATCATACACAGCAAGCAAGGAGTACATGTAAAAGCATCTAATTAGAAAGCTATTGTGGACTTTACCACAATTGACTGGTGCTGGGAGTCATATCATAAACTTAACCTCTGCTCCCCTCTGCATTGGTGGCTATGAGGCCAGGCATGTGCTTCTAACCAGGGGGTGCAGGTTTGTTTGGGGGAATAACCTGGAGACACTGGTCTTGTTAAGGGTGTAACCTGGAAATGCTGGTCTTGTTGGGGATTAGCCTAGAGACTGGAGCTAGGCTCTGGTTTCGTTGAGGGGCAACGTAGAAACTAATGCTAGGTACCACCCTGTTAGTTTACCCTCAGTTCAAACTTAGGTCAGGTTCACTAAAATTAAGTCTGAACTTAAAATATTTGGCATCTCACCTACATTTGATTAGTCAAGATGACAGCTGAGGATCCTGTATCACTGCCCAAGTGGTAATGTTTCCACTGGACGGTGAGAGGACCTGAGTTCAGCCTGGGTCCAATGCTCATGCTTTTGTACTTAAGGGTTCTGATCTCTCTTCCAGAAAGGGATGGGTTTCCTTAAGGAGAGTTATATAATATGGCTCCTGTTGCTTGAGAGAACTGAATCCTCACAGTACAGTAGAAATGGGGACACAATGGGGTCTTTGTCTCCCAGGCTGAGTCACCTGACTCATTCTGAGAGGCCCACATCTAACTAGAAATAGCCAAGGTACTGAAGTAACCAATATTGTTTGTGGAAGTTAATGGGTTGGTGTGTTTTGCTCAGTAGAGGCATCAGGTTGTGTGTGGCAATGCATTATTATGAAACAGCCTCTTATATCCCAGTTCTATGGTCCTTGGGTTGACTCAGCAGAAGGGAATGTGGCTAAAGTAGCAGACACTGCTTCCTGTGTAATAAGCACCTTGCCATCCAACTCCATCCCTAACAGTAAGACACTAAGAAATTTGATTACTACCACTAAACAAAGTTCATGAATAGGCTTATCTGTAATTCCATTATAAAATTACACACAATTGAAGTGATAGAGGCTCCTGACGACTATGGTGGTCCCATATGATGTTGCCAAAATCAACAACCTCATTCCACAGATATTGGGCTCAACTTTTTTTTTTCGGGGGGTGGAGTTTATAGACAGGGTTTCTCTGTGTAGCCCTTGTTGTCCTGGAACCCACTCTGTAGATCAGACTGGCCTCAAACTCAGAAATCTCTTGCCTCTGCCTTCCAAGTGCTGGGATTAAAGGCGTGTACCACCACTGCCCAGCTCGATTGATGTTTCTTGATAAACCATATATTAAAATTTCAATTGAGCAGATTCTCAAATAAAAAAAGAAATTACAGTGGATACTTCTAATAGCCACACCCAGTCTCCAATTTTATACAGTCAAAGGGTCCAGGGCAAAGGTCCACCAAAGTACAGAAAACATATGTGCAAGCTTTCAAAGCAAAACTGCCACTTTCAACTCTATATTTCACCCTTATTTTCTCTCTTTGGGGTAGAAGCTCTTGTGTCAATGGAGTTATGAAATCTCTGTTCCAGAACATTCTTTCTCAAGGAGCTACTGAAAAACACGTAGCCAATTTTCTTGAATGGAAGGGTCCCTTGTTTCAGCACACTAGTGACTAATTAAGGGCACAGACTTTACATTTGCAACCGCTAATCCAAGAATAAGTTCAGGAGGATCATATGGAATCACACTTCAGCACCTGGAATATGTCTGTCTCCTGTATTCCTGAGAGTCTGGTAAATGATTTACATATCCTCCCCTGTCAGTGCCCATCCCTATCGCTTTCATGCTCTTCAGCCTAGAGTTTCTGTTCCTGCTATGGTCACTCAAAGCTACCATACAATTTTTATTGATTTACAGGATCATATTCCTTTACATCCTAGTGATAAAGGTGTACTTTTTCAAGGTCTACTTCTCAGTAATCAAACACTAACGTCTGGCTTTCAAAGTGCTTCCCCGGGGTATGCTCAACAGCCCCACATTCTGACAACGATTGTGCCCTAAAAGACAAATATATACCCACATAGAATACCAAAATGCAATTGTTTGAATGTAGTAATGATTTCAGAGCACCAAAACCCATCAGTGTAATATTATAGAAAATAAATGTAAATACATTTTCTTGTGTAATTTAACCGAGAGTGATTAGATTTGAATTCTTCATTTCTCTCCCTCCATATATTCCACTGTTTCTGTTTCTCTGTTGCATGAATATGGGTCTGTACAAGCCTGAAAATCTCTCTCTCTCTCTCTCTCTCTCTCTCTCTCTCTCTCTCTCTCTCTCTCTCTCTCTTGTTTGCTCTTGCTCTTGCTTTCCATTGAACCATACAGAAAGCATCATATGGGGAATAATTCTTGATACTTAAAGAAATATTTGACAGTGTTTTACAAGTGAATAAATCACTGACTTCAACTATACAAGTATACATTCATTACATTCTGGGTCAAGAACACTGAAAAGAGCATATTTGCATATTTTAAAATAACAGCTATGCCTTAGGCTAGCTTATATTGGTTGATTACTAGAGAAACTCAAAGCAAGTAAGATTGGTTGTTTCATTGGTCTCCTAAAGACAGGTTATACAAAGGAGATGCATACAGTAGGCATCAGTCTCAAGTCTGAAGTGACCTCAAAGTATATAATTTACTCTGGTTGGGAGGTTAAGCAAAAAGTACAGTCTTAGTAAAAGAAATTTCTATTAAAATGCATCACCATTGGAGTAGACTTGGGATAAGTGTAGCTTGGCCTTTTCAGTGTGATGCTGCCCTGAAGCAGAATTTTGTCATAGATGTTCCAAATATTTCCATGTGGTTTTCATGCCTGGGTTTGGAAAAGGTGGTACATGGGTCCTAGCAGACTAGGAAGGGAAGTTCCCTCCTACGTGGGGGTCTTTTGGAGAACCAAGGAACAGGTTGTCCCATAGCAGCTTGGACCAATGCTGGCTCCTGGAGCAGGCAGTGCTCCAGAGTTCAACACATAGGAGATACATAGACATCTAAGCCATGTGACAACCATATCTGCCAGGTGAACCAATTTGCTCACTGCCCAGGAGAATGCATCTGTCTTTGAGGGATGTGGTGAAATTTCCTGGGATGACTTCCTGGCCTCTGCACACAGCAGTAACATGCAGCAGTGCACAGGATCTTTAGCTCTCTTCTGGGCTAAGCAGCCCCATTCACAGTTAATTTGAAGAGGCCATACCTTATGATGGATATCCTGGAATCTTTCCATGGTGTTTGGGGAACAAAAATCTACTGCATAAAAAGCTCTTTATCTTTCCTTCCTCACTTGTCTCTCCTTCATCCCTTTCTCTGACTCTCCATTTTCACCTGTATACCTAGCCCCACAAACAAGTATGTGGCTGTTCACAGAGAACATAGAAAGTCTGAGAGTGAATTAGGGAATGTGGAGAAAGGAAAGACAGTGAAGTATCCTGAGCTGTCCCTAGTGATTGCAGTGGGGTATGATGGGGTTACGGGCTGGGGAGAAGAGAGAGATTGTCACAGATCTCTAGATAACGTCATAATGATTGCCTAGCTATGTGCTGTAATTGGTTGGGTTGCAGGGCCAAGCCCAGGGAGTGGCAGGTATGGGGACAGGTGGGATGGAATGTTTCTCCTTTTGCTATGTTCTCTTTTCCACATCAGTTTCCTAGGCTTCCTGACTTTTCAAAAGTTGTAAATGAATGCTGCTGTCCTCTGGTTTGGAAGACATGCTGCAGTGTCAACCTGGACCCATATGGCTGGGTGCCTGAAGACTCAGGCCTGTGTTGATGGAAAGAAGAAACAAAGGTATTTGCAGATATTTTTATTTCCTATCATACTTCTGGCTCCAGTTTGAAAAATTGAATAGAGACACCTGTGCTTTGCCCTGTGTCCACCCCAGAGCTATGTTCTGATATATTGAAACTGTCTAGTCTCCTAGGGACCTAGCTGAGGTTACTGGTCTTCTCTCTTGGGGCATCTGCTCATCTTCCCTTATTTCCTGAGCTTTCAACCACAACCAACCCTCTGCTCTACCAACACAGGGTTCTCCTGGGAGGATTTTGAGGACAAGCATCTCTAGACTGAAAGCATTCTTGTGATCTGAATTCCAAGTGTTTGCACACCCACGGCAGGCTTGGCAGCTATACAACATTTGTATACTAAACCATTTGTAAATGATTTAGTCCTAAGCCAGGTATCTCAGCCCAGATAATAGACCCAGGCTCTCAACTAGGGAAAAAGAGACTCCACTAACACATACATGGACTTCGCTATGATTTTTACTATTCTATCCACTGCATGTATGTATGAATGATAAAGAGGGCATCTTACCACTTGGAGAAAGGACATTAAAAACAAAGAGAAAGTATTGACCTTTCCTAGAGGCTATTTGGCTTTTCCTGTGAACTGTGGTACTCCACTGCCTGGTCGCTAAACCTGGATGCCCAACAAAGAGCCCTAACACCTATTGATATTCTGATGACATAACCCAACCTGGTGCATCCTGAGACTCCGTGGTAAACAAGAAATTGACAGCTCAGACCCACAGGTTGATGGAGGACACCAGAGGTAAAGATCCTTCCCACACAAGCAACTTGCAGGGCTGTTGGTAATTGACCATCACCAGGCATCTGGTGTCCACAAAACTTTCTGAGTTACTCAGATTAAGGTACGTGATAACTAAACTGGACATCCTGGTTCAAGATAATGCCAAGTTTGTGTTCAAATAAATCTAAACCAGAGAGCCCTTTCCCAGGAAGGAGTCCAAATAAGAGATCAACAACTCAGCAACTCTAGGGAAATTGACTTCAGCAAGATCCAGACTGCCAGGGGATGGTAAACCTTTACTTGGTAGGTTTTATAGGTACCTCTTCCAGGTGGGTTGAAGCATTCATCTTGACAAAACCTGCTCAGATTGTAGCTTCAAAGCTCCTCCAGGAACTGATCCCCTGATTGTACTGCCCCTAGCAATGGTATCTGACAATGACCCAGCTTTCATAGCCATAACTTCACAATTAACAAAAATTGACTCACAGAATGGAAACATCATTGTGCATATAGTCCTCAGAATTATGGGCAAGTAAAAAATATAAACAGGACATTAAAAGAAACTTTAACGAAGCTCTCATTAGAGTCCAGCAAAGGATCATAGATCTCCTTCTTTTGCTTGGAATTGCTGCACCCCATACAGGTAATAATTTAGTCCCTATGAGATTACATTGGAAAGATTTGTTCTACTTCTTCACAAGCTCAGAGGCCAGAAGTTGGCAGAACTCTCTAGCACCCATTCTCAAGCTACTACAGGCTCTCTAGTTCTCCATAATTTTTTTTTTAGGCTGAGAGTCTTAGCCAACATCTAAAGCCATCACCAGATTCTGCTTGTTCAAATCTTGAAATAATGTATGTGTCAAACAGGTAGCCATAAGGCCCCTGGAAACAGAAGGAGCCAACTCAGAGGGGACCCTCCATGGTGATTGTTTCCACACCTAAAACTATGGAGGTAGCTGACATTACACCATGGATCTACCATTTCCAGGTCAAGAAAGTGGAAGCCATGGATATCCTGGCCAAATGAACTGTCTCTAGGGACCCATTTCATCAGGTCCCAGGCCCTTCCCCTCCCTTGCCTTTTACTTCTTCCAGAGTCTTATGTTTTGTACTATGGGTATAAGGATAGGGCAATCATCCAAACCCATGGCCCTCAGGACTGTACTTGGAAACTAAGGAAAACTAATACAGGAAAGGTATTATCTAACGTGACTACAGACTGGAAACCCATATTCATCTTGACCTTTGCTCAATGATGTCTTCTTTAAATGTTTGGTTGTATTGGAAAAAGGAAAAATGTGGGAGTTTAATTGTTTGAGATAGGAATACAGAGTTTACAGTTCTATTTGAGGCCTATAGCTTCACCTCCCCCCCAAGAAACAGAGGATCCATTGCAAAAATTTGGGTTGTAAAAGAGAGGCTTCCTAAAAATACACATATGAATATATAGAAAGTCTCTTCCAAGAAATGCACCATGGAAAAATATAATCCAATGACCATAAAATGAAAACTTTTAGAAAGTTTTGTAAAAAAAAAAAATTATTGCCTTCGGATAACAAGAAAAACCTGGGGAATCAAGATTCTGTTCCACAGGATGGGATTCTGGGGGTGGAGTTGATCATTAACAGCCAGAAATGTGCCAAGAATGCTTAGATACCCTGCCTCGCCCTCACTAACCAGTCTGTTAGCCCACTAACCTACAAAAGTCATTGTGACTGGTGTAGCCCAAATTAATATTAGAGGACGTATAGTGGGATGAGTCTTGTCTAATTTCCAAAACCTTTAACCTAGGCACTTCTGCTTACCCTGATGCCTATTATTCTGCCTTATGGCTTAACTTATCTGGACAACAGCCATATCACTGAGACAACTTGGTGGGCATGTAACAACGGTTTGACTAAATGTGCCTCTTTTGGTGGTTTCCAAACTAAGTAGACATGATGATCAGGACCTAGAACTATTGAAACTATACTTAGATTCCCTTCTAGGAATGGTACCTTAGAAGAGGAGTGGCTAATACTTACTTCTAAAAGATAAGGGGACTAAGTATGGCTTTGAAAGAAACATGTTCTTTTGTGCTAAGTCATCAGGAGTAAAAACAATTAAACAAACAAGAACTCAAAGGAGAAACAGAGACAAAGATATTAACTAGAAAAATAGTACCAGCATCTGGTTTTTAGCCAATCAATTCAGTAAAAGTATAAATTTAGTATAAGGAATGGTCCGTAGGACCAACCACACCTCTTTCAAAGAGAATGAGATCATGATTTGGCTCATTCACTAAGACCAGTGGGAATGTAACAGGTCTCTTAGTAGGTCCCAGGCCTTAGCACAATTGACTCCAAATTGGGAGTGCCATTCAGGGCATAAGAGTCAGCACATAGAAAGCACCACCTGTCCAAATGAAAACAAAGACCAGGTCTATCAAAGATCATAGTTCTGAGAAAGTCTCTAAATGAGCTAACCTTGGTTTTTGGCTACTGTAATTCCACTTCTGAGCCTCTGTTCTTATCAACTGAAGTATGTCACCCCAAAACATGTTTTGTGTGTTTAAAAGTTAACAATAGGGCTAGAGAGATGGCTCAGCAGTTAAGAGCACTGATTGCTCTTCCAAGGTCCTGAGTTCAAATTCCAGGAACCACATGGTGACTCATAACCATCCATAATGAGATCTGACACCCTCTTCTGGAGTGTCTCAAGACTGCTACACTGTACTTACATATAATAATAAATAAATCTTTAAACAAAAGTTCCTGAGAGGCTCTGCCAGAGCCTGGAAAATACAGAGGGGGATGCACACAGTCAACCATTGGACTGAGCACAGGGAACAGAATGGAGGAGTTTGAGAAAGGAATAAAGGAGCTGAAGGGGTTTGCAACCTCATAGGAAGAACAATAAGAACAACCAACCAGACGCCCCAGAGCTCCCAGGGAGTAAGCCATCAACCATGTGGCACACATGGCTCCAGCTGCACTTGTAGCATAGGATTGCCTTGTCAGGCATCAATGGGAGGAGAGGTCATTGGACAGCACACTAATGAGCTTTTTTAAAAATAAATTTTAATCCACGTGTAATTCTTTTTTATTTATTTTCTATATTTTTTTATTTACATTCCCAATGATTTCCCCTTTCCCGATTCTTCCCTCCCCGAAAGTCCCATAATTCTTCTTCCCTCCCCCTGTTCCCCATTCAACCTCCTCTCGCTTCTCTGTCCTGGTATTACCCTATATCCAGTCTTTCCAGGACCAGGGATCTCTCCTTGCATCTTCTTGGAATACTATTGATATGTGAATTGTGTTTTTGGTATTCCGAATTTCTGGGTTAATATCCCCTTATCAGTGACTGCATACCATGTGAGTTCTTTTGTGATTGGGTTACCTCACGAAGGATGATATTTTCCACTTCTGACCATTTGCCTAAGAATTTCATGAAGTCATTGTTTTTAATTGCAGTGTAGTATTCCATTGTGTAAATATACCACATCTTCTTTATCCATTCCTCCGTTAAGGGACATCTGGATTCTTTCCAGCTTCTGGCTATTATAAATAAGGCTGCTATGAACATAGTGGAGCATGTGTCCTTATTGCATGCAGGTAAAGCGTCTGGGTATATGCCCAGGAGTGGTATAGCCGGATCCTCTGGGAGTGTCACGTCCTGTTTTCTGAGGAACCGCCAGACTGCTTTCCAGAGTGGTTTTACAAGCTTGCAATCCCACCAGCAGTGGAGGAGTGTTCCTCTTTCTCCAAATCCTTTCCAACAACTGCTGTTTCCTTTGTTTTTGATCTTAGCCATTCTGACTGGTGTGAGGTGGAATATCAGGGTTGTTTTGATTTGCATTTCCTTGATGACTAAGTATGTTGAACATTTCTTTGCCCTGCAGAAGAACTCAAGCCAGGAGAGAATGCACCAGGTTCCCCTATGAAGGCTTGATAGACATCCAAGCACAGGGGAATAGAGCACATGGAGATGGAGATGGGATGGATGGAGGAACACCCTCATAAAAGCAGTAGGAGGGAGGATGGGATAGGGGCTTTCTGGAATGGGGGAAACCAGAAAAGAGGATGACATTTGAAATGTAAATAAAGAATATATCCAATTAAAAAATTAATGTTATAATATTCAAGTGAAATTGTTTCTTAAATTTTAAAATAAACCTTGTAAGTCTCTCCTCCCCCTGAGTCACACTAAGTAAGACTCAGGGTTACACTGGGATCCTAAACACCCGGTGTAGTTGCCAGCAGCAAAGAAAGACTTTCCATTAGCTTAAATGTATGTCTAAGTGGTCTTCTCTGAAGAATACCCCAAAATAAAAAGCCCTATCTGAATAGGACTCAATTTGTCCAAACATTAATGCTGAATAGGACTTCATAAAAGTATTTTAGTTTATGGGCAGCTAAACAGTCAGCCAGGTGAAGGAGAAGCCCAAAGACTGTGACAGTTTCTCTGCCACTTATTTTTCAGACAGAGGATAAATATCCAGAATATGTAAAGAACTATTGTAAAGAACAACAAAAGGCCCAAATGACATATTAAAAAACTGGGCCTATGAATTTAAAGGATAGTCAGGAGTTTTATAGAGAGGAATGGTAAAACAAATATAGTAATTATAATCTCAAAAGTAAAAATTGAGTCTGGAACAGAGATGTCAAGTGATGCAAAATGTCTAAGAATAATTCAAAAAAGATGTTCATTATATCCAGTAATTAGGAAAATACACATCAAAACCACATAAAGATTCCATCTGTTTGTTTCCAGTTAAAATGGCAAAGATCACCAAAACTATCAACAATGGAGTGCTGGGAAGGGGATGTTGAGTAAATGGAATCCCAACAACGTGCTGGAATTACAGACTGGTGAGGTCATTCTAGAAACCAGTGTGGATGATTCTGAAAGCTAAAAATATCTACTATATAACTCAGCTACACCGCTCCTTGGGATATGCCCAAAGGACTTGACTTATTTCAACTTCAATAACCGAGTGAAGAAAAGGAAACAAACTATTTATTCTACAAGTGACAAATGGCTAGTGGAAATATGCTACTGATACACTTAATGATCACTTCAAACTAAAGTCCAACTTTTGTTTGGGCAATGCAATTGTTTTTCATTGCTTCAAAATGTGCAGCTAAATGAATAAATATAGTAAATTACATGGACTTCTAAAGAAAAATTACATGAATTTCTCAATAGATGCAGAAAAGGACTTTGATAAAATCTAACATGGCTTCATGGTAAAAAGTTCTAAGGAAAGGAGGACTAGAGGGAGCACTGAAAATCATAACAAAGCTGTATGTTATAAACCCTTTGCTGACATCTTAAATGTAGAAAAACTTGAAACAATCCCACTTAAATCATGAGGACTTTACTTGATAGTGGCGATCTGCTATGCCCACTTTTCAATATTATGCCCAAGAGGACAATATGAGGACAAGAACATATCGAAAGAAGAATCATTTTCTCCCTCCTGCTACCTTCTTGGCCAAGCCCTTGTACTGGGTTCCCAAGCTATTGATCTCTTATGCAAAGTTAGGCCTCTACTGAGAGTTATCAGGAAGTCTCTCTCATCTCCCAGCAAACAACCCCAGCCCCCACCCCAATCAGCAGCATGACTCAGGATACTTGGCTCATTTTCCCCTTAAAAGTCTCAAGTCACTCTCAGCTTGCACCTTTTTGTTTCTTCTGTGGACACCCTCCAACACATGCAATTCAGAGCTCTCTGAAGTGAATGAAGTGGAATAATGAACACATCCTACAAGGCAAAAGAGAGTTCTCCTCTGTTACAGGAGGATACTTGCAACACATCCCCACCCTTTTCTTCCAGGTCCCTCTACTGCAAAATGCCCAGGAACCCTTACAGGAAATTATGGTAGTACATTCACCTATTCTCTCCAGGGTCCACAAATCAGTGAGAAGGGTCCATACTGCAGACATATGAGAGAATGGATTTTGTCACCAGGTTCTATGCAAATATATCAACAAATTAAAGACAACCACCATACTGACACCACCACACACCACCACCACCACCATCACACCACACACACACACACACACATCACCACCACCACCACCACCACCACCACCACCACCACCACCACCACCACCACCACCACACTTCGGACATACACATTCATACAGAGAGAAAAGGGGGAGGGAGTGAGGAGGATACTCACCATAAATACATGGAGATTTTCTCCCTCTTATTCTCCATTCTCTTCTCTCTCTCTCTCTCTCTCTCTCTCTCTCTCTCTCTCTCTCTCTCTCTCTCTCTCCCACTTCTTGATCCCTATCTATCTCTAAATCTACTAACTCCCTCTCCTCTCCACCTGTGCTCTTCCGTATCTATAGCCCTAATCACTGTATCCAGTGAAGAACTGTCTATCTATTTAACAGAGGATTTACCATGTGCACTTGGGTAAATCTTTCAAGACCCACAGGAAACCTTCCTTCCCTTGAGAACTGAGCCTCCAGAATTGTGCCACCACACTACCCAAAGTTTCTATGCTGTACCTAGAAGAACCTCCCTGCCTCTTAGAGAGAGCATCATCATTGCATTCCAACCCTTCCTCTCTAACAGAGCTTCTTTGGGTTAGACCTAATCTCAGTTTACAGAGGTGTCATCTTGGCAAATTCCAAGGATGTGATATGCAAGAATTCATCTATACTGCAATTCGATTCATTTGCTTGACTAAGCCATGTGCATATACACACATCCCAGAACAAGTACAAACCTTTTGCCCACCTTGGCGGATTCTGAGGGATTGGACCATCCTTGGCTTTAGCTACAAAACAACCTGTCCTTCCCCATGTCTACTTTGAAATGTCTACCGTAAACACTTCACTGATTTCTCTCTGTAGCCTTGTTCCTGAGCTCTAAGAGGTGTACCTTTCTGTACAGCTGACTAGAAAATATGTATAAAAATGTGTAAAAATGCACACAGAACCCATGTATACACATTCCATGCCTCTCAAGATCATAGTGTGTAGGACTGAACCGTGAAAGGTAGCCTGATTCCAAGTTGAGCTAAGGCTCAAAACCCCAGAGACCCTGAAGGGACTGTAGGATTTTCACCTGTTCCTAGGCACCAGGCCCCTGTCACTAGCCACAACCCCACCCTCTGCAGGACTATGGTCAATTGAAGGACTACCCTCTGCAGGACCAGCTGGAGCTCCCCTTCCCCTGCCTACCCATGCTAGATCCAGTCTGCAGGCCTCTACTCCTTTCTCAGCTCTTCCAAGGCCTCTGGAAGCACATGGATGTCCAATAACCTGAGAATCAGATGGCCCTGGCCTTGATGCAGGCCCTGGGACCCTGGAGCCAGCTCCAGCTCTCCTACCCTCAGACTGTACTTCCCCAACCCTGGAGCTTTGTCTGGGGCTTTCCCTATGGCCCAACCCATGCCTGGAAACAGCATGGGGTAAGGCAGTTAACTCCCACACCCTGCCTCCCCAAGCGGCCTTCCCTGTGGCAGAGTGGACAGGACCCACAACACTACAATAGTGGAGGAACCTCAGCAACAAATCCAATTACAGAAGATCTGATACTTTTTCTCGCATATAAGTGTACCAAATACGTGGACACACACAGAGACAAAATTGCTAAAGAGCAAGAGTGTACTGTAGTTGGCACAGTACATGAGCACAGAGCCTTGGTTTGGATTCCCAGCAGCCTGTAAACTAAGCATGACGACATAAATCTGTATTTCCAGCACATAAGAGGTGGAGGCAAGGGAGTTAGAATTTCACATTCATCTTTACCTGCAAAGTGAGTGTGGGGCATACATAAAAAACCAGGAGAGTTGTCACACTAGCAACTTCAAAGCACACCTGAAGCTCTAGAACAAAAAGAAATGGCATCCCAAGGGGGTAGGTGGCCAGAAATAAACAAATTCTAGGCTGAAATCAATGAAATAGAGAGAAAGGGAACAATACAAAAATATCCATAATGCAAAGTTTTGGTCTTTGACAAGAAGTGGAGGAGAACAAGGGAAGGAGAGAAGAAAGAAGAACATGAGAGTGACCAGAAGTCACTAGAACCAAGAGATCACAGGGATCCAAGAGAATGAGTAGCCAAAATGGTAGAGTTCTACAGGAATCTGTGAAACTCAGTAAGGGGAGCAGAAGCCCAGACCTTGGGCTAGAAATCAATGTGGCACTTCCCCAGATAGCTGGGAATGAACTTCCCTAAAGATTCAGCGGTATCATTCCTGGGCATATAGCCAAAGCATGCTTCATCCTACCATAAGGACACTGGCACAACCATGTTAACTGCTGCTGAATTCATAAGAGCCAACAACTGTAAACAACCTAGATACACCTGCACTGAAGAATGGATAAAGAGAATGTGACTGTTTCAAAAAAATTGACATCATGAAATTTATAGACCCATGGATGGATAAAGAAAATAAAGTCATCCTGAATGAAGTATCCCAGTCTCAAGAAGGTAAATATGGTATGTATTGATATATATGTTGATATTCACTGTGCTGAATTGTTTTTGTCAACTTGCCACAAGCTAAAGTTATCTGAGAGCAGGGAACCTCAATTGAGACAATGCCTCTATAAGATTGGGCTGTGCAGGCAAGACTGCAGGGCATTTTCTTATCTAATGATTGATGGGGAATGGCCCTGCCTGTTATTTTTACTGCCATCAATGGGCTTATGGTCCTGAGTTCTCCATGAATGAGCAAATCATAAGGAACCATCCACCAAGCAGTACCCACCCATGGTCTCTGCATCAGTTCCTGCCTCCAGGTTCCTGGCAGGTTTCAGTTACTTTTCTGTGTGTCTTCAATGATGAACAGCAATGAAAAAGTGTAAGCCAAAAACTCCTGCCTCCCTAACTTGCTCTTTGGACATAGTATTTTGTGACAGCAGTAGAAACTCTAAGACATTCGACATTTCATAAGTGATGACCAGTCTACAATCTATAGATTCACAGAAGTTAGGTATAGAGGAAGGAACTGGAGTAGACACATGGATGCCCACAGTATGGGGAAATAGAATAGATTTCATTGGTGGACCATGGTGGTCAAGAATGACAAGATCAGGCGGCATGATGGCAGGAGATGAAGTTGAGGGAGGGAATGCAGGGAGAGCTAGTTGGAATAGTGGGGCATTTGATGGATGATAGAAAAACCTAGTACAGTGGTCATTTCTTAAAATATGTGAAGGTGATGCTAATGAAGTCTCCTATTAATGAAGGGGACTGAGTTCCACCTGGGCATCTGTTGTCACCAAACAAAGCCACAGAAATCGGTGCCAAGGGAATCCTGGTAAGCCAGGTTGCCCAGAAGTAGCTTTGCAGGCTCACAGGAGATCCAACCAACAGCCAGTGACAGCAAGACCAACTAACATCAGAGGTAACCAGATGGCAAAAGGCAAACATAGGAACGTTACTAACAGAAATCAAAGTAATATGGCAGCATCGGAACCCAACTCTCAAACAGCAGCAATTCCTAGATACCCCACCACACCCAAAAGACATGATCTGGATTTAAAATCACTTCTCATGATGCTATTAGAGGATCACAAGAAGGACACAAATAAATCAAATAAAGAATTAAAGGAGACCATGAATCAACGGTTAGAAGCCCTTACAAAGGAAACACAAAAATCGCTTAGAGAAATGCAGGAGAACAGGGATCAAAAGATGGAGGCCCACCAGGAGACAACACAAAAATCGCTTAAAGAAATGAATCAACGGGTAGATGTACTTTCAATGGAATCACAAAAACTGCATAAAGAAATGCAGAAGAATATGGGTCAACAGATGGATGCCCATAGGGAGGCAACACAAAAAGTGCTTAAAGAAATGAATCAACGGATAGATGCCCTTACAAAGGAAACACGAGGTCTGCTTAAAGAAATGCAGGAGACGATGGATCAACAGATGGAATCCCATGAGAAGGAAACACAAAATTGCTCAGAGAAATGCAAGAGAACTTCGGTCAACAGGCAGAAATCCTGAAAGAGGTAACTCAAAAATACCTTAAAGAAATAGAGGAAAATACAAACAAACAAATGAAGGATCTCAGCAAATCCATCCAAGATCTTAAAAAGGAAGTAGAAACAACTTAGAAATCACAAAGGGAGACAACTTTGGAGATAGAAAACCTTGGGAATAAATCAGGAGTCATAGATGCAAACAACAATAGAATACAAGAGATGGAAGAAAGAATCTCAGGTGCTGAAGATACCATAGAAAGCATCGACTCAACAGTCAAAGAAAATGCAAAATGCAAAAAACGTGTAACCCAAAACATCCAGGAAATCCAGGACACAATGAGAAGACCAAACCTGAGAATTATAGGTATAGATGAGAGTGAAGACTTGCAACTTAAAGGGCCAGTAAACATCTTCAACAAAATTATTGAGGAAAACTTCCCTAACCTAAATAGAGAGATGCCGATGAACGTACAAGAAGCCTACAGAACTCCAAACACACTGGACCAGAAAAGAAATACCTCCCATCACATAATAATCAAAACACCAAATTTACTAAACAAAGAAAGAATATTAAAAGCAGTAAGATAAAAGGGCCAAGTAACATACAAAGGAAAACCTATCCGAATCACTTCAGACTTCTCACCAGAGACTATGAAAGCCAGAAGATCCTGGGCAGATCTCATGCAGACACTAAGAGAGCACAAATGCTAGCCTAGACTACTATTCCCAGTAAAACTCTCAATCACCATAGATGGAGAGACCAAGATATTCCATGATAAAACCAAATTTTCACAATATCTTTCCACAAATCCAGCCCTGCAAAGGATAATAGGCGGAAACCGCCAATACAGAGAGAGAAACAACACCCTGGATAAAACGAGATAGTAACCTTCTTGCTTCAAACCCAAAAGTAGATAACCACTCAAACGTAAAGATAGCATCACAAATGGCAGGTGGAAATAATCACTATGCCTTAATCTCTCTTAATATCAATGTTCTCAATTCCCAAATAAAAAGACATAGAATAGCAGACTGGATACGTAAACAGTACCCTGCATTTTGCTGCATGCAGGAAACGCACCTCAGTATCAAAGACAAACACTACCTCAGAGTAAAAGGCTGGAAAACAATTTTACAAGCAAATGGCCCCAAGAAATGAGCCGGAGTTGCCATCCTAATATCAGATAAAATTGATTTTCAACCTAAAGTCATCAAAAAAGACACAGAAGGACACTACATACTGATTAAAGGAAAAATCCACCAAGAAGAACTCTCAATTCTGAATATCTATGCTCCAAATGCAAGGGCACCCTCATTTGTAAAAGAAACTTTACTAAAGCTAAACTTTACTAAAGTACACATCGAAACTCACACAATAATAGTGGGTGACTTCAACACTCCGCTCTCTTAAATGGATCGTTCAGGAAAGCAGAAACTAAACAGGGACACAGTGAATCTAATTGAAGCCTTGGACCAAATGGAACTAACAGATATATATATATATATATATATATATATATATATATATATATATATATATATATAACATTTCATTCTAGAGCTAAAGAATACACCTTCTTCTCAGCACCTCATGGTACCTTCTCCAAAATCGACCATATAATTGGTCACAAATCAGACCTCAACCGATATAAGAAGATAGAACTAATCCCATGCCTACTATCAGATCACTATGGAATAAGGGTGGTCTTCAATGGCAACAAAAACAAAAGAAAACCCACATACACATGGAGGCTGAATAATGCTCTACTCAATGATAACTCGGTCAAGGTGGAAATAAAGAAAGAAATCAAAGACTTTTTGAAATTTAATGAAAATTAAGGCACAACATACCCTAATTTATGGGACACAATGAAAGCAGTGCTAAGAGGAAAATTCATAGCCCTGAGTGCCGCCAAAAGGAAACGGGAGACAGCATACACTAACAGCTTAATGGCACACCTGAAAGCCCTGGAACAAAAAGAATTAAATACACCAAGGAAGAGTAGAAGTCAGGAAATCATCAAACTCAGGGCTGAAATCAATCAAGTAGAAACAAATAAAACCATACAAAGAATCAACAAAACGAGGAGTTGGTTTTTTGAGAAAAACAACAAAATAGATAAGCCCTTAGCCAGACTAATCAGAGGGCACATAGACAGTATACAAATTAATAAAATCAGAAAAGAAAAGGGAGAGATAACAACAGAAACTGAGGAAATTCAAAAAAAAAATCATCAGATCCTACTACAAAAACCTGTATTCAACACAACTTGAAAATCTCGAGGAGATGGACAATTTCCTTGACAGATATCAAATACCAAAATTAAATCATGATCAAATAGACCATCTAATCCGTCGAATAACCCCTGAAGAAATAGAAGTCGTCATTGGAAGTCTTCCAACCAAAGAAAGCACAGTTCCAGATGGTTTTAGTACAGAATTCTATCAGACCTTCAAAGAAGACCTAACACCAATACTCTTCAAACTATTCCAAAAAATAGAAACAGAAGGAACACTACCCAACTCGTTCTATGAAGCCACAATTACGCTAATACCAAAAACACACAAAGATCCGACAAAGAAAGAGAATCTCAGGCCAATCTCTCTTATGAATATCGATGCAAAAATACTCAATAAGTTTCTTGCCAACCGAATCCAGGAACACATCAAAACGATCATTCACAACGATCAAGTAGGCTTCATCCCAGGGATGCAGGGATGTTTCAATATAAGGAAATCCATCAATTTAATCCACTATATAAACAAACTCAAAGAAAAAAACCACATGGTCATCTCATTAGATGCTGAGAAAGCATTTGACAAAATTCAGCATCCTTTCATGCTAAAGGTCTTGGAAAGATTAGGAATTCGAGGCCCATATCTAAACATAGTAAAAGCAATTTACAGCAAACCGGCAGCCAGCATCAATCTAAATGGAGAGAAACTTGAAGCAATCCCACTAAAATCAGGGACTAGACAAGGCTGCCCTCTCCCTCCATATCTTTTCAATATAGTACTTGAAGTTCTAGCTAGAGCAATTAGACAACAAAAAGAGGTCAAAGGGATACAAATTGGAAAGGAAGAAGTCAAACTATCACTATTCGCAGACGATATGATAGTATACTTAAGCGACCCAAAGAACTCCCCCAGAGAACTCCTACAGCTGATAAACGACTTCAGCAAAGTAGCCGGATATAAAATCAACTCAAGCAACTCAGTAGCCTTCCTATACTCAAAGGACAAGCAGGCTGAGAAAGAAGTAAGAGAAATGATACCCTTCACGATAGCCAAAAACCATATAAAGTACCTGGGTGTGACTCTAACCAAACAAGTGAAAGATCTGTATGACAAGAACTTCAAGTCTCTGAAGAAAGAAATTGAAGAAGACTTCGGAAGATGGAAAAGTCTGCAATGCTCATGGATTGGCAGAATTAATATAGTAAAAATGACCATCTTGCCAAAAGCAATATACAGATTCAATGCAATTCCCATCAAAATCCCAACTCAATACTTCATAGAGTTAGAAAGAGCAATTCAAAAATTCATCTGGAATAAAAGAAAACCCAGAATAGCTAAAACTATTCTCAAGAGTAAAAGTACATCTGGGGGAATCAGTATCCTGGACCTCAAGTTGTACTACAGAGCAATAGTGTTAAAAACCGCATGGTATTGGTACAGTTACAGGCATGTAGATCAATGGAACAGAATTGAAGACCCAGAAATGAATCCACAATCCTATGGTCACTTGATCTTTGACAAAGGAGCTAAAACCATCCAGTGGAAAAAAGATAGCCTTTTCAACAAATGGTGCTGGCTCAACTGGAGGTCAACATGCAGAAGAATGCAAATTGACCCATTCTTATCTCCATGCACTAAGCTCAATTCCAAGTGGATCAAAGAGCTCCACATAAAACCAGACACACTGAAACTAATAGAAAGGAAACTAGGGAAGAACCTTGAACATATGGGCACAGGGGAGAATTTCGTGAACAGAACTCCAATAGCTTATGCTCTAAGATCAAGAATAGACAAATGGGACCTCATTAAATTACAAAGTTTTGCAAGGCAAAAGACACTGTCAAAAAGACAAAGCGACAACCAACTAACTGGGAAATGATCTTTACCAACCCTACATCCGACAGAGGGCTAATATCCAATATATACAAAGAACTCAAGAAGGTAAACTCCAGAGAGGCAAGTAACCCTATTAAAAAATGGGGTACAGAGCTAAACAAAGAGTTCTCACCTGAAGAATATCTAATGGCTGAGAAATACATCAAGAGATGTTCCTCATCCTTAGTCATTAGGGAAATGCAAATCAAAACAACCCTGAGATTCCATCTCACACCAGTCAGAATGGCTAAGATCAAAAACACAGGAGACAGCAGTTGTTGGTGAGAATGTGGAGAAAGAGGAATACTCCTCTACTGCTGGTGGGATTGCAAGCTGGTAAAACCATGCTGGAAAGCAGTCTGGCGCTTCCTCAGAAAACTGGATGTGACAATCCCGGAGGATCCGGCTATACCACTCCTGAGCATATACCCAGAGGCTTTTCCTGCATGCAATAAGGATACATGCTCCACTATGTTCATAGCAGCCTTATTTATAATAACCAGAAGCTGGAAAGAACCCAGATGTCCCTCAACGGAAGAATGGATTCAGAAGATGTTGTATATTTACACAATGGAATACTACTCTGCAATTAAAAACAATGGATTCACGAAATTCCTAGGCAAATGGTCAGAACTTGAAAATATCATCCTTAGTGAGGTAACCCAATCACAAAAGAACACACATGGTATGCAGTCACTGATAAGGGGGTATTAACCCAGAATCTGGGAATACCCTAGACACAATTCGCATATCAATAGATTTCTAAGAAGATGGAAGGAGAGACCCCTGGTCTTGGAAAGACTGGATGTAGGGGAACGCCAGGACAGAGAAGCGAGAGGGGGGTGAATGGGGAAAAGAGGGAGGGAAGGGGGCTTATGGGACTTTCGGGGAGGGAGGAAACGGGAAAGGGGAAATGATTTTGAATGTATATAAAAAAAAACTTAGAAAATAAAATTTAAAAAAAAAAGTGAAAAGGAAAAAAAAGAGATTCATTCAAAAATCAAAAAAAAAAAAAAGTAAACACGTTGTCTGTGGCATCTTCAGGAGTCTGTGCAGCAATGTGAACATGGTTCCAAAAATGTGGGTGTGTGTCTAGTGCTTTGCCAGCCTGGCAGGTTTGTGTTCAACCATCCATGTATTGATACTCGGCTGATGATGACTGCCATGAAGATGATGGGTGCTTCTCCCGGCTCTCCTTGCTGCTCTGGAGACCTCAAACCTGAGGGGAGGAGTGTTATATTGATGAGCAGGAGAATGCCCAAAGCCTCTTTGTCCACACTGTGTAAATGTGATATCCCTTTGAGCCACGTGGGAGACCTGCTTGGCCAGAAGGTACAACCAGAGACTTGCTGAATAAAGATTCTAGTGTAGAGACCCCAGGTAATGAGAAAGGACTGTATAAAGTACCATTTGTCAGAGGTGGACTTTTAACATCCCATTAGTCACAAAGAGTGTGTGGGTACTATTGATGGTGTCATATTCAGACCAAGAATGTCCACAACAACACTCAGAGATGTATGACTAGTGATCATAGGTGAGAGGGCAAGGAGCAAGGGGAAGAAATTTTTTCTTCAGGAAAAACTGGAAATCTGAAAGCCCTTTGAAGAGGTTAAGCAGATTATTTCGTTGGGTAGTTTAAATTTGGATACACTTTCCTTGACATGAGACAAAATCCCCAGACTACCTCATGCAATGGAGCACATTCCAGGTACTCCCTTAGTAGCAGCTCTCCTCATCACAGACTAGAGCATCTGTCCACTGTAGTTTTTGTGTTGCCCACTCAGGCAGCAGTCTGAGCATTTATCAGAAAACCTGGTTGACAGTTCCATACTGATTCTCCTTCTTAAGAATATGTTCATCTGCTAGCTCTAGGTCTGAAATGTGGGGAACACATCATTTTAGTTTCTGCCTTAAGGCAATGAGCATCTGTTCTGGGCTGTACTTGCTAAACTTGGGCTCTGGAACTTTAAGCCTGCGTGGTCTGAAGATCTGTTCAGCTGGATTGAAATATTATAAATCCTAAAGATAAGGTGAGGACTGTCTGAAAATCCTGCATCAGAGGAGGAAAATGTAAGGTCTTCCTTGGTCAGAAAGGCATATTTGAAGAAAGCTTGAGGAAAATGAAATCTGAAAATGAATCTCTGGTAAATCAAAGGCAGTAGATTGGACTCCCATTGATCACAGCAGAAGGATATGAGGCCAAAAATAAATAGACATCCTAATTCCACACACACACAGGAGCATATTTAGCATGTGTGAGAACCCTTTGGATATTGATGATCTGTAGCTCTCTATTAGAACAAAAAGGTCTGAGATTCTATTGGTAAGAAGAGAAAAGTTTGGGGAATATATTTATATTTAGCGAGAGGGAATAGTCTAAAATCCAATTCAGTAAAAGAGGATACTCAACCCCACACAGAGAAGGAGCACACCAGCCTCCCCTTGGTGACCTCTGCTCCGGGGATTGACTAAGCTGAGACTTCGGGAGCGCAGGGATTCCCCAATATAACAGACCTTGGGACACAGCCTGTTGGGCTCCCATCTGTGCCCAAGAGCGAGGCAGCTCTGTGGTCATCTGGGCTCCAGTTCTGCTGTGGGCCATCTGCCCTGCAGAGTGATCTGCACAGAGAGGGTGCACAGTGCACTCCGCCATCTTTGTTCTGGCAACAGAGCAGTTGGGACCTCCAGGCACAGGGATAAAGGAGTATAACATTGCTTGGAGACTCGGCTAGCTTGTGTGCTCCCTGCACCCCAGAGCTGAGCAGTTCTGTGGTCACCTACGGGCCAGCTCTGCTCTGAGACATCTGCCCTGCAGAGGGACCTGCACCTGCAGAAAGCACAACGGGAGAGAGCATACCAGCTTCCCCTTAGCCACCTCTGCTCCGGGGATTGACTACTCTGAGTCTCCAGGTGCACAGGCATTCCCCAAGTATAACATTACTTGGGACAAGGCATTTCAGGGATGCAAAGTCACTCAGGAGCAGGGCAGCCCCTCAGCAATCGGTGCCAGGGGAATCCCGGTAATCCAGGAGGGGCAGAAATAGCCTTGCAAGCTCACAGGAAGTCCAACCAACAGCCAGTGACAGCAGGACCAACTAACACCAGAGATAACCAGATGGTAAAAGGCAAAAGCAGGAATGTTAGTAACAGAAATCAAGGCAATATGGCACCATCTGAACCCAAATCTCTGGCAACAGCAAGTCCTGGATACCCCATCACACCCGAAAGGCAAGATCTGGATTTAAAATCACTACTTATGATGCTATTAGAAGATTTCAAGAAGGACGTAAATAAATCTCATAAAGAAATACAGGAGAACATGAATCAATGGGTAGAAACCCTTACAAGGGAAACACAAAAATCACTTAAAGACAACTTTGGAGATAGAAACCCTTGGGAAGAAATCAGGAGTCATATATGCAAACATCAACAATAGAATACAAGAGATGGAAGAAAGAATCTCATTTGCTGAAGGTACCATAGAAAACATTCTCTCAACAGATAAAGAATAAGCAAAATGCAAAAAACATGTAACCCAAAACATCCAGGAATTGCAGGACACAATGAGAAGACCAAACCTAAGGATTATAAGTATAGATAACCTATAATATAGATAACCAAGTAACCCTATTAAAAAATGGAGTAGAGAGATAAACAAAGAGTTCTCACCTGAAGGATATCTAATGGCTGAGAAGCACCTAAAGAAATGTTCATCATCCTTAGTCATTAGGGAAATGCAAATAAAAACAACCCTGAGATTCCACCTCACACCAGTCAGAATGCCTAAGATCAAAAACACAGGAGACAGCAGTTGTGAGCGAGGATATGGAGAAAGAGGAACACTCCTCCATTGCTGGTGGGATTGCGAACTGGTACAACCACTCTGGAAAGTAGTCTGGGGGTTCCTCAGAAAACTTGACATGACACTCCTGGAGGATCCTGTTATACCACTCCTGGGCATATACCCAGAGGCATCCCCTGCATGCAATAAGGACACATGTTCCTGTATGTTCTTAGCCGCCTTATTTATAATAGCCAGAACCTGGAAAGAACCCAGATGTCACTCAATGGAGGAATGGATTCAGAAGTTGTGGTATATTTACACAATGAAATACTACTCTGCAATTTAAAACAATGAATTCATGAAATTCTTAGGCAAATGGTCAGAACTTGAAAATATAATCCTTAGTAAGTTAACCCAATCAAAAAGGAACACACATAGTATGCAGTCATTGATAAGAGGATACTAACCCAGAATCTCAAAATACCTAAGACACAATTCACATATCAATACATTTCCGAGAAGATGGAAGGAGAGACCCCTGGTCCTGGAAAGACCGGATGTTGGAGATTAATACCAGGACAGAGAAGCGAGAGGGAGTTGAACAAAGAACAATGGGAGGGAAGAGGTCTTATGGGACTTTCGGGAGGGAGGAAACGGGAAAAGGGAACTCATTTGGAATGTAAATATAAAAATATAGAAAATAAATAAAAAAATAAAATGAAAAATGGAGATACACAGGTTTCTTTGGATAGGTGAAGACATTTCCAGTATCCTTGTTTTCAGTAGAGCAATTCTTTCTGTGCCTCTGTTGACAGGTGATAGATCTAAGATGCTCTAAAGTAGAAGGATGAGATAGGAGTCCCCAGGATTCTATGGAATAGGCTCAGCATCTCTTATGTCTGCAGCCCTATTGAGCAGAAGTTGAAGACTGATTGATACCTTGAGAAGTCTGGGACATTCCAGGCACTCACTCCTACATGAGCTCCAAACATGAAATCATAATCTAGAATACACATCATCTGAAAGTCCATGTTAGGCATGACAGCAGTCTTAGAAGTTTTCAAAGTGGCTGCAGTGCAGTTGTGTCAGGTTTAGTGTCTTCCTCAAATATATGTCCATCCACACACTCCTCTGCACGGAAGACAGGACATCTCCATCTAAGGGAACACAACAAAGACAGTAATCTGATTTACTCTTGCCTTGATACTCCTCTGTTTGGCACCGCAGTCCATAGAAATTGGAGGTAGTAGATGCACTGGGAAGATAAGGAATTGTGGGATTTCCTCAATCAGACAGGCCAGGTCTGGAGCACTCTCTGTTGTGTATGTCTAAATCATGTAAGATGGGGAAAGAACATGGGCAGCTTTGCACAGAAGTAGGACTTTTGTGCCCTTCATCAAAGAGGTAATGTGCCAGACTTCATGAGAATAAGGGTGTTGAAGCATGCTGGTCATAAGCAGGATTTCTGAGAAACTCTGTGCAAAGGTAAAATTCTATACCTTTTTGACAGAGGGATAAAATCTCTGGATATTTTCAATAAAATAAGAAAGACCATTTCACATTGGAAAAAACATAAATACCTTGTGGAGCAGAGGAAGTTCCAGTATTTCTTGATTAGCTTTCAATTCTTTTTCAGTATTTAGAATGTCCATATGTTTTTTTGCGTTGTGTGAAAGTCCAAGCAGCAATGGTTCCATTATTCCAACAGGTTGGATGGTTACATTAGACAATGAAGCCGTTGGTCAGATGAGATATGACCAAGGCCCCTTTCTTCAGTGGAGGAATGTCTCAGATATATGTAGCAGGAATAAGTTTGGAAGTAATCCTAGACAGTTGGGATATAGCAGGCACACAAAGTCAATAGAACAAGATCTATTGACACCTTACAAGAGAGGGTAGGCACGAGACCCCCTTGGGCAGCAGGAAAGATTTCAGGCCAATGTGGGCATTAAGAGAAGTCTATGCTGTCCCCTAGACAGAGGGGAAAGAGGAAATATTGATGAGTAGATACGGAGTGTCTTAGGCTCCCATAGGCAGAGAGAGGCACTGAAGCCCTGCTATGAAAGGATGACATTTACAGACCTCTTGGACAGAGGGTGTGAATTTAAGGACAATTTCAATGAAAAGAGTCATTCTGATGTCCCTGTCAGATGAGAAGTTGGATGTGAGACACAGTTAAGTGGAATGTTTGTGCTCTCCTTTATCAAGAAGAGAATGGTTTGGAATCCTTCTTGGTCAGAGAGGATGATTATTGACCACATTTTTGACTGGAAGTGGAGTAGGTAGATATGATTTCAGGCCCTGTCAGTCTTACAAGATAGAGATTGGACACTCTTAGATACAGAAGGGGCATTTGATATGTAATGGACAGAAATTGTTGGTCTAAGTATTGATGTTTAGGAGTAGAAGATTAAAGCAGACTTAAATTCTGCTTAAAGTCCCAGACCTTGTTAAGGACAATGGAGTGTTCTAGCCTACCTTGAGCAGGGAAGGTAGGACTGCTTCACAGTTTAAAAATTCCCATCTTCAGTTACTCCGTGGTAGGCCTGGCAGCAATTCAAAATTTATTCATCACTCATGATTGTCAGTCTCTAAGTCCTCTTAAAGCTTATCATCAGTTATATGGGTGTGTCCATGCAGGACAGATGTCCTACATTTCAGGCTCTGTTAATGGAGGGCAGAATTAAGCAAGTCCCTTTGGTCCCACATATATTTTCCTAGAGGCCATGGTTAGAGGGAAATAATCTAAAGCTCATGATTGGTGGGTTATGTTTGAGGCACATGTGTAGGTGGAGAATGTTGTGAGGACACATTGATCTTGGTCCCCTTTGGCAAAATAAAAATGCTGAGGTCCCAATAGTAAACTCCAGTCATTCTTATAACTGGCCTTGAACAGAAAGGGTTTGGGTATTATTGTAACAGCGGAAAGGCCTGAAGGCAACCTATCCCAAGTAAATTGCTGGTGATTCTTCATCTATAAGGTATGGTATAGGATTTCTGGAAAATAGGTATAGTTTTGAGTAGCCTGTATTCATAAATGCAACTTCTGGCGTCACCCCAAACTGGTTTGCTTTGAAAGAAAATGACTGGCCATGTTTAACCAAATAGTAAGCTCCAGTCACCACATTGTGCAGAAGCAGAAAATCTACATTACCTCGGGTAATGGGAGAACACTATGGTACAACATCATTTGTTTCCATCAGTCTTCCCAGCTTCTACTACCCATATACAGTATATACTATTAGGAAGAGCACAAGAAGCAATCAGCATGCTCTTCCAACAGAGTGAGTGGTTGTCTGAACTCCAAGGCTCCCTCAAAGTTGTGTTGGTCTGTACACATCCTTAAATTAGAGACCGGAACACTGCATTTCTGACAACCACCGGTACGAAGATCACATGCAGATTAGTTTTATCTTTCTATTTTCTGCCTTTTTGTCCTACCCCCAGAAAATTGTGAGGTAGCACTGTGAGGCTGCAATTGTGTTTGGCTGGTAATCTTGGTCACAGAGATTTGCGCTAAGATAATATGAGTTTAAAGTCAAGAGTAAGGTGCCCTTGGAATGAAGCAATTCTCTTGGACATCCCACAGCTAGAGGCTACATTTGAAGCTCCTATGACTATAGATGGAATGAATGAGACCCTCTCATTCTCAGAGGCCTGAGGTCTCTGTCATCAGTGTTCCAAGGAACACTGGAACTCTTGGCCAGGGTTTGAACATCTATAGTCCTTGTGGTTGAAAGGGGTAACCATGGACTCCTTTTGCACTACACTGAACTGCATGTGAGTGAATCTGATTCTAGCTTCTACAGAGGGAATGACATACGGATTACTAAGTGATCTGGGGCATCTTTTGTCACAGGAGAAATGACTTAGTCCTACCTTCAAAGAAACAGAAAGTTTGAGTGACTCTCCACTAAAGGAATAATATCGTCCATCTTGGGCAAAAGAGGAAGATCGGCAGGAGGTTAGTTGTAGGAGGGAGGTCTGACATTCTCTCAAATGAAGTGAAGGGACTGAGGTAACCTGGGATGGGAGGAACTCCTGGACTGCTTATGAAAAAGAGAAAACTTTGAGATGTGGTTGTGCAAAGGCATAGGTTAGAAAACCCTTGAAAAGGGGGCGAGTGCCATGCAACATTCTGGTAAACAAGAATGTCACTCTTACCTTGTTTAGTAAAGGGAGGTCCCACCACCGCACTTCAGCTTCTAACTCTTCTGTAGTTGGTAGAAGTTCTTGTGTTTAGTCTAGGGGAGTTCAGGCACGAACCCAAGCCTGTTTCAAACAGCCTGGATGGCTGTCCCTGGCTGGTTGCCTGCCTTCAGTTTATCATAATACATTCATAGATGGGCAGCAACAATGTCATTGTGTGGAAGAGCATAAACTTAGGATCCAGTCGTTAATCCTGCACATAGAACCTGGAACCTCAAACCAGAGAGGAACAATATATTTCCCCAGCAGCCTTGGTAAAATGTGAGACTTGAATCTCCCTTATTTAGAGAATGTACATATGGGGTAGTTCAAAGACATAAGAGAATGCTTGAGAATAAAAGGCATCATACACAATTATTCATAAGAGCACATCTAATGAAACCTTTGGAATAAAGGAATGTGGAATCTTCCTTTGCTCAAAGACAGTGGTTCAAATTATTTTTTGCAAAGCTGGGTCAGATCCAAGGTTGTGGAAGGGACCGAGGCAGAGATCTCACAGCAACAGTGTCAAGTATCTGGGGAGCAGAGGAGTTCTGAGAACCTCTTCTCAGAATGGGAAGTTCTAAGACAAACTTCAAAGAAGGAGAAATCCTGAAAGGCTTAGTTTACAAGATAGAGGTCCCCAGTCATATTTTGTTGAACAGAAATATTCAGTTCACCCATGGTCAGCAGGGGAAGGTTCAAGGCTGCGTTAGATACTAGAGAAATGTTCAGACTCTACCTCATTAACTTCCAAGTATTTCCCCCATATGTGTACCTTGTGTGGAAACTTTGAAATTCTAGGCAATCTCACAACAGTCTTCCAACAGAATAAGTTGTTATGCAAGCATTGGTGTTTCCTCAAGACTGTGTTCAGCTGCTCACATCTGTGAATAAAAATTAGGAATGGTGTATTTTGATGGCCAACTTTGAGGCACAGAATATGAGAGCCTGTTTCAGCATTCTATCTTCTGTCCTATGATCTATAAGGAAAGAAGTGTGAGGTACCAATGGTTGCAAATGTGTTTTATGGATACCTTGGACAGAGGGGTTGACTTTAAGCATACTTAGTTAATAGGGGTGTTTGTGAGGCACTGGCTGAAGAGAAGCTCTCATGGGTAGTTAGTTGAACAGGTAAACCTGAAGTCCCCTAGCGTAGAGGGTGGAGGTCTGAAATACCCCTTTTGCACAGGAACTAGATTTGAAAGTCCTTTCAATAGATTTTTTGATTTCCCAGGACCCATTTTGCAGAAACTGAAGATCTGAAATTCACTTCGTGAATAAAAGTAGACAATAAGCCCACAATCCTACTGAGTAGACAGGAAATGTTAGGCGCTCTTTTTCTGTAGAATGAGTGGTATAAGCCTTCCTTACTCTGCCAGCCTTTAAGGAAAAAAGACTCAAAGTCACTTGGTAGTAATAGGAATATATAAAGACCACGTAAGTCATAATACATGTTTTAGACCCCATTTGGCAAATGAGGACAAGGGCAATGTTAGTCCTCGGAGAGTTCAGACATTGTGTTCAATTAGTAAGAAGTAAGTGAACCCTGGAAAATGTGAGCCCCATGTAAGAGAGGAAAACTGTGAGACCCTATTTAAAAAGGACAGAATCTCCTTCAGGCAGAGTGAGGTTGCCACATACACTTCTGTCAAAGGTAAAGGTCCCTGGTACCTTATACAGTGGAGAAAGTTTTCAACAATGATCATGAGTTTCCAGTTCTTACTCAGAGTTTTGTATCTTTATAGTTTGTGTTCATTCTGGGAGAAAGGAGGCAGCAACTTATTTGTTTTTCCCGATGTTTGGATGATGGTTGCTGACGAGGTTACTTCTTCTAGTTTGTTCACCTGTCCAGATATAGGCAGAAATGTTGACGTTATTACATTACTATTGACTTGCTGGAAGTCAGAAGGCATAGGTTCTATGCTATGATTCTAAACTTGCACTAGGGGACCTCAAACCAAAGTTGACTAGGGTCTCTTGTTTACAGAAGGAGTCACTTTTGGAACTATACCTGATAAGTTAGGTATAAGACTACTCTGTCCATATGTGGGAAGGTCATGGGTCCCAATTTTAAGAGAGAATATGTTGGGAGGATGGGGAAGAGCAGAAAGGTCTCAGAAGGCCAAAAATAACTTTGGGAATTGGGAGAAGGTGCAGAAAATACCTTATCAGGTGCAAATGTCCTCACAGTCCAGAATACCCAGAATGTTCTGAGACTGAGGTGAGCTTGCCAGTATTCAGAGCATTGTTCTTACAAATTGATTGGTAATCTCTGGTTCTATGTTCTCCACAAGCTGTCCAGTGGCAGCACAGGCATGGGTAACAAAGATGAAAATGTTCCATTTCAGGTGACAGTCTTTTTTCTTTTTAAATTTTATTTTCTAATTTTTTTTAATATACATTCAAAATCATTTCCCCTTTCACGTTTCCTCCCTCCCCGAAAGTCCCATAAGCCCCATTCCCTCCCTCTTTTCCCCATTCACCCCCCTCTTGCTTCTCTGTCCTGGCATTCCCCTACATCCAGTCTTTCCAGGACCAGGGGTCTCTCCTTCCATCTTCTTAGAAATCGATTGATATGCGAATTGTGTCTAGGGTATTCCGAGATTTTGGGTTAATACTCCCTTATCAGTGACTGCATACCAAGTGTGTTCTTTTGTGATTGGGTTACCTCACTAAGGATGATATTTTCAAGTTCTGACCATTTGCCTAGGAATTTCGTGAATTCATTGTTTTTAATTGCAGAGTAGTATTCCATTGCGTAAATATACCACGTCTTCTGAATCCATTCCTCCGTTGAGGAACATCTGGGTTCTTTCCAGCTTCTGGCTATTATAAATAAGGCTGCTATGAACATAGTGGAGCATGTGTCCTTATTGCATGCAGGTAAAGCCTCTGGGTATATGCCCAGGAGTGGTATAGCCGGATCCTCCGGGAGTGTCATGCCCAGTTTTCTGAGGAACCGCCAGACTGCTTTCCAGAGTGGTTTTACCAGCTTGCAATCTCACCAGCAGTGGAGGACTGTTCCTCTTTCTCCACATTCTCACCAACAACTGCTGTCTCCTGTGTTTTTGATCTTAGCCATTCTGACTGGTGTGAGATGGAATCTCAGGGTTGTTTTGATTTGCATTTCCCTAATGACTAAGGATGAGGAACATCTCTTGATGTATTTCTCAACCATTAGATATTCTTCAGGTGAGAACTCTTTGTTTAGCTCTGTACCCCATTTTTTAATAGGGTTACTTGCCTCTCTGGAGTTTACCTTCTTGAGTTCTTTGTATATATTGGATATTAGCCCTCTGTCGGATGTAGGGTTGGTAAAGATCATTTCCCAGTTAGTTGGTTGTCGCTTTGTCTTTTTGACAGTGTCTTTTGCCTTGCAAAACTTTGTAATTTAATGAGGTCCCATTTGTCTATTCTTGATCTTAGAGCATAAGCTATTGGAGTTCTGTTCAAGAAATTCTCCCCTGTGCCCATATGTTCAAGGTTCTTCCCTAGTTTCCTTTCTATTAGTTTCAGTGTGTCTGGTTTTATGTGGAGATCTTTGATCCACTTGGAATTGAGCTTAGTGCAAGGAGATAAGAATGGGTCAATTTGCATTTTTCTGCATGTTGACCTCCAGTTGAGCCAGCACCATTTGTTGAAAAGGCTATCTTTTTTCCACTGGATGGTTTTAGCTCCTTTGTCAAAGATCAAGTGACCATAGGATTGTGGATTCATTTCTGGGTCTTCAATTCTGTTCCATTGATCTACATGCCTGTAACTGTACCAATACCATGCGGTTTTTAACACTATTGCTCTGTAGTACAGCTTGAAGTCCGGGATACTTATTCCCCCAGATGTTCTTTTACACTTGAGAATAGTTTTAGCTATTCTGGGTTTTCTGTTATTCCAGATGAATTTTTGAATTGCTCTTTCTTACTCTATGAAGAATTGAGTTGGGATTTTCATGGGAATTGCATTGAATCTGTATATTGCTTTTGGCGAGATGGTCATTTTTACTATATTAATTCTGCCAATCCATGAGCATTGCAGACTTTTCCATCTTCTGAAGTCTTCTTCAATTTCTTTCTTCAGAGACTTGAAGTTCTTGTCATACAGATCTTTCACTTGTTTGGTTAGAGTCACACCCAGATACTTTATATGGTTTTTGGCTATCGTGAAGGGTATCATTTCTCTTACTTCTTTCTCAGACTGCTTGTCCTTTGAGTATAGGAAGGCTACTGACTTGCTTGAGTTGATTTTATATCCGGCTAGTTTGCTGAAGTCGTTTATCAGCTGTAGGAGTTCTCTGGGGGAGTTCTTTGGGTCGCTTAAATATACTATCATATCGTCTGCGAATAGTGATAGTTTGACTTCTTCCTTTCCAATTTGTATCCGTTTGACCTCTTTTTGTTGTCTAATTGCTCTAGCTAGAACTTCAAGTACTATATTGAAAAGATATTGAGAGAGAGGGCAGCCTTGTCTAGTCCCTGATTTTAGTGGGATTGATTCAAGTTTCTCTCCATTTAGATTGATGCTGGCTACCGGTTTGCTGTAATTTGCTTTTACTATGTTTAAATATGGGCTTCGAATTCCTGATCTTTCCAAGACCTTTAGCATGAAAGGATGCTGAATTTTGTCAAATGCTTTCTCAGCATCTAATGAGATGACCATGTGGTTTTTTTCTTTAAGATTGTTTATATCGTGGATTACATTGATGGATTTCCTTATATTGAACCATCCCTGCATCCCTGGGATGAAGCCTACTTGATCGTAGTGAATGATCGTTTTGATGTGTTCTTGGATTCGGTTGGCAAGAATTTTATTGAGTATTTTTGCATCGATATTCATAAGAGAGATTGGCCTGAAATTCTCTTTCTTTGTCGGATCTTTGTGTGCTTTTGGTATTAGTGTGATTGTGGCTTCATAGAAGGAGTTGGGTAGTGTTCCTTCTGTTTCTATTTTGTTGAACAGATTGAAGAGTATTGGTGTTAGGTCTTCTTTGAAGGTCTGATAGAATTCTGCACTGAAACCATCTGCACCTGTGCTTTTTTTGGTTGGAAGACTTCCAATGACAACTTCTATTTCTTCAGGGGTTATAGGGCGGTTTAGATGGTCTATTTGATCGTGATTTAATTTTGGTATTTGATATCTGTCAAGGAAATTCCTCGAGATTTTCTAGTTGTGTGGAATACAGATTTTTGTAGTAGGATCTGATGATTTTTTGAATTTCCTCGGTTTCTGTTGTTATCTCTCCCTTTTCGTTTCTGATTTTATTAATTTGGATACTGTCTATGTGCCCTCTGGTTAGTCTGGCTAAGGGCTTATCTATCTTGTTGTTTTTCTCAAAGAACCAACTCGTCGTTTTGTTGATTCTTTGTATGGTTTTATTTGTTTCTACTTGATTGATTTCAGCCCTGAGTTTGATGATTTCCTGACTTCTACTCTTCCTTGGTGTATTTAATTCTTTTTGTTCCAGGGCTTTCAGGTGTGCCATTAAGCTGTTAGTGTATGCTGTCTCCCGTTTCCTTTTGGCGGCACTCAGGGCTATGAATTTTCCTCTTAGCACTGCTTTCATTGTGTCCCATAAATTAGGGTATGTTGTGCCTTAATTTTCATTAAATTTCAAAAAGTCTTTGATTTCTTTCTTTATTTCCACCTTGACCGAGTTATCATTGAGTAGAGCATTATTCAGCCTCCATGTGTATGTGGGTTTTCTTTTGTTTTTGTTGCCATTGAAGACCACCCTTATTCCATAGTGATCTGATAGTAGGCATGGGATTAGTTCTATCTTCTTATATCTGTTGTGGTCTGTATTTGTGACCAATTTTATGGTCTATTTTGGAGAATGTACCATGAGGTGCTGAGAAGAAGGTGTATTCTTTCGCTCTAGGATGAAATGTTCTATATATATATATATATATATATATATATATATATATATATATATATATATATATATATCTGTTAGTTCCATTTGGTCCAAGGCTTCAATTAGATTCACTGTGTCCCTGTTTAGTTTCTGCTTTCCTGAACGATCCATTTCAGAGAGCGGGGTGTTGAAGTCACCCACTATTATTGTGTGAGGTTCGATGTGTGCTTTGAGCTTTAGTAAAGTTTCTTTTACAAATGAGGGTGCCCTTGCATTTGGAGCATAGATATTCAGAATTGAGAGTTCTTCTTGGTGGATTTTTCCTTTAATCAGTATGTAGTGTCCTTCTGTGTCTTTTTTGATGACTTTAGGTTGAAAATCAATTTTATCTGATATTAGGATGGCAACTCCGGCTCGTTTCTTGGGGCCATTTGCTTGTAAAATTGTTTTCCAGCCTTTTACTCTGAGATAGTGTTTGTCTTTGACACTGAGGTGCGTTTCCTGCATGCACCAAAATGCTGGGTCCTGTTTACATATCCAGTCTGCTAATCTATGTCCTTTTATTGGGGAATTGAGACCATTGATATTAATAGAGATTAAGTCATAGTAATTATTGCCACATGCCATTCTTGATGTTATCTTTATGTTTGAGTGGTTATCTACTTTTGGGTTTGAAGCAAGAGGTTACAATCTCATTTTTTCCAGGGTGTTTTTTCTCTCCCTGTATTGGCGGTTTCTGCCTATTATCCTTTGCAGGGCTGGATTTGTGGAAAGATATTGTGCAAATTTGGTTTTATCATGGAATATCTTGGTCTCTCCATCTATGGTGATTGAGAGTTTTGCTGTGTATAGTAGTCTAGGCTGGCATTTGTGCTCTCTTAGTGTCTACATGAGATCTGCCCAGGATCTTCTGGCTTTCATAGTCTCTGGTGAGAAGTCTGAAGTGATTCGGATAGGTCTTCCTTTGTATGTTACTTGGCACTTTTCTCTTACTACTTTTAATATTCTTTCTTTGTTTAGTACATTTGGTGTTTTGATTATTATGTGATGGGAGGTATTTCTGTTCTGGTCCAGTCTGTTTGGGGTTCTGTAGGCTTCTTGTACGTTCATTGGCATCTCTCTCTTTAGGTTAGGGAAGTTTTCCTCCATAATTTTGTTGAAGATGTTTACTGGCCCTTTAAGTTGCAAGTCCTCACTCTCATCTATTCCTATAATCCTTAGGTTTGGTCTTCTCATTGTGTCCTGGATTTCCTGGATGTTTTGGGTTACACGTTTTTTGCATTTTGCATTTTCTTTGACCGTTGATTCGATGCTTTCTATGGTATCTTCAGCACCTGAGATTCTTTCTTCCATCTCTTGTATTCTATTGTTGATGTTTGCATCTATGACTCCTGATTTATTCCCAAGGTTTTCTATCTCCAAAGTTGTCTCCCTTTGTGATTTCTTAGTTGTTTCTACTTCCTTTTTAAGATTTGGATGGATTTGCAGAGATCCTTCATTTGTTTGTTTGTATTTTCCTGTATTTCTTTAAGGTATTTTTGAGTTACCTCTTTCAGGATTTCTGCCTGTTGACCCAAGTTCTCCTGCATTTCTCTGAGCGATTTTTGTCTTTCCTTCTCATGGGATTCCATCTGTTGATCCATCGTCTCCTGCATTTCTTTAAGCAGACCTCGTGTTTCCTTTGTAAGGGCATCTATCCGTTGATTCATTTCTTTAAGCACTTTTTGTGTTGCCTCCCTATGGGCATCCGTTTGTTGACCCATATTCTTCTGCATTTCTTTATGCAGTTTTTGTGATTCCATTGAAAGTGCATCTACCCGTTGATTCATTTCTTTAAGTGATTTTTGTGTTATCTCCTGGTGGGCCTCCATCTTTTGATCCATGTTCTCCTGCATTTCTCTAAGCGATTTTTGTGTTTCCTTTGTAAGGGCTTCTAACCGTTGATTCATGGTCTCCTGTAATTCTTTATTTGATTTATTTGTGTCCTTCTTGTGATCCTCTAATAGCATCATGAGAAGTGATTTTAAATCCAGATCATGTCTTTCGGGTGTGGTGGCGTATCTAGGAATTGCTGCTGTTGGAGAGTTGGGTTCAGATGGTGCCATATTACTTTGATTTCTGTTAGTAACGTTCCTACGTTTGCCTTTTGCCATCTGGTTACCTCTGATGTTAGTTGGTCCTGCTGTCACTGGCTGCTGGTTGGACCTCCTGTGAGCCTGCAAAGCTACTTCTGAGCAACCTGGCTTACCAGAATTCCCCTGTTACCGATTTCTGGGGCCTGCCCTGCTCCTGAGTGACTTTGGAGCCCTGATGTGCCTTGCCCCAAGTTATGTTGTAATGGGGAGTCCCTGCACATCCAAAGGCTCAGCTTAATGGATTCCTGGAGCAGAGGTCGCAAAGGGAGGCTGGTAGAGTTGGGGGAAGGGGGCATCTGCAAGTCAGAAGTCCCACAGCAGAGCTGGCACGCAGGTTACTGGAGCCCTGCCCAGCTCCTGCGAGCAGCGTACACACAAGCCGCCCGAGACCCAAGCGATATTATGCCCGTCTGTCTCCGAGCCTGGCAGTCCCGACCACCCGGACACTGGAGCAAAGATGGCGGAGTGCACCCTGCACACTCTGGGTAGTGCTGGCCACCCTGCAGAGGAGATGGCTTACAGCAAATCTGGCGCCCAGACGACCACAGGGCTGTCCCGTTCTTGGGACCAGATGGAAGCCCCAACAGGTCGTGTCCCGAGCGACGTTATATTGGGGGGAACCTGGGTACCTGTCTCTTCAGTGCAGACGGGAACAGAAGTCGCGGAAGGGAAGCTGGTAGGCTCCCGCCCAGTGCAGGTGGTTCCTCTGCCAGGCAGAAGTCTCACAGCAGAGCTCGCTCGCTGGTCATTGTAGCTGCTGGGAGTAGCGTACACACAAGCCGCCCGAGACCCAAGCGATATTATGCCCGTCTGTCTCCGAGCCTGGCAGTCCCGACCACCTGGACACTGGAGCAAAGATGGCGGAGTGCACCCTGCACACTCTGGGTGGCGCTGGCCACCCTGTAGAGAAGATGGCTTACAGCAAATCTGGCGCCCAGACGACCACAGTGTTGTCCCGTTCTTGGGACCAGATGGAAGCCCCAACAGGTCATTTCCCGAGCGATGTTATATTGGGGGGAACCTGGGTACCTGTCTCTTCAGTGCAGACGGGAACAGAAATCGTGGAAGGGAAGCTGGTAGGCTCCCGCCCAGTGCGCTCAGGTGACAGTCTTAAAGATAGAAGTTAGATTATGGCTCAGAATTTTACTGTCATGTCCCAGGACATCTTTTCAGAATGGTCTGCCATGCCTTCGGTCATTTGGGCATGCCTGGCCACCCATGTCAGAAGGGAAACATTAGGACCTACTAGAGGTAGAGAACTGAGGACTCTATGGATAGAAATGGATTCTCTGAGGAAATCATTGTCAGATGAGGTTGATTTAAAGTTTCCTTGAGAAAAATGAACATCTGTGTGAGTTTTCATGTCAGTGGCTTCTCTGCTGTCTCCTTAATCAGAATTGGTTCTAAGTCCCCTTCAAATACAAAGGGGTGTCTAGAATTCCATTATTCAAAGAAGATAGAATGTATACTTCTTCCGTGACAGAGTATTAATGTCAAAGATTCTTCACTGCATAATTATTGAACCTAGAGCTTACCTTGAACTGAAGGAAAAATCTGGGAAACATTAGGAAAAATATCTGAGGCTCAGTCTATTATCTCAGGAAGTTGTGTGGGATTCCTTGACCTAAATGAATTTTAAAGCCTCCTTTGGGCAAACTGGAGTGTTCTGAGGCTCCCTTTCTTCAGTGGGAAGATCTGATGCTTCCTTGATCAAAGGTAGAAGGAGTGAGTACCCCTGAAAAGAAAGGAGGTGCTGAGATCCTTGTAATAGGAGCGATTATCAAAGTATAAAAATTCTCATAATATTTCCAGCAAAAATTAAATTGCTTACCATAGATCATGAGGTACTAGCATTGTCTCACCCTCTAACTGTTCTTCACATTCTAGGATATACATATCTTTAGCTGAATCAAGAAGAGACCAAATATAGTTACCATGATTTATGAACAGGTTGGGTATGTCTCCTCAGCATGATTAAGTTCAAACAATCAGAACTGAGCCAGACTGATGATTTCACACCATGTCATGTGACTGTATTCAAGGAAGTAGCATATGGTTCAAGGATTTGCTTCGTCCTCTTGATTCTGTGAACTTTGACCAGAGGGAGTCGTGCTCCTTGGTCAGAGGTCAAATATCCTATGGGCTCCTTAGCAGAAGGTATTGTTATGGGAGCCCATTGGGTCAAAGGTGTAATTTTTAAGGCCTTAGTCATCAGAGGAAGAAAATTACCAAGGTTTAGGAAAGGAGAAAAGTCCTCAACCCCATTGGACAATAGGGGAGTTTCCCTTTTTTACCTTCTGTAGAAGAGGATGGTCCAAGCACTCCAGGCCTCCAGGCCTTCAGAGAAACTTTTTATCTCTGAGGAATCCACTGCAGACTTGAGAGCAATCTGAGGTTACTTCTGACAAGTCAGTCAAAGACCCTGGATCTGTTCCCTCTTTAAACTTACAAAAAGCCACACAGGTGTGGGTGTGGAGGACAGTTTGCTTTCTGGTGAGCAGCTTAAAGAGAGATGGCCTTGGATCCAGGCTGAGGTTTTTATTCGTTGGCCATGGGACTTGATTCCAGAGCTCTCTGAGGTTTTTTGTGTTGTTGATTTTGTTTTTGTTTTTGGTGGTGGTGGTGGTGGTGGTGGCGGTGAAAGATGTATTTCCTAACCTATAAGGCCTGAGGGAGAAGTTCTGGTCTCCTAGTTGAATGGTAGGCCTGAGTCAGCCATGAACACAGAGAGCTCCTGTGCATTCTTCTTCACAAGGATTCAGTCTGATGCACACTATAGCTGAGCCTGAATGTTTGAGACACACTCCTCAGTCACAAGGTCAGTTCTGTAGCTTGCTTCAGCAGAGGGGCATGACTCAGATCCCTCCAGTGCAGACAGAGTAAGAATAGAGTGGTTTTATTCAAGGTCAGTTGAACCCTTTGGCATACACTTAATATCACAGGCTACTGTGGTTAGAGGAAATAAGGCTAAGGCCCTCTTCAAAAGGTAATCCTACTTGGTGTCAGGCCCTGTGAAGTTTTGCGTTAGTTTACTTCTGACTTGATGGAGTTATTAGCTGGAGGCACAAATTGTCCTGGTTCTAGTAGGGTACATCTGAGTCCCCAGTGTGACTTCATCAATGCTATTGCATGCTGAGAGTAAAAGGGCTATATTTGTGGCCTTCTTAAGATGTTGTTGAAAGTGGAATTATAAACATTTTCTGATAAAATTGTAGATCTACAAGGAAAATATTTCTGATAAAATTCAAGAAATTTATAGAAAAGCACATTAAAATTGACCCTTTTGTGGAAAATTGTATGGATAAAATGATAGGAATAAAAATATTCCTAAGTTGATTGAAAGTAGAATTATAAACATTTTCTGATAACATTGAAGATTTACATGGAAAATATTTCTGATAAAATTGAAAAAATATATAGAAAAACATTAAAATTGAAGATTATTATGGAAATTACAGATAAAATGGTAGGCATAAAAGTATTTCTAAGTTGATTATAATATTACTTAGAAATATTTTTATGCCTACCATTTTATCTGTAATTTTCCATGATAATCTTCAATTTTAAAGTTATTTTATATATTTATACAATTTTATTAGAAATATTTCCCATGTAAATCTTCAATTCTATCAGAAAATGTTTCTAAATCCTTTTTCAATTAATTTAGCAATGTTTTTATGTCTACCATTTTACTCTTTATTTTTCCATGAAAGTTGTAAATCTTAATGTGTTTTTCTATATGCTTCTTCAATTTTATCAGAAACATTTTCCCTGTAAATCTTTAATTTTATCATAAAATGTTTTTACATCCTTTTTAATAATAAAATATATTAAAAAAAAGATGCTGTCCAGGTCTGAAGTCCTTTACTTATTATGTCATCAGTCTCAGAGCCTCTTCAGTCATTAAAGACCTATGTGACAACTTTGTTCTGAAGTGGTAACTGTGAGGGCCATTTGAGCAATTAAACAATATCTGAAGTTTCAGGTTCTCAAAGGAATTAGATGTTAATTTTTCCTGGAACACTGGGGTGTTTCTTATGCATTTGGTGTTGAGGGTGTACATCTGAAAACCCCTTGAGTTATTGGTGAAAGTTGTGAGGCACATTTGTTCTAGACAGGTAAGATTAAGGTCACTTAGACTACTGGAAAAGATCTGAGGAACCCTAGTTCAGAAATCAGACAGATCAGAATGCCCATTGGTCCATACTGTAGTTTGAAAGATCTATGATTTTTAAGCAGTAGTTCATTACTGAGAATGCCTGGATTGCATTTGGCTTCCGGGTTTAAACAGAGTGTGACTGAAGACCCCCTGAGCCCTTGACAATGATTTGAGTTCCAGTCCAGGCATTGGGGAAAGTATGAGTCTTCCTTGTTTGGAAGACCCATGGAAAGAATGAGAATGTTGACATATCCACACACAATCTATTAAGGATACCATTCTTTAGAGGCAGACAGTCTCATGCCATGTTGGGGAAAGCAGAAATGTCAAAGACTCTTGTATCAGGGGAAGATCAAGAAAGGGTCAACTTGGAGAGTAAAGAAGGCCTGAATATTTCCTTATCCAGGCTTCATGGGAAATATCCATATCATGCAGGCCAGGTAGCAGTGTAATCATTCTCCAACATGCTAGGAGACAGTTCCCAGCTAGTTCTCCTGACAACTCAGCTGCCTACTTCTGAACATTACATGGCTTTCTCGTTTCTGCTGGCCAACTTTAAGGTAAATATCCTGGGTTTATGGCTTTCTTGGCTACTCTTAGGCACTAGGACCTCAAGCACCAGGGCCCCATTCTTTGGACAGAGGTCAGGAGACTAAGACAGATCATGAGACTAAGACATAAGACTAAGATGCATTCAGTGCACCTTAGATTGAGGGAGTTGTTTTGTCACCAATTATGTCAGATCAAGTAGGTCTATGTCCTTACTGGTCAAAAGAAGCATATGTTATTCTCCATGAGGAGAAAATTGTATAGCATGTGCTTCTGGCTACAAATTGTGAACTACTCTTAATCAAAAGAGGGATACTTGTCATGCTTTTAGTCAGAGGGGTCTACCTATTGCCTCAATGTTCATCTAAGGCAGCTAGGAGTCGAAGTTGTAAGTTTAATAGATGGTTGATGAGAAGATAAAGTTCTAGACTCCTGTTGTTCAAATGGGGCACATAGTGGGATACATGAGGCTGGTTTGTGGATTAAACAAAAAGAACTGAAAATGCCATGGTAAGAGAGTGTAGGGCCCAGGCCACCCTCTTGAGATGGGCTGCCTTAGAGTTTCCATTTGGCAGGCTGAGAAGCTTTGGTACCACCTTGGGCAGAAGGGGTAATTAGGAAGCTTCCTAGAGCAGAACTTGAAGATCTGACTCACTTTTGATTACAGGACACATTTCTGAGGTCTCTTTTGTTATAAAAAGTTTCTCTGAGGCCCAGTTTCTTAGATGGAGCATTTGAGAGGCCATCTCCTTCAGCCTGAAATGTTATAAGCCTACCTGAAACAGGGGGCACATATCCAATGTCCCTTTGGTGAGAACTGGAAAGTCTGAATCCACATTGGTTAGATTGAGAAGGTCTGAAAGCTCCTTTAGGGGAGTGGAATGAACTACAGCTCCCCCTTTGCAGTGGGATTCTTTTGAGATTGCTTTGGACAAAATGTGAATATTTGTGGCCTCCTAGGACAGACGGGTCACAAAGTGGGTACCCAAATTCATATTGCAAGGCTGGGTCTCTCCCTGGGCAAGAGAGGGCAGGTATCACATCCTCTGCTTGACATACAGTATATCTGTAATTTCCTTGGAGGATAGGGGAAGATGTGGCACTCCCTTTTGGAGCTGGTGGATGTATAAATCCCCATGGGATGTGAACCAAAACTGTGGGCTCCTGTTTGGCATTAATGGAAGGTTTCTCTCCATCTTGAAAAATAGGAACATGTTCTGAGCCCTTATTAGTAGAAAGAGGGTGGCTGACCTCCTCTTGGGGTGATGAAGAAAGGTTGATACCCCTATTGGTACTGGCTCCATCTGGAGATGACTCAATAACTTCTTGGTCTACAGGAGAAGTTTTCAGGGCTCCTTGGGTATTAGAGGCATTCCTCTGTCTTCTCCTAGTAGAAGTAGTGTGTTTGGGAATCTCATGAGGAGAGGTGGAATACCTGAGGCTCTCTTCATGAGAGGGAGTGGTTGGCATGCACTCTTCCATAGAGATGCCATCTTGGGGAGAAGCTTTCATTTTTTATATTTTTTTTGGAAGATGAAGAATGTCTGAGCCCTTTTTTGATAAAGAGGATGTTTTGCCACTCTCATATTCTGATTAGGAAGCTTGAATGTCCCTTGTTCAAATGGGGCCTTTTCTGATGGGGTTTTTGTTAGATTTGGAGTGTTCGTGAATGTCTTGGGGAGATGGGGAAATTTTGAGGTCATACTCATAAGATTGGGAGAATCCATAGGCTCCTTTATCAAAATCAGAAGTGGTGATTGAGACCATTTCAGCATACTTGGAAGATGTGAGGCTACTTTCAGCAGAAGAGATACAATTTAAAGCCTCAAGTTCTGAAAGGGTAGATCTGATATCTCCTTCAGGAAATGGGGCATATTTCAATATCCTTTGGGTAGACTTGGAAAGTTTAGAAATTTTCTTGGGAAAAGGGGACTGTCTCAGGCATTTTTCATGAGAAGAGGTTGGGATAAAATCACCATGTGCATGAAGGGACAGCCAGGAATCTCTGTTGAAAAGGAAGTACCCACAGAGACCTGGGTAGATGGCATAGGTTCTAGAGTCCCCTGGGATGGTTGAGAAAGTTCTAGAGTTTCCTGGGGAGATGTTGGTGTTCCCAGGATCCCTTGTTCAGAATCTAAAGGGCCAAGAACACCTTCATCAGGTTTCAAAAGTTCTTGCCATGTTTTGAGCAGGGTGGGAACATCCCTGACACACTGGGGAGGATGGTGCGTCTGCTATTGTGCAGTGTGTACAGATGGACTGTGTTTCTGTACCTTGTGTATGTAAGGAATGGCTTGAAAGCATTTGGGAAGGTGTAGAATCTTCAGTGGATCTCTGTGTAGATGTGAACAGACCTACAGTCCCCTGTGCTAATAGACAGGGACTCACAGCTCCATGAGCAGAATCAGAATATGCTTGAGTCCCTTGTTCTGAGGAGGAAAGACCCAGAGAATTATGAGAACATTCAGAACATTGTGATGTATTCATCACTGCCTGGGCTGAGATAGAAAATTTCTGAAGCTCCTGAGCTGATTGCAAAGGGGCTAGATATGGGTGGCCAGATGGTATAGTTTCTGCACCTCTTTGGTTAGAACATGACTGCCTACCAAGTTTTAGAGGAGATGGTGGCAAAGTTTCTAGAGTCACTGAAGCCAATTGAGAAGTCGCTACATCCTCCCTCACTGGTGGCAAATGGCCTACAGTATTCTGTGATTCTTTGTATTGTCCTGATATCCCTGTGGAATCTGCTGAATTATCTAGATTCCGTTGGTTGGAGAAAAAAAAAAAAAGTTTGCACAGGCAACGTTCCCTCTTCTGCCCTTGAAAGTTCCTTGGGATTTTGAGAAGATGGATGCAAATCTCCTAGAACCCCTGGAGTAGGTGCAGGATGCTGCTGACCACCTGGTACAGATGGTGAGTGAGTTACATCTGCTGTTGAACACAAAATGGATTCTTGAGATTTCTGGCCAGCTAGGAAAGATCCATTGTCCCTTGAGGAAGATGCGGATCTTTGTGTAAGATTGTGAGCAGCAGAAGAAAAAGATCTCCTAGCTTCCTGACGAGAAGTTTTAGGTTGCAAAGTCTTTAGAGAAGGTAACAGAGTTTGTCCAGTCTCTGGTTTAGATGTGGACAGTTTTAGAGACCCTTTGGCAGAAAGAGAATGTCTTAAAGCCTCTTGGGAAGATGAAAAAGAGCCTAGAGTTCCTTGTGCAGATAAAGTAATTTCCAGAAGCCCTTGATCAGATGGCAAAGATTCTGGGAGCACCTGAGTATTTTGGGTAGATCCCGGAGGTCCTGGAGTTGGTGGCAAAGTGCCCACAGTCTGCTTTGCAGACATGGGCTGACCTACTGTGGCTTGTGCAGATAAGGAATGCTCCCCAGTGCCCTGAGCAGATGGGGAAGATCCAAGAGTCACTTGTTTAGATTTAGTCCCTTTCAGAGTCCCTTTTGCTGATAGGTAAGGTCCCACAGCCCTGAGATCAGATGACGCAGTCTCTTCTGATGAAGAAAGACCCAGATATTCACCTGAATGTGATGATATCAATGATCCTGTAGATCCTGAAGCAGATTGAGAAGAATCCACACCTTCCCACACACAAGGCAAATGCCCCAAGATACTCTGTGTGCCTGTATTTTGTCCCAAATCCCCTGTGGAATCTGATGAATGTTCTGGATTCCTTTGGATGGGTGACAAAGAAATTTGCGCAGGCAAAGTTCTCTTTGGAGTTGTGAAGTTTTTCCTGTGCCCTTTAGAAGTTAGCAAAGGTCCCACAGCTTTTGTAGTAGATACTGGATGTGCCTGATGACCTTGTGCAGGTGGGGAGTGTCCTGGATAACCTGGTGAAGATGAAAAATTTCCTAGATTTTCTGACTAGATAGAAAAAGTCCAGTAGTCTGTGGGGAACATGATGAGCATTGCACTGTTTGTTGAGCGGATGGGGAAATTTTGAGAGTCCTCTGGGAAGGAGTTCGATGTTTTGAATCCTTTGGAACAGATGACACAGTTCCTATCGGCTCCTGTTTGCATGTGGACAGTTTCCGAGACCCTTGGGCAGATAGGGAAGTTCCCAGAACCCCTTGTAGAGATGACAAAGATGCTGAAGTTCCTTCTGCAGGTAAGGAGATTCCCAGAGGCACTTGGGCACATGGAAAAATTCCTAGTTCCTGCTTGTCACTTTTTTTATTGCCTAGAGTCCTGGAGCTAGGAAGTAAAACTTCTTCAACTCCCTGTGCAGTTCTGGGCTGTCCCAAAGTGGCTTCCACATAAAGGGACATAATTGTGACAACTGTGAGACTTCCTGGATGCTGAAAGACATATCTAAATGACTAAATAATACTTATTGCAGTATTATTATGGTGCAAATAATATGCTATTGTTCAGAGAATAAGGACAAAACAATAATATCCTTATAGAACTGATGAATGTTGTATTTCAAACACTTTTATCTGTGTTTGACTAGATTCAGAACACAGACACAGTTGGACTCCTGAATGTAGCACCTATGGCCTTAAGCAATTATTTTGTCTGTCACTATTAACAAGTTGGGTTCCTATAACATTTACATGTTTGAATTGCTTTTGGAAGGTCATATAATTCAACAGAACACACAATAGGCTAATGGCTCATATTAGTAGCTCTTCATGGGCCATTTCCTGTCCTTCCGATGATGCAGCTGGAGCATAGTTGCATAGAATGATTTTGAGACCCTTAGTCAAGTTGATTCTTTGAAAGGTTATATTTGTATAGCAGTTGATACACTGAGAAAGTGTAACATTGAGAACATGGATAAGAAAACTATTTTACTGACAGAAAAACTTGGTTTGCCTGTTGCTCACCTTGACAGTTTTCTTTGAGCAGTTTTTGATCTTGCATTTTGGGTGCTATCTTTGATCTTTGTGAATAATTTCTGTTTCCCTTTGGCTACACAGCCAATAAACCTTGCATCCTTCAGAAACACAGAGACACTGTCCTATCATCTAAGTATTTCCTGGTTCCATTGCATTAGTGCTTAGCCACATGTTCTTTCTCCTTGAAATTCTTGAATGCTCAACACCCCATTTCTTTGTTTAACTCCAAATTATCCCAGTAATTACAATGTTCAAGGTACCTACAGACAGGAAATCCATTCTTTTCCTCCACTCTTGGGTAAATTCTATTCTTGGCTAATTCTGTATTCAATGTGCTTATCCCCATACTAGAACATGTCATAACTTTTGGCTCCATTATCTGAATTTCCTGCTGGTCTTTTGCGATCTTTGAAAACATTGAATTTACTAACCCTAATAAGCCTGCTAGGCATGAAGAACTTGCTGCAGGATAAAATGGACAGGAAATTATAGCCATCAATTCATATAATATACACCTTTTGAGAATAAGCTTGGCAAGTCTAATGTCAGCAAAAAATAGTTTTCTCAATTTAAGTTACAGTGACTATGTTTAGTTCAGATAATCTATTTAGGTAAACTGAGTAGAGGTTTCTATATACACAAATGACTGCTTTAAGCATGGTAATATTTAAAAGAAATTTCAATGTTCACTTTGAAATGAAATGGCTGAAGATTATTTGATTTATGATTAAGATTTCTGTGAATTATTCTATATACTTGGGAATGTTTCCTCAACCATATCATTATTAATAATAACACTGCAAAATTGTTCAAATATGATAGCTTCTGTATAGTAAATTTATTATTGAAAATAAATAGTATACTTTGTAGCATTTACCTCAGTAATTAATACTCTTTTCTCCAGCTTTTATAACTCATTCATTTTTTTTGTCAGAATACAAATAAATAAGTTTTATTAGAGCACTTCAATACATATGCTTTTATTCATTTTTCTTAGTGCATGTGTGTAATGGAAAAGTCCATTTTTGTCTAGGTGATTATCTAATTTATTCCCTTGCATAAACAAACAACTGGATGACCTGGAAAGACAGTAGATCAAGCCTTGTTGAAAACCAAATTAATAGCTTTATACATTTGAGATGTGAAAAGCTAGAGATGGGAAGTCAGTTAAAGGTTTGTTTTGATATTTAATAGGGCCTTGGCTTTCTTTCCTTCCAGTACTGGACCTACCCAGATAATCACCATGTACTTCCCTGCTATTTCTCTGGACTGTCTTCTGGGAACAAGAAGACACTATCTCAGGGAGCTTGCCTTAGTTTTTCCTTCCTGCTTATCTTCTTATAATACTTCCTCCTCCTCCTCCTCCTCCTCCTCCTCCTCCTCCTCCTCCTCCTCCTTCTTCTTCTCTCTCTCTCTCTCTCTCTCTCTCTCTCTCTCTCTCTCTCTCTCTCTCTCTCTCTCCCTCTCTCTCTCCCTCTATCTGCTTGTTTGTGTGTGTGTGTGTGTGTGTGTGTTTGTCGGTGTATAGTTAGGTGGGTGAGTGTGAGTGGGGGTAAATATTAATGGCATGTAGGTGTAATGTGTTTTCATGTACATAGATATACATATGTATAGATATATGTGCGCATGTAGAGAACACATGTTAATGTTGGTTGTCTTTAATGACTCTACACTTTATTTACTGAAGCAGGGTTTGGCTTGTCTAGCTAGTCAGCTTGTCCCTGGGATTCCCAGTCTCCACCTTTCCAGATTATAGGTGAGCAGGCACACTCACTCACCACTGGGTCCTGGTGATCTGATCTTTTGCCTTCACATTTGTGTGGCAAGTGCTGTATCCACTCAAATATCTCCCAGCCTCTATTATTTTAGAAAAGGTTATTAGGAATTGGCTTTTATTTCCTTTATTTATTCTCATCATGGTCATTGTTGGCATATATAAAAGCTGTTGATAATTTTTAATTTATTTAATTTTTTAATTTATTTACATTTCTAGCGTCATCCCCTTACCCAGGTCCCCCCTCCCAGAAACCACCAATCCCATCCCCTCTCGCCCTGCTTCTATGAATGTGTTCCTCTACACACCCACCTGCTAAGTTTCCCCACCCTCGACTCCCCTACTCTGGGGCATCTATCAAACCTTCTTAGGACCAAGGACCTCTCCTCCCATTGATGCCTGACAAGGCAATCCTCTGCTACATATGCAGCCAGAGTCATGTGTACTCCTTGGTTGGTGGCTTAGTCCCTGGGAGCTCTGGGGAGTCTGGTTGATTGATATTGTTGTTCTTCTTATGGGGTTTCAAACCCCTTCAGCTCCTTCAGTCATTTCTCTAACTCCTCCATTGAGGACCCCACCCTCAATGCAATGATTAGCTGTGAGCATGTGACTCTGTGTTTGTAAAGCTCAGGCAGGGCCTCTCAGGAGACAGCTATATCATGCTCCTATCAGCAAGAGATTCTTAGCATCCAAAATAATGTCAGAGTTTGGTGCCTGTATCTGAGATGAATCCCCGAGAGGGACATTCTCTGGATGGCCTTTCCTTCTGTCTCTGCTCTGCACTTTTACTTTATATTTGCTCCATATTTTCTCCCATATTTACTCATATAAAAGGAAGTTTTTATTCTCCTTTCTAAGGACCAAAGCACCCACACTTTGGTTTTCCTTCTCGAGCTTCATGTGGTCAGTGAATTGTATCTTGGGTATTTGCAGCTTTTGGGCTAATATCCACTTATCACTGAGTGCATACCATGTGTGTCCTTTTGTGTTTGGGTTACCTCACTCAGGATGATATTTTCATCAATTTGCCTAAGAATTTCATTAATTCATTGTTTTTAATAGCTGTGTGGTACTCAATTGCTTAAATGTACAACATTTGCTATATCCATTCCTCTGTTGAAGGACATCTGCATTCTTTCCAGCTTCTGGCTATTATAAATAAGGTTGCTATGAACATAGTGGAGCATGTGTCCTTAATACATGCTGGAGCATCTTGTTGGTATATGCCCAGGAGTGGTATAGCTGGGACCTCAGGTAATATTATTTCCAATTTTCTGAGGAACCACAAGACCAGAGTGGTTTTACCAAAAGCTGTTGATTTTGTGTCATTCCACTTTGCTGAAAGTGTTTATATATGAGTTTTCTGCAGCAGACTTTTAAGCACAGGATTGCATTTTCTGCAAATAGGGATCATTTGTGTTCTTCCTCTTCTAATTGTATCCCTGATGGTGTGAAAACTGGTGCAGCACTGTGTAAATCAGTACATAGGTTTTCGGAAGCTAGACTTAGTATAAGGCCTAGCTGTCACACACCTGGACAAATACTGAAAAGACCCTAAGTCCTACTACTGACATACTCGCAATTCTTGCAGTTCATGTTTATTGATGCAATATTCACAATAGCTAAGAAATGGAAACATTTCTTTTTCATTATGAACTTAATAGATAAAATGTAGTATACATTTATATATATATATATATATATATATATATATATATATATATATATATACATGCGTACATACTAGATGGAACTTTAGTCATCTGAAAAGGTAAAATCATGGCATTTGGAGGAAAATGGATGGAAGGAGAGATTGTTATGTTAGGTGAAGCAACACAGATTTGAGAAGAAGGAATTCACATAGGTTGTCTCTCACGAGGGTTTGAGATAATTGTTATATATTTTCAAGCATATGTGAGATTGAGTAGTGGTAATTCATTAAAGTAGAGATTTATTTTTTCTCTAGCATAAAAATCATAAATCATCGTAGAATACATACCATATAAAAACATAAAGTGGTGTATAGTAATTAGTATATTATTGATGTGGTAAACCACCATTACCAAGGCAACTAGTAGGACAGATTCTTTTGTCTTATAATTCCAGGAGCATAAGATTTCATCACAATGCCACAACTCATCCCCAGGGCAGACCTGGTGCTCCAGAACTCCTCCCACATCCAGACACATCTTGACTCTCAGGAGGTCAGTCATAACCCGGCTCACAAATGAGATGTCCCCTGCCCCAATACCTGGCCTAACTGGGATCCCCAGGGGCCCAGTGTATTTAGACCCTGTCTGCCCTGCCCAACCAGAGACACATCTTCTTTCTGACCCACAACTAAGTCTGGGGCAGAGCTGGCACTCCAGACCCCCTCCCACACCCAGAGACAGCTTGATTCCCAGGAGCTCCATCAAAACCAGGCTCACAGGATGGACACGATCCAGTCAGAGACAGTAAGGCCAGTTAACACCTGAGATAAACAGATGGTGAGAAGCAAGTGCAAGAACATATGCAACAGAATCCAATGCCATTTGGCACCATGTGAACCCAGTTCTCTAACCACAGCAAGCCCTGGATAACCTAACACACCAAAAAAAGCATTGCTCAAACCTAAAATCCCATCTCATTAAGATGAGAGAGGACCTTAAGGAGGACATAAAAAACTCCCTTAAAGAAAAACAGGAGAACACAGGTGAATAGACAAAAGTTCTTAAAGAGGAAACACATAACTCCCCTAAAGAAATACAGGAAAACACAATCAAATAGGAGAAGGAATTGAACAAAACTGTCCAGAATCTAAAAATGGAAATAGAAACATTAAACAAAACACAAAGGGAGACAACCCTAGAAAGGGAAAACCTAGGAAAGAGTTCAGGATTTACAATGCAATCATCAACACGAGAATACAAGAGATAGAAAAGAAAATCCCAGTTGCAGAAGATACCATAGAAAACAGTTACACAAGTCTTAAAGAAAATACAAAGTGCAAAATGTTCCTAACCCAAAACATCCAGGAAATTCAGGACACATTTAGAATACCGAAGCTAAGAATAATAGGAATAGAAGAGAGAGAAGATTCCCAATGCAAAGGGCCAGGAAATATCCTCAACAAAATCATAGAAAAAATCTTTCCTAACCTAAAGAGACGATCATAAACATACAAGAAGCCTACAGAACACCATGTAAATTTGGCCAGAAAAGAAATTTCTCCTGTCATATAATAATCAAAATACTAAATGCAGCACTCTTTCTCTTCTTTGCCAGCTTGCCTTGTGGGACTGAGCAACTGCTAGATCCTTGGACTTCCATTCACAACTGCTGCTGACCATTGATGGTAGTTGGACTACAGACCCTGTTCTGTGTTGTTCTCGATCACAAATTTATGGAGTTTCTGAAGGGCAGTGGAGACTACTGCCAGGCACAGCACAATTGTCTCTATGCAAACAATTGAACTTTAGAAATTCATTACTACTCCACCAAGAGACCCCCATAAGAGTAGATAACCTGGACACGGGCATATTGAATTGAAATCTGCAGAGCATTTTACAAGAGCTCAGACATGGATGGGGTAAACCTCAGTGCACTTCCTTTGTATTGCCGCAGTATTACTGGATTGAAGAATCACTGCTTCTTGTTAGGAGGTTCATTTCATTGCCCATTTCTCCAAATTCATACTCAAAGCACTGAGAATTTCAAGTGGAGTATATTGAATATTGAATTAGACTTCAGGTTGTTTTCTGTTGTTGTTTTGTTTTTTGTTTTGAATCATTTCTGTATTCAAGATTTTAATTCTTTCATAACCCTATGGGGTGTTTTGTTTTTAAACAAAATTAACATGGCTCAAATAAACCGCCTTCCTCCTGTGGAAGTCACATACAAAAACATGAGATTTCTTATTACACACAATCCAACCAATGCGACCTTAAACAAATTTATAGAGGAAGTTAAGAAGTATGGAGTTACCACAATAGTAAGAGTATGTGAAGCAACTTATGCCGCTACTCTTGTGGAGAAAGAAGGCATTCGTGTTCTTGACTGGCCTTTTGATGATGGTGCACCACCATCCAACCAGATTGTTGATGACTGGTTAAGTCTTGTGAAGATTGAGTTTTGTGAAGAACCTGGTTGCTGTATTGCTGTCCATTGTGTCACTTGCCTTAGCAGAGATCCGCTGCTTGTTGCCCTAGCATTAATTGAAGGTGGAAGGAAATATAAAGATGCAGTACAATTCATAAGACAAAAGCAGCACAGAGCTTTTAACAGCAAGCAATGTTTGTATCTAGAGAACTACTGTCCGAAAATGTGGCTCTGCTTCAGGGATTCCAATGGTCATAGAAACAACTGTGGTGTTCAATAAAATTGAGGTTCTTGATGCCATTGCTTTAGAAGTGGAACTTCAGATGGGACCTGATTAGTCATATGTAATTACCCAATGTGTCAGATTACTGAATAAGTATACTGAAGCATCGCAAGAATATTGAAAACCCGTTTTACAGGGCCACAAGCTGACAGAATTGCAACCTCTGTATTTGCGCTATGATCAACATGTTTGGACACTGCAAAAATGAATTTTGCTGGTTTGCATCTAAAATGTGCTTATTATTTGTAGCAATTAACCTTTCTTAAAATAAAGTATTGAGTTATGATATTAGATGTACTCCTCTGCCAGAATATTATTTGTCTATTAGGAATTTTGTAGGATTGGCTGCCAAAATACCCAGCATAATACTTGTATATTTTTAGCATCATACAGAACCAAAATTGCAGGAACTAAGAGCTCTCTAGACCTTCCATGGTGTATGGATTCCTTCAGTCATTTCAAACACTGCAGGGTTCTCTTGTAATTTGCCTGCACACTGTTTATATCTCCCGCACTTACACCAGAATACATCAGGCTTGCTTAGCCATCCATTTTTTGTTAACTAAGTCTTACACTGATTATTGAACATATCTCTCTGATTTTGTGCTGTTTTGGGAAACCTCTGTTTGAAAATCAACTTTGTTACAGAAGCACACATGTTCAATGTCTCCAGAAAAAAATAAAATGCCTTATAGTTAATTTAATGTTTGCACGCAGAAGTGGAAGATTACAGGGAGGGCCTGGAAAAAGAAATGAGAAGAGGCTATTAAATACTTTATTAATATGTTGCCTTTGTCTTGTGCAGAACATGTAGAGTATGCTCTTTAATTTAGTAAATATTTTTAAGATGTAAAGATACATTGTTGTAGCTAACCAATTCTTAAAGTTTCTGAAATTTTTGTCTTCCATACCTATCAGAAGTTTTCCAACTTGCTTGAATTACACTTTTCCTCTTTTCTAACCAATCTCTGTCAAAAAAGAAAAAATCGGATCTGCTAGTGAACTGAGCTGAAATAGTTTATGAGCCTTTTAAGCTATGCAACTTAATATTTGGATACTTGATCATTTGTTGTATTATGTAATGGATAAAATGGTGATGTGCATTAATGTTAGTTCAACCATATATTTATACTGCCTGGGAATGTATGGTTCTAGCTCTGTGGGAGTAGTTTGTCAGTGTTCACCAGCTTGTAAATACTTAGTGCGAAAACTTCAACATCTTAATAAATGATGAAATGCCAAATAAAATAAAATAAAATAAATACTAAATTCACAGGATAAAGAAAGAGTATTCAAAGTGGTAAGGGAAAAAGGACAAGTAACATTATGAAGGAAGACCTATCAGAGTTGTACCAGACTTCTCCACATAGAATGTGTCATGCAGACCCTAAGAGAACATGAATACCAGCCCAGGCTACTATATCCACCAAGTCCCTCAATCACCATAGATGGAGAAACAGAGATATTCTATAATAAAACCAAATTTAAACAATATATTTTTCACTAATCCAACCCTACAGAGGATAATAGAAGGAAAACTCCAACACAAAGAGGGAAACTACACACACGGAAAACCAAGAAATTACAAGAAACTCATATTCTTTAATGGAGCTCTCTGAACAATGGGCTCTCAGTCTGCACTTGCTTACAGCTTAGTATGTCCATATTAGTAGTAGAGTCTCTGAGTTGCCAGGCAGCAATTGTATTATTTGCCCACGGCTTGGTGGCTCTGCCAAGCTAGACTAACTCTTCCGTTTTGAGTTCAGCTACCCAGATCTGTGTGGGAATGAAACCACGCCATTTTGGACAAATGGACTGAAGGCTATATCTGCTTTCCTGAACCAGCTTGTACTCTTGGACTTCTAAGCAGAGTGGACAACCTTAGGGAAATAGGGAATCTTCCAGGAGCACGTCCACTCAGGGAGAATGTCTTGGGTTAGATGGGGTAAAATTGAAGGCTTTCTGAGCGTACATGGAAAGTCTCTTGTGACAGGCATGAGAGGGGTAGTGTCAGGCAGAGTAGAGCAAACAGGAAATAGTGAAGAACAAAATGACAACCTTTCAGATTAATTTATTCAGTGGTGAAATATTAGGCAATTACTTGTGACCAGGGATATCTCCAATACCACTCAGCTTCCATTCATCCTCAGAGTCTAGAATAGCCACATGTTTGGAAACCCCATTGCAGACTGGCCGTAATATGGGAGTCCATCTACTAGTCTGGTAGGCATTCCTACTGTAATCTTAATTTTAACATCAGCTACATAGGGGTGGATTTTTCACTATGTTTGACTTCCAGCAGGAAGACAATTAACATGAGTTTTGGGTTCTGGAACCATGAATCAGTGTGGTATGAGGTCCCTTGTGTCATAAGAATGTTTTTCTAGACACCCAGGTTAGAGACGAAGTTTCATCTCTCCTATATATAGTAGCATAGGTCTGAGTTGCCCAATGCATATGGGGATGGATTGAGGATGCATGATATAATGCAGAAAGATAGGAGACAATATTATTCAAAACAACATGTCTAATGTCACTTTGGGAAGAAAAGAAATGTATGTTTCATTTGGTCAATGACAGTGGTCATATTTACTCTTGTACAGATGGGTAACCTCTAAGAATACATTTTTTTTTTTATTTTCCTCTCATAAAATGCATGCCAACTGCAGCTGCAACAACTCCCTTGTCCCAGACATTCCCTCACCTCCATATTCATGATGATATTCTCAAGATCCATCCATTTGCCTGCAAAATTCATGATGTCTTTTGTTTTTAATAACACATTAGCATTTCATTGTGGAGATGTACCACATGTCCTTTATCCTTTCTTCAGGTGAGGGACATCAAGGAAGTTTCCAGTTTCTGACTATTACAAATAAAGCTGTTATGAACATAGTTGAGCAAGTGTCTTTGCGGGATGGTGGAATATCTTTTGCATATTTGCCCAAGGGTTGTATAGCTGGGTCTTGAGGTAAAACTTTTCTGAGTCTTTTGAGAAACTGCTAAATTGATTTCCAAAGACTTTGTAAAAGTTTGCAATTCCACCAACAGTGAAGAAATGTTCCCCTTGTTCCACATCCTCCCTAGCATATGCTATCTCTTGAGGTTTTGATCTTAGCCATTCTGATGGGTGTAAAATAGGACCTTGGAGTTGTTTGATTTGCATTTCCCTGATGACTAAGGACTTTGAACATTTCTTAAAGTGCTTTTCATCCATTGGGGATTTCCTCTGTTGAGAATTCTATTTAGCTCTCTACCCCATTTTTTAATTGAGCTATTTGGGTTGTTGTTCAACTCCTTGATTTCTTTGTAAATATTTGATAATAGCCATTTGTCAGATTTAGGGTTGCTGAAAATCCTTTCCCAATAGTTAGGCTTCCATTTTGTCCTATTGACACTGTCCTTCACCTTACAGAAGCTTTGCAGTTTCATGAGGTCCCATTATTAATTGTTGATCTTTGATCCTGAGCCATTGGTGTTCTGTTCAGGAAGTAATTACCTGTACCAATGTGTTCAAGCTATTTCCTACTTTCTCTTCTATGAGATTTAGTGAGTCGGGTTTTATGTTGAGGTCATTGACAAACTAGGAGTTGTGTTTTATGCAGGGTGATAAATAGGTATCACTTTGCATTCTTCTACATGCAGACCACAGTTAGAACAGCACCATTTGTTGAAGATGCTTTCTTTGTTCCACTGTATGGTTTTGGATACTTTATAAAAAAAATTAAGTGCCCTTAAGTGTGTGGGTTTACTTTTCTGTCTTCTGATTCCATTCCCTTGATCAACGTGTCTGGTTTCTGTATCAATACCATGCAGTTTTTAATCACTATTGCTTAGTAGTACAGATTGAGGTCAGGGATGGTGATTCCTCCCAAAGTTCTTTTATTGCTCAGGATTGTTTTTGCAGTCCTGTAGATTTTTTTTCCATATGAAAGTGAGATTTGTTCTTTTAAGGTCTAAAAAATGATGGGGATTGCATTGATTTTGCATATTGCTTGTGGTAAAATGGCAACTTTTGACTATGTTAATCCCACGTATCCATGAGCATGGGAGATCATTCCATCTTCTGATATCTTCTTCAATTTCTTGAAGTTCTCGTCATACAGCTCTTTTGCTTGCTTGGTTAGAGATACACCAAGATATTTTCTATTATTTGTGGCTATTGTAAAGGTTGTTGCCTTATTAATTTCTTTCTCAGCCAGTTTATTTTTTGTATAAAGGAGGACTATTGATTTTTTTGAGTTAATTTTCTATCTAGCCATTTTGCTGAAGGTGTTTCTCAACTGGAGGAGTTCTCCAGTAGAATTTCGGGGTCACTTATGTATATTATCACATCATTCAAAATACCACCTCTTTGACTTCTTCTTTTCTGATTTGTATCCCCTTTGTATTCTTTAGTTGTCTTATTGCTCTGGCTAGAACTTCTAGTACTATATTGAATAGATAGGATAGAGAGTGGGCGGCCTTGTCTTGTACATGGTTTTAATTGAATTGTTTGAGGTTTCTCTCCACTTAGCTTGATGTTGTCTATTGGCTTGTTATTTATTGCTTTGATCATTTTTAGCTATGTACCTTGTATTCCTGATCTCACTAATACTTTTAACATGAAGAGGTAATGGATTTTGTCAAAGGCATTTTCTTTCTGTTTGCACATATGGTAGATTGGGTTGATGGATTTCCATAAATTGAATCATCCCTGAATCGCTGGGATGAAGCCTACTTGATCATGAAGAATGTTGTTTTTGATATGTTCCTGGATTCACTTTGTGAGTATTTTATTGAGTATTTTTGCATCAATACTCATAAGAGAAACTGGTCTGAAGTTCTCTTTCTTTGTTATGTCTTTGTGTGGTTTAGGTATCAGTGTGACTTTGGCAGTGTTCCTTATCTTTCTATTTTGTGGAATAGTTTGAGGTGTATTGGTATTAACTCTTCTTTGAAAGTTTGGTAGAATTCTGCACAAAAACCATTTAGTTCTCTCCTTTTGGGGGTGGTGGAGACATTTAAAGACTGCTTTTATTTCTTTGTGGCTTTTAGTGTTGTTTAAATAATTTACCTGGTCTTGATTTATCTTTTGTAAGTTGTATCTGTCTAGAAAGACTTCCATTTCATTAAGATTCTCCTATTTTGTGGAATACAGTCTTTTGAAGTAAGACCATATGATTTTTCTCAAAGAACCAGTTCTTGGTTTCATGGATTCTTTGTATTGTTTTTTTGTTTGTTTGTTTGTTTCTAACTGATTGATTTCAGCCCTAGTTGTCATTATTTCCTGAATTTTACTCCTCTTTAGTGCACTTGCTTCTTTTTATTCTAGAGCTTTCAGGTATACTTTTAAATTGCTGATATGAGAACTTTCTAATTTCTTTATGGAGGCACTTAGTATTATGTACTTTTCCTCATAGCACTGCTTTTACTGTGTCCCATAAATCTGTGTGTGTCTTGCCTTCATATTCACTGAATTATAGAAAGCCTTTCATTTCTTTATTTCTTCCTTAATCCAGAGATCATTGAGTCGAAAGTTGTTCAATTTCCATGAGTATATAGGCCGCCTGGTGTTTCTGTTGTTGGTGAAGTTCAGTTTTAATCCATGGTGGTCTGATAAGATACAAGGTGTTATTTTAATTTTATTGTACCTGTTGATGCTTGCTTTTTGACCAACTATATAGTCAGTTTTGGAGAAGGACCCATCAGGTGCTGAGAAGAAGGTCTATTTTTGTGTTTGTGTGAAATATTCTATAGATGTCTGTTAGGTCCGATTGATTCAAAACGTCTGCTAGTTCATTATCTCTCTGTTTAATTTTGGTCTAAATGACCTGTCAATTGTTAAGAGGTATTGAAATCTCATTAATGTGCAGAGTTCAATGTGACATTTAAGTTTTAGCAATGTTTCTTTTACAAATGTGGGTGCCCTGTGATTGGGACATAGACGTTCAGAATTGAGATATTATCTTGGTAGAATATTCCTTTCATGAGTATGATGTGTACTTCCCTGTCTCTTTTGATTAACTTTGGTTGAAAGTATTTTATTAGATATTAGAATGGCTACTCCAGCTTGGTTCTTTGGTCTATTTGCTTAGAAAATATTTTCTAGCCCCTTATCCTGATGTAATTTCTCATTATTGTTGAGCTGTGTTTCTTCTGCACAGCAGAATGATGGATCCTCTTTCCACATCCATTCTGCTAGCATGTGTCTTTTTATTGGGAAACCAAATCTATTGATGTTGAAATATAATAATGACCAATAATTGTTATTTCCTCTTATTTGATGTTGGTGGTGTTAGTGTTAGTGTGTGTGTGTGTGTTTGTGTGTATGTGTACTTCCCTTTGGTTTTGCTGGTATGGAGGTATGGAATTACTTATTTCCTGTGTTTTCTTGAGTGTGATTATCCTTCTTGGTTTGGAGTTATCATTTTAGTAATATCTGTAGGACTGGATTTGTGGATAGATATTGTTTCAATTTGGATTTGTCTTGAAACATCTTGTTTTTTTCCTTTGGGGTGACTGAGAGTTTTGCTGGGTATTGTAGTCTAGATTGGCACCTGTGGTTTTGTAGAGTTTGCAAGATATCTGACCAGGCCCTTCTAGGATTTAGAATCTCTGTTGAGAAACCAGATTTAATTCTAATAGGTATGCCTTTTTATGTTAAGTGATCTTTTTCTCTTGCCACTTTTAATATTCTTTCTCTGTTCTGTAGATTTGTATTTTGCTTATTATGTGGCAGGAGGATTTTTTTCTTTTCCAGTCTAATTTGTGTTCTATAAGCTTCTTGTGTGTTTATAGGCATCTCTCTCTTTAAATTGGGAGAGTTTTCTTCTATGATTTTGTTGAGAATATTTTCTGGGCCTTAGAGATGGGACTCTTCACCTTCTATTCCTATTCTTTTCTATTCCTAGGTCTTTTCATGGTATCCCAAATTTCCTGGATGTTTTATATCAGGAATTTTTCATATTTAACATTTTCTTTAAGTGATATATCACTTTCTTCTGTTGTGTTATCTATGACTTGGATTCTGTCTTCTATCTCCTTTATTCTGTTGGTGATGCTTGCATCTGTTGTTCCTGTTCTCTTCCCTAGGTTTTCAGTTTCCAGGATTCCCTCAGTTTGCTTTCCTTATTGCTTCTATTTCCACTTTTATGTCTTGCACAGTTTTGTTTATTTCCTTCACTTGTTTAATTGTATTTTCCTGTTTATCTCTAAAAGATTTATTCATTTCTGCTTTAAAGACCTCTACATGTTTGATTGTATTTTCCTGTATTTCATTAAGGGACTTATTACTTTCCTCTTTACAAGACTCTATCATCTTTATAAGGTTGAATTTAAGGTCGTTTTCTTGTAGCAATATATTGGAAGCCAATGGTCCACATGAAATTAAGTGTAGAGAAACTTAAAAATGTTTCACAAAATCAGGGACAAGACAAGGCTGCCTACTCTCTCCCTATTTATATAATATAGTAATTAAATTTCCAATCATAGTAATAAGACAACTAAAGAAGTACAATGGGATACATATTGGAAAAGAAGAAGTCAAGGTATTGCTAGTGTGGATGATATTATATTATACATAAGTGGTCTGGTAAACACCTTCACCAATGTGGCTGGGTATAGTTAAAGAAATCAGTAGCCCTCCTTCTTAGAAAGGATAAATGGACTGATAAATAAATTAGGGAAAAAACACCCTTAATAGTAGCCATGAATAATATAAAATATCTTTGTGTAATTTTAACCAAGAAAGTGAAAATACCATGTGACAAGAATTTCATCTCCCTGAAGAAGGAAATTGAGGAAGATATCAGAAGACAGAAAGATTTCCAGTGCTTGTGGATCGGTAGGATTAACATAGTGAAAACGGCCATCTGACCAAAAGCAATTTAAAGATTCAGTGCAATTCCATCAAAAAATTCTTGCCCTGAACCTGCGGGACAGTCCACAGGGGGGCCCGGAATCACCTGGGAAAGAATGGAGACAGGAGACAGAGAAAACGGACAGCAAGTCTGAAATCTTGATCAAGCTGTCGAATTTTGTTTTTCATATATGGGGTTATAAAGGGTAGCAAGGGTAACAAGAAGAGAATGGGGAGGGGGACTGGGTCAGGAGTTAGAAGGATATGTTCTAACTAGCTCTTAATGCTCCAAGGGTCCAAAGCAATAGCTACAGGCATTGGGAAGGGGCACCCATCCTTTCAGAGGGGCCACCATGACATGTTCCCAAGATCTAAGGAGAAAGTTGGCCAAGGCTTTGAGAAAAATGGACATCAAAAGTCCAGGTGCATATTGTCTTGCTATGCGACCCAACTCTAAGAGGGCTACATTTGTTCTGCAAGCATGGAGCCTGTTTGGCTAAGGCTTGTAGCAGTAGTTTTCCGTTTTAGCAAATATGTAAGTCAAGGTAAGGGGCTATGAGTTACAAAGAGAATGGCTCCTGGCAAATTCTAACACAATTATATAAAGGCATTTCAAACTGATTCTAAGATACATACAGATAAATAAAAAATCAGGGATAGATAAGTCAATACTTAACAATAAAAGAACTTCGGGAGGTACCACCATCACTAACCTCAAACTATACTACAGAGCAATAAATAGTATTAAAAACTATATGGTATTGGTAATGTAAGACCCTGACATAACCTCACAAATCTATGGATACTTCATTTTTGATAAAGTAGGCAAGAGCATGCATGGAAAAAACAAAGCATCTTCAACAAATGGTGCTGGACTAACTGGATGTCTACATATAGAATAATGCAAAGAGATTCATATCTATCATCCTGCACAAAACTCAAGTCCAAATGCATCAAAGAAGGAAACGTAAAACTGAGAATTCTGACCTGGAGATCATGATGCATAGTGACTATGAATTCCAGAAGATTAAGATCAGGGGGATCTCTGAGTTCAAGGTCATCTGGGATTAAAGGTGTGGTGGCACATGCCTTTAATCTGGGCCACACCCTCTGCTGGAGACCTATATAAGGACATTGGAAGAAGGAAGATTTCACTCTGGCTTTGCCTGGCCTACCTCGTGGGTCGGAGCAACTGCTAGATCCTCGGACTTCCATCCACGACTGCCTTGTGGGACTGAGCAACTGCTACATCCTTGGATTTCCATCCACAAGTACTGCTGACTATTGTTGGGGAGTTGAACTACAAGCTGTAAGTCATCCACAAATTCCAAAACTATATAGGGACTACCCATACGTTCTGTGACACTAGAGAACCCTGACTAATACAGGCAGTCTTTGTATTCTACCTCTAAAATCCACCAGACTACATCAATCTAGTATATCATTGCCTTGAAAGTGCCAATTTTCTCGAATTTCCTTCTTAATTCCCTCCATATTGTCTTCATTTGGGATTTAGAGCTGTGGAGAAATATCTTGGCAAAGACAACACCACTACAGGACAATATTTAACTGTGGGTGGCTTATAGATTCAGAGGTTCAGTCCCTTATCATCAAGGTGGTCACTTGACACCTTTCAGGCAGGCATAATTCAGGAGGAGCTGAGAATTCTATATATTCACCCAAAGCAGAGAGATTGACTTACAGGAAGCTAGGAAGAATGTCTCAAAGTGCACCCCCACAGTGACACACTTCCTACAACATGGCCAATCCTATTCCAACAAGGTTACATCCAAGTACATTCAAACTGTATATATATATAACCTGGTTATATATATATAACCAAATAACCTGGATGTGTTTGGTTACAAACGTTTTATATTTTGCATTTTTTTGTTTTGCATTTTGTTGGTTGTATTATTTATTTACATTTCAAATGTTATCCCCCTTCCCATCTAAACCCACTGTGCACTCCCCTGTAGTACCTGTGTATATGAGAGAGCTCTGCACTCACCTACCCCCTCCTGACTCACCACCTTACCATTCCTCTAAGCTGGGGCATCAAGCATCCACAGGGCCAAGGGCCTCCCCTCCCATTAATGCCACATAATGCAATCTTCTTCTATATATGCTGCTGGAGCCATGTTTGCCTCCATGTTTACATTTTGGTTGATGGTTTAGTCGCTAGGGGTTTGAGTTGATATTATTGTTCTTCCTGTGGGGATGCTAACACCTTCAGCTCCTTCGGTCCTTCCCCCAGCTCCTCCATTGGGGTTCTATCCTTAGTCTGATGGTTGGCTACATACATCTGCATCTATATTGGTAAGGCTCTGGCAGAACCTCTCAGGAGAGAGCTATAACAGACTCCTGTCAGCAAGTTCATCTAGGCATAAACAATAGTGTCTGGGTTTGGTGTCTGCAGAGCGAATACATTCCTAGGTGGGGTAGTCTCTGGATGGCCTTTCTTTAAGTCTCTGCTCTACACTTTTTTTCCTGAATTTCCTTTTGAAAGGAACAACTCTGTATTATTACCTTTGAGAAGTGTAGGTATCCCCATGCTTCAACTAGGGGCTGTGCCTAATCTCTGGATAAGGTCTCTACAAGTTCTCCATGCTCTCTGTCTTGTATTTCAGCTATTGTCATCCTTTTTGTGTACTGGGAACCACTTAGAAACCTTATATCTGGGACTTTTTAGTGGCTACCTTTATTTCCCGTTCCCCCACTGCTACAAACATTCTTTCAAATTCCTGATCCTCTGTGTATTTCTCCCTCATCTCCTCCCAAACCTCAACAGATCCAGCCCACCTTTTCCCTTCCCCTCTCCTCCCTGCCATATCCCTCTATCCCTCTACCTCCCCTGTATATTTTCTTCCCACATTCTGAGTAGGAATGAAGTATCCACGCTTTAGTCTTCCTTCTTCTTGGGTATCATAGGTCACGGAATTATATTATGGGTATTCCAAGGTATTCAAAATGTTTTTTTTTGATGGGGTGGATAATATATATACAAAGAATGTTTTTTTAAATGATTTAAAGAACACTTAATTTATGATAAGAATTTTTTTAAAATTCCACTGTTGTCCTTTTTCCTGCCACCCCCCACCTGAAAATCCCATAACCCAAATAATCTCCCCATGTTCCCCAATCAAACTTTTCTAGATTCCCTGTCCTAGTATTACCCTACATTGAGGCATGAAGCCTTCCCAGGACAAGGACTTCTCCTCCCTTTGAAGTCCAGCAAGGCCATCCTCTGCTGCCTATGTGTCTGGAGCCATGGGTATCCACATGGGTATTCTTTGGTGAATGGTTTTGTCCCTTTGAGCACTGGGATTACAGGATAGCTCATACTGTTGTTCCTCCGATGGCACTGCAAAACCCTTCAGCTCCTTGGGCCCTTTCTTTAGCTCCTCAATTGGGAACCATGTATTCAGTTCAATGGCTTGCTGATAGTGACTCCCTCTATATCTGTTATGCGCTAACAGAGCCACCCAAGTGACAGCTCTATCTAGCTCTGGTCAGCAAGCACTTGTGGGCATCCACAAAAATGTCTGGGTTTATAACTATATATGGGATGGATCACTAGATGGGACAGTCTCTGAATGGTCTTTCCCTCAGAATCTGCTCCACATTTTGTCTCTGTATCTCCTTCTGTGGGTATTCTGCTCCCCTTTCTAAGAAGGACCAGAGTATCCATACATTCTTCTTCCTTCTTCTTGAGTTTCATTTGAACTATGAATTGTGTCTGGCATATTCCAAGCTTCTGGGCTAATATCCACCTATCAGTGAGTGCATACTATGTGTGTTCTTTGGTAATTGGCTTTCTTCACTCAGGATGATATTTTCCAGTTCCACCCATTTGCCAAAGGATTTTATGAATTCATTATTTTTAACATCTAGGGAGTATTCCATTGTGTAAATGTACCACATTTTCTGTATTCATTCCATCCTTAGCCATCAGTAAAATGCAAATCAAAACAAACCAGTGATTCACCTCATACCACTCAGAATGCCCAAGATAAAAAACTCCAGGGACAGCAAATGCTGAAACGGATATGGAGATAGAGGAACACTCCTCCACTACTATTGGGATTGCAAGCTTGTTCAACCAATCTGGAAATCAGTTTGGTGAACCCTCAGAAAATTGGACATAATACTACTAGAGGACCCTGATATACCACTCCTGCACATATACCCAGAAGATTCATCAGCATGGAATAAGGTCACATGCTCCACTATATTCATAGCAGCCCTATTTATAATAGCCAGAAACTGTAAAGAACCATGTGTACTTTTTTCTTCTTTTGTGACTGGGTTACTACACTCAAGATTATATTTTCTTGTCCATCCATATGCCTAAACATTTCATGAAGTCATTGTTTTTAATAGCTGAGTAGTACTTCTTTGTGTAAGTGTACAACAGTTTCTGTTTCCATCCCTCTGTTGAAAGTAATCTGGGTTCTTTCCAGGAATAGTTTAGCTGAGTCTTCAGGTATTACTACTATGCCCAATATTCTGAGGAACTTCCAGACTGATTTTCACAGTGGTTGTACCACTTTGCAATCTTACGAACAATGGATGAGTAGTCTTCTTTCTCCACATTCTCATCAGTACTTGCTGTCAAATGAGATTTTGATCTTAGCCATTCTGAAAGGTGGGAGGTGGGATCTCAGGGTCATTTTGATTTATATTTCCCTGATGACTAAGAATGTTGAACATTTCTTTAGGGTTTCACAGTCATTCCGGATTCCTCAGTTAAGAACTCTCTGTTAAGCTCTGTACCCAAATTTAATATGGTTATTTGGTTCCCTAGAGTCTAACTTCTTGAGGTTTTGTATACATTGAATATGAGCTCTCTATAGGATGTATGGTTGGTAAGAATCTTTTTCCCCATCTTTTGGTTTGCTGTTTTTTTCCTATTGACAGTGTCATTTGCCTCTTTTAGGGCTTCTACCACTTTGCCTATGTTTCTAATATTTCTGTAAGGGGATTAGTATATCCTTTTTATTTATATCATCTTTAATGGCCTTTATCATGTTCATGAGCTGGAGTTTAAGGTTAAAATCTTGCTTTTCAGTTGTGTTAGGGTATCCAGAGCTTGCTATTGTAGGAGAACTAGGTTTTCACAGTGATAAATAGCATTGGCTTTCGTTGATCATGTTCTTGGAATTGTCTTTAGGCATCTGACTGGCTCTGGTGTTTACTGGCCTGGGTATCCAGGTTTGGAGGACCTGCATCCCTGGAGACAGGTAATGCTGTTTATCCTAGGTTAGAGCAAGCCTCCTAGGGGCAGGCAGTGCTGTGTGTCTCTGGTTAGAGCATTCCTACTCTGCCCTGATCATAGCAGTCCTGTGCGCCTTGTTTGAGCAGTCTTTGGGAGACAGGCAGGGGTATGGATTGGGGGTTGAGTGTCAAGATTTGCAGTGGGTATAGGTGCAGCGGTGAACCTGAAGGAGGATGGGCAGTAACCAAATTTTTTGAAAAATATTCTCTCGTTTTATTTCTATTGTGATTAAATGTCAAAACTAATAGCAACTTGTGGAAGCATGAATTTCACCTTTTAACCCTTAGGCCATATTCTATAACTGATAGAAATCAGGGCAGGAATTCAACGAAGGTGTCTAGAGGTAGGAACTGAAGCAAAGGGCAAAGAGAAACACTTCTTAAGGTCTTTGTTCCCCATGAATTACTTATCCAGCTTTCTTATAAAATTCAAGAGCATATTCCAGAATTGGTTCCACCTACTCTTAGCTAATTCCTCCCAAACCAATCAAGAAATATCCTGGCGACCTCTGTTCCGGTACTGCACTGAAGAGACAGGTACCCAGGTTCCCCCCAACATAACATCGCTCGGGACACGGCCTGTTGGGGCTTCCATCTGCTCCCAAGAACGGGACAGCGCTGTGGTCATCTGGGCGCCAGATCTGCTGTAGGCCATCCCCTCTGCAGGGTGACCAGCGCCACCGAGAGAGTGCAGAGTGCACTCTGTCATCTTTGCTCCAGTGTCCGGGTGGTTGGGACTGCCAGGCTCGGAGACAGACAGGCATAATATCGCTTGGGTCTCGGATGGCTTGTGTGTACGCTGCTACCAAGAGCTGGGCAGAGCTGCAGTAACCAGCGCGCCATCTCTGCTGTGGGACTTCTGCCTGGCGGAGGGACCCCTGCGCTGGACGGGAGCCTACTGGCTTCCCTTCCATGACCTCTCTTCCGGTACTGCACTGAAGAGACAGGTACCCAGGTTCCCCCCAACATAACATCGCTCGGGACACGGCCTGTTGGGGCATCTGTCTGCTCCCAAGAACGGGACAGCTCTGTGGTCGTCTGGGCGCCAGATCTGCTGTAGGCCATCCCCTCTGCAGGGTGACCAGCGCCACCGAGAGTATGCAGAGTGTACTCCGCCATCTTTGCTCCAGTGTCTGGGTAGTTGGGACTGCCAGGCTCGGAGACAGGCATAATATCGCTTGGGTCTTGGGCGGCTTGTGTGTACGCTGCTCCCAAGAGCTGGGAAGATCTGCAGTAACCAGTGCGCCAGCTCTGCTGTGGGACTTCTGCCTTGCAGAGGGACGCCCCTCCCCCCAACTCAGGGAGAGATCACACACCCCTGCACAGGGCAGGAGCCTACCAGCCTCCCTTTGGTGACCTCTGCTCTGGGAATCCATTACGCTGAGCCTTTGGATGTGCAGGGACTCTCCAATATAACATCACTTGGGGCAAGGAACATCAGGGCTCCAAAGTCACTCAGGAGCAGGGCAGGCCCCAGAAATCGGTGCCGGGGGAATCCTGGTAATCCGGGAGGGGGGCAGAAATAGCTTTGCAGGCTCACAGGAGGTCCAACCAACAGCCAGTGACAGCAGGACCAACTAACATCAGATGTAACCAGATGGCAAAAGGCAAATGTAGGAATGTTACTAACAGAAATCAAAGTAATATGGCACCATCCGAACCCAACTCTCCAACAGCAGCAAGTCCTGGTTACCCCACCACACCTGAAAGACAATATCTGGATTTAAAATCACTTCTCATGATGCTATTAGAGGATCACAAGAAGGACACAAATAAATCAAATAAAGAATTACAGGAGACCATGAATCAACGGTTAGAAGCTCTTACAAAGGAAACACAAAAATCGCTTAGAGAAATGCAGGAGAACATGGATCAAAAGATGGAGGCCCACAAGGAGACAGCATAAAAATCGCTTAAAGAAATGAATCAACAGGTAGATGCAACTTTCAAAGGAATCACAAAAATTGCATAAAGAAATGCAGAAGAATATGGATCAACAGATGGATGCCCATAGGGAGGTAGCACAAAAAGTGCTTAAAGAAATGAATCAACGGATAGATGCCCGTACAAAGGAAACACAAGAATTGCTTAAAGAAATGCAGGAGACGATGGATCAACAGATGGAATCCCATGAGAAGGAAACACAAAAATCGCTCAGAGAAATACAGGAGAACTTGGGTCAACATGCAGAAATCCTGAAAGAGGTAACACAAAAATACCTTAAAGAAATACAGGAAAATACAAACAAACAAGTGAAGGATCTCAGCAAATCCATCCAGGATCTAAAAAAGGAAGTAGAAACAACTAAGAAATCACAAAGGGAGACAACTTTGGAGATAGAAAACCTTGGGAAGAAATCAGGAGTCATAGATGCAAACATCAACAATAGAATACAAGAGATGGAAGAAAGAATCTCAGGTGCTGAAGATACCATAGAAAGCATCGACTCAATAGTCAAAGAAAATGCAAAATGCAAAAAACGTGTAACCCAAAACATCCAGGAAATCCAGGACACAATGAGAAGACCAAACCTAAGGATTATAGGTATAGATTAGAGTGAAGATTTGCAACTTAAAGGGCCAGTAAACATCTTCAACAAAATTATGGAGGAAAACTTCCCTAACCTAAAGAGAGAGATGCCGATGAACGTACAAGAAGCCTACAGAACTCCAAACACACTGGACCAGAACAGAAATACCTCCCGTCACATAATAATCAAAACACCAAATGTACTAAACAAAGAAAGAATATTAAAAGCAGTAAGAGAAAAGGGCCAAGTAACATACAAAGGAAGACCTATCCGAATCACTTCAGATTTCTCACCAGAGACTATGAAAGCCAGAATATCCTGGGCAGATCTCATGCAGACACTAAGAGAGCACAAATGCCAGCCTAGACTACTATACACAGCAAAACTCTCAATCACCATAGATGGAGAGACCAAGATATTCCATGATAAAACCAAATTTTCACAATATCTTTCCACAAATCCAGCCCTGCAAAGGATAATAGGTGGAAACCACCAATACAGGGAGAGAAACAACACCCTGGAAAAAAATGAGATAGTAACCTCTTGCTTCAAACCCAAAAGTAGGTAACCACTCAAACATAAAGATAGCATCAAGAATGGCAGGTGGCAATAATCACTATGCCTTAATCTCTCTTAATATCAATGGTCTCAATTCCCCAATAAAAGGACATAGATTAGCAGACTGGATATGTAAACAGGACCCAGCATTTTGCTGCATGCAGGAAAAGTACCTCAGTGTCAAAGACAAACACTATCTCAGAGTAAAAGGCTGGAAAACAATTTTACAAGCAAATGGCCTCTAGAAACGAGCCGGAGTTGCCATCCTAATATCAGATAAAATTGATTTTCAACCTAAAGTCATCAAAAAAGACACAGAAGGACACTACATACTGATTAAAGGAAAAATCCACCAAGAGGAACTCTCAATTCTGAATATCTATGCTCCAAATGCAAGGGCACCCTCATTCGTAAAAGAAACTTTACTAAAGCTCAAAGCACACATCGAACCTCACACAATAATAGTGGGTGACTTCAACACCCCGCTCTCTGAAATGGATCGTTCAGGAAAGCAGAAACTAAACAGGGACACAGTGAATCTAATTGAAGCCTTGGACCAAATGAAACTAACAGATATATATATATATAGAACATTTCATCCTGGAGCTAAAGAATACACCTTCTTCTCAGCACCTCATGGTACCTTCTCCAAAATAGACCATATAATTGGTCACAAATCAGACCTCAACAGATATAAGAAGATAAAACACATCACATGCCTCCTATCAGATCACTATGGAATAAGGGTGGTCTTCAATGGCAACAAAAACAAAAGAAAACCCACATACACATGGAGGCTGAACAATGCTCTACTCAATGATAACTTGGTCAAGGTGGAAATAAAGAAAGAAATCAAAGACTTTTTGAAATTTAATGAAAATGAAGGCAGAACATACTCTAATTTATGGGACACAATGAAAGCAGTGCTAAGAGGAAAATTCATAGGCCTGAGTGCCGCCAAAAAGAAATGGGGGACAGCATACACTAACAGCTTAATGGCACACCTGAAAGCCCTGGAACATAAAGAAGCAAATACACCAAAGAGGTGTAGAAGGCATGAAATCATCAAACTCAGGGCTGAAATCAATCAAGTAGAAACAAATAAGACCATACAAAGAATCAACAAATCTAGGAGTTGGTTCTTTGAGAAAATCAAAAAGATAGATAAGCCCTTAGCCAGACTAACCAGAAGGCACAGAGACAATATCCAAATTAATAAAATCAGAATCGAAAAGGGAGTGATAACAACAGAAACTGAGGAAATTCAAAAAATCATCAGATCCTACTACAAAAACCTGTATTCAACACAACTAGAAAATCTCGAGGAAATGGACAATTTCCTTGACAGATATCAAATACCAAAATTAAATCAGGATCAAAATAGACCATCTAAACCGTCCTATAACCCCTGGAAATAGAAGTTGTCATTGGAAGTCTTCCAACCAAAAAAAGCACAGGTCTAGATGGTTTTAGTGCAGAATTCTATCAGACCTTTAAAGAAGACTTAACACCAATACTCTTCAAACTATTCCACAAAATAGAAACAGAAGGAACACTACCCAACTCGTTCTATGAAGCCACAATTACACTTATACCAAAAGCACACAAAGATCCGATAAAGAAAGAGAATTTCAGGCCAATCTCTCTTATGAATATCGATGCAAAATTACTCAATAAAATTCTTGCCAACCGAATCCAAGAACACATCAAAACGATCATTCACTACGATCAAGTAGGCTTCATCCCAGGGATGCAGGGATGGTTCAATATAAGGAAATCTATCAATGTAATCCACTATATAAACAATCTCAAAGAAAAAAACCACATGGTTATCTCATTAGATGCTAAGAAAGCATTTGACAAAATTCAGCATCCTTTCATGCTAAAGGTCTTGGAAAGATCACGAATTCGAGGCCCATATCTAAACACAGTAAAAGCAATTTACAGCAAACCGGTAGCCAGCATCAATCTAAATGGAGAGAAACTTGAAGCAATCCCACTAAAATCAGGGACTAGACAAGGCTGCCCTCTCTCTCCATATCTTTTCAATATAGTACTTGAAGTTCTAGCTAGAGCAATTAGACAACAAAAAGAGGTCAAAGGTATACAAATTGGAAAGGAAGAAGTCAAACTATCACTATTCGCAGACGATATGATAGTATACTTAAGCGACCCAAAGAACTCCACCAGAGAACTCCTACAGTTGATAAACGACTTCAGCAAAGTGGCCGGATATAAAATCAACTCAAGCAAGTCAGTAGCCTTCCTATACTCAAAGGACAAGCAGGCTGAGAAAGAAGTAAGAGAAATGATACCCTTCACGATAGCCACAAACCATATAAAGTATCTTGGCGTGACTCTAACCAAACAAGTGAAAGATCTGTATGACAAGAATTCAAGTCTCTGAAGAAAGAAATTGAAGAAGACTTCAGAAGATGGAAAAGTCTGCCATGCTCATGGATTGGCAGAATTAATATAGTAAAAATGACCATCTTGCCAAAAGTAATATACAGATTCAATGCAATCCCCATCAAAATCCCAACTCAATTCTTCATAGAGTTAGAAAGAGCAATTCAAAAATTCATCTGGAATAACAGAAAACCCAGAATAGCTAAAACTATTCTCAAGAGTAAAAGAACCTCTGGGGGAATCAGTATCCCGGACCTCAAGCTGTACTACAGAGAAATAGTGTTAAAAACCGCATGGTATTGGTGCAGTGACAGGCATGTAGATCAATGGAACAGAATTGAAGACCCAGAAATGAATCCACACTCCTATGGTCACTTGATCTTTGACAAAGGAGCTAAAACCACCCAGTGGAAAAAAGATAGCCTTTTCAACAAATGGTGCTGGCTCAACTGGAGGTCAACATGCAGAAGAATGCAAATTGACCCATTCTTATCTCCTTGCACTAAGCTCAATTCCAAGTGGATCAAGGACCTCCACATAAAACCAGACACACTGAAACTAATAGAAAGGAAACTAGGGAAGAACCTTGAACATATGGGCACAGGGGAGAATTTCCTGAACAGACCTCCAATAGCTTATGCTCTAAGATCAAGAATAGACAAATGGGACCTCATTAAATTACAAAGTTTCTGCAAGGCAAAAGACACTGTCAAAAAGACAAAGCGACAACCAACTAACTGGGAAATGATCTTTACCAACCCTACATCCGACAGAGGGCTAATATCCAATATATACAAAGAACTCAAGATGGTAAACTCCAGAGAAGCAAGTAATCCTATTAAAAAAATGGGGTACAGAGCTAAACAAAGAGTTCTCACCTGAAGAATATCTAATGGCTGAGAAGCACCTAAAGAGATGTTCATCATCCTTAGTTATTAGGGAAATGCAAATCAAAACAACCCTGAGATTCCATCTCACACCAGTCAGAATGGCTAAGATCAAAAACACAGGAGAGAGCAGTTGTTGGCTAGGATGTGGAGAAAGAGGAACACTCCTCCACTGCTGGTGGGATTGCAAGCTGGTAAAACCACTCTGGAAAGCAGTCTGGCGGTTCCTCAGAAAACTGGGCATGACACTCCCGGAGGATCTGGCTATACCACTCCTGGGCATATACCCAGATGCTTTACCTGCATGCAATAAGGACACATGCTCCACTATGTTCATAACAGCCTTATTTATAATAGCCAGAAGTTGGAAAGAACACAGATGTCCCTCAACGGAGGAATGGATTCAGAAGATGTGGTATATTTACACAATGGAATACTACTCTGCAATTTAAAACAATGAATTCACGAAATTCCTATGCAAATGGTCAGAACTTGAAAATATCTTCCTTAGTGAGGTAAAGCAATCACGAAAGAACACACATGGTATGCAGTCACTGATAAGGGGATATTAACCCAGAATCTCGGAATACCCTAGACACAATTCGAATATCAGTAGATTTCCAAGAAGATGGAAGGAGAGACCCCTGGTCCTGGAAAGACTGGATGTAGGGGAATGCCAAGACAGAGAAGTGATAGGGGGTTGAATGGGGAAAAGAGGGAGGGAAGGGGGCTTATGGGACTTTCGGGGAGGGAGGAAACGGGAAAGGGGAAATGATTTTGAATGTAAATAAAAAAAACTTAGAAAATAAAATAAAATTAAAATAAAATAAAATTGGAAAGTAAAGTATTTATGGAGGTCAGCGAAACAGGAGGAGTGTGTATTCCCAGGAGAAAGAATCTGCATACAACCTCTGCTCTACCAAGTATAGAAATCTAAGGCCCTGACAGCTTCATTCCATTGTGACCCAAGATACATTTCTAGGAAAGTCAGTGTGCTTGCTTCTTGCACAACTTTGATATTAGGAGCATGAGGGGGTCATGCCATGTTGAGAGTTGGCAAGATAGAGAGAAGCCAGAGGATCCTCAGGGAAAGCCCATCAATTTCTTGTCTGAGGGCTTCTGTGGGGAAACAGGGCAAGGAGGACAGGGCACCAGTCATCCAAGTGAGGCTGGCATTTGTTCTGTGCCAAGAAGGCAATAAAGAGCATGATAGGCCTTTGTCAGTGGCTATCTTGGGATGAGGGAGGCTGATGGGCATAGAGGAAACACCCAGGGTCCCCAGGTCTATGTAGCCAAGGACCTGGACATTTCTATTAGCCTAGGTGACCTTTAACATTACAGGGAGACTTTTGCACAGTCCAATGTGAGAGATTCCAGTTCTGCTTTCATTCTGAGAAAAGATCAGTGTTATCTGTCCAGTGGCAGGGGGTGTGTGTACCTGTGGAGTGCAGCTGTGAGAAATATGTTGACATAGAGCCTGCTCTGTCTAGAACAAATCACTGGCAAACCCTCTGCTCCATGTAGGAGGCTCGATTTTCTAAATCCTCCAAATCCATGTTGCGTTAGTGCTGAGGTATTCTGGAATTGAGAACTGTACCATTTGTGAGAGATCCCAGGTCTAGGGTGCCTGCTGAGTCTTTGGATGTAGGGATGGTGTTGGTTGGTAGGGCTGAAGCAATTCAAAGGAAGAGGGGGCACACATCAGAATCAGGAGGCCCTACAGCAGCACTCACTGCTAGCAGTTATTTATATCCAAAAGGCATCTGAATCTCTGTAAGCTGAACCGAGTGATGTACATATCCACAAACACTTTGTGTGTGTGTGTGTGTGTGTGTGTGCATGTGTGTGTGTGTCTGCACACCCCCAATAATTCAGATAGCGAGACAATCTGAAAGGCATAACAACTAAGTGAAAGGAGAAATGAAAGCAAGAATATGCAGTCTTGGTGTGGTAATAAGGTAAAGAAGCACCAAAGGGAATAAAAGGACTATCCTATTCCATGTAGGAAGAGCAGGCCTTTGAGACACAGTAGAAACAGCAGACATTAGGACTCAGTGTGGAATTCATCTGCAGTTTCCCTCCCAGCTCTGTTAAGATCAGGCCCTGGGCCTGCTTATAATCTTACAGCTTGGAGCTGAGTGGCCATGTTGAAAAGGCTTAAAATGAACTGGGAGGAGAGGTGTATGGAAAGGGAGGGGAGTGGTTAGTGTTTAGGGAGGGAATGAGTGCCTCAGGTAGATGGATCAGGGAGTGGGCCCAGGCCCTTTGCCATTTCCTTTGAGAAAGTTATCACAGGTTGTCAGGAGCCATAATGGGACAAGCTAATATACAGGCAGGTGATCATCCTGAAATGGCCTGCTTCGGATCATTATATAATCTACGACAGGTGAGCCCTCGTTAAGAAAGGCTGTGAGGGACTAATGTTAGGAAAGATTCCTGCTATTAATATACTTTTCCTGTTATTATTAAACATATATAATAATCAATGAGTAATAGTACACTCCTTTGGAGAAGATCTCTGCAGATCCACAAAGATGTACTCTCTTATAGTGTTGCTATGAAGACAAAAAGGTGGCTTAAGTCTTAATGATGATCCTACAAGAATCCCTAAAATTATATCTCTGATTATTAAGCTCTTCTATAGTGGGACTGCTATTAGGTCCTTTACTAATAGTCAAAATTGCAATGGGAACTCTTCCAGTCTCTCAAGTGTCACCAGTTAATTGCTCGTAGATGGTAACCAGACTTTCTCCTACTCTGAGCACATGCCAAGGGGTTGTAAAACAATTAACCAAAGGTCCTAAAAAGGGAACTAACGATTTATTATAGGTGCTAGGACAGAACATAAAATATTGACTGGGTTTATTTGTACAAAACTTCACTTATAACTTAGTTATAGTTTTAAACTTTCTATGAACCTGTAGAGCAGACAGGTGATAAATGTTTAGCTAGATAAGTACTCCTAATGGCTATGTATGTAAACGTTCTCTGTTGTAAACTTCTATTTCAATTTATGACTTGATATTTTGTGTGAACTTGTGATGAACTTTGTAACGTGATCACCTGTTCTGAAAGATGTTTTAGGGCTGAGGACAAAGGGAAGAGTCAGAACTGAGGAACTGAGGTGAGAAGAACTGAGCTGAGAGAGGAACTGAACTGAGGAGAAGTTTTTAGTCAGAAGAGAACAAGATTAGAAGGAGAGTGCAGAGTGGAATAACTTAGAAACTATAGGTAACATGAAGCAAGAAGAGGAAAATGTGCAGGATGCAGAGGGAAAGAGGAAACAAGAAGATGTTGCAGAGAGCAGAAGGAGCAGGCAGGCTTCTCCTTACCAAGGGACAGAACAGGTCCCATGGTAAGGACAAGACATGCTTAGTCTTATTAAAAGAAACCAAGCTTTTTTCTAACAAACATGGATTTAATTCATTTAGCAATAAAAGGGTGGAAACCTTTTCTTTCTCTATGCAATAAAGATTGGAGTTCATTTTTCATCCAGGATGAGTGAGTTCTTTCTACACCTGTGCTTGGTCTTTTGCTCCATGTGTATATGTAAGTATGGATGTGTATGTATGTATGTAATTGTGAGAATGTATGCATGTGTGTGTAAGTGTGTAACTGTGAGAATGCCTGCAAGATGGGCCCAAATGAATTTGTGTGGAAATGTACAAATGTAAACTCTGTACGTTTGAAGCTGTGTATGAACTTATGTGAGATTATGCATATTCACTTATGTAAAACTTTGTCTTTCTGAAAGAGTGTTATTCTCTTCTCCTGGTTCAATGGACATTTATTGTTCCAAACTTCCCCCTGGCCTGACAAGCAAGAGGCATCTGGACAGTAGGGAAAAGGCTCTAGCAGCTAATCCTTTACTTAATCTCCTGCTGTTTTTGGATGTGGTACTAAGTGCCTGAGACTGCAGTCTCTGGCATCAGAGGAAGACAGAAAGCAGGTCAGATACAATAGCATAGTAACTTAGACTTAGATAAGTAAACTTTTTATTTTACAGCAACCCTAAATTTCCTGTAAGACAAAAGTCTTACCCCCGAATTCCATGAGACCAAGTCTTATCCCCACCAACACTCTTCCCCCCTCCACTGCCTCAAGAATGGGGAACAGGGGGAGGGAAGAGGGCTTATGGGACTTTTGGGAGGGGGGAACCAGAAAGGGGGAAATCATTTGGAATGTAAATAAGGACCTTAGAAAATAAAATAAACTAAACAAAACAAAAAAAGAACTGGCAAGAAGAACACCTCCCACTGGGGCTGGCTCCAGGCACTAGGTCTTGAAGACCTTAAAATTGAAAGTTTAAAACTGTGGCCAGAGGTGGCCATTATCCAAGAATATGGCCACATTTGAGTGGAAAACTGAGTTTGGTGGGCTGTAACTTCTAAGACAGAGCTTTAGAGTCTACTTTTAAATTTGACTTAAATTTGACATGTCAGGCAGGATTGGTAGGGTGTTTTATCCCACTGCCACCCAGGTTTTGGCAAAGATGAAAATGAGCCCAGTATGGCATCCCCAAACTCATAAGACTGTGGTGAGATTTGTCATGTCAGTCAAACCTGGAAGGTGCCTAGAACCTCCAGGACGTTGTGATCCAGAGAAGGAATGAGAAGCTTCTGGGGTCAGGGCAGGGCACCTCTCAGTCAGACCAGGATGGATGGTTACCTTGACATGCAGAATTTGTGTGTTTGTGATGATAAGAATCCAAAGCTCTCTTATCCTGAGGATCAGAGACTCTAGGAAGAAGCGGTCAGAGAAAGAGTCTTAGGAAGATGGATGGAGAGGACTCAAAGGATAGCTGAAAGGACTGTGATGACGCTGGGCTGACAGAGAGTACAAATGAAGTCCCAGGAACTGAAATTGCCCTCACAGGAAGGCAGAGGCCACAAGAGGACAGAGGTCTCAGGTCACTCAGCTAACCATTAGCCTGTGCTCAAAGAGTGTGTGTGCTTCCATTTGAATGTCTGCAGAGGAGCATAAGAAAAATGAGGCAGAGAGGCAGACAGACTCAATTTTATCAGGCTGACAATGGGTTATTGGAACATCAGTGAGAGGCCTCAATATTTTGGACAAAGGTTAAGTGCACTTAAATGTCAAGAGACAGGCTGACTCCATGACAAGCTTCAAATAGGCAGTCCAGGGGATTATGCCTAAAAACCCAGGGCTAAAGCACCTCTTCAGAAACTGCCCCAACACCTGGCCTGAAGTAAGGACAATGGATCAGCAACAGTTTCCAGCCCTCATACCCAGGTAACAGTTCAGAATGTCCCTAAGAGAGATAGCCACCTACCCCTGAAGTATCCAACAACAGATTCCAGGTCGCATGTCCTGATAATGGTTTGGAATGTCCCTAAGAGATAGAGCAGGATAAGGTCACCTACCCAGGAATTCCCCTAATGTGCTTTAAATCAGGCCTGCTAGCTCACTCTGGCATCCATTTAAAAATGGGAGACCCCAGCATGCAGGACTTCTGCAGAATGAAACAACCTTTGCATTTACTTGCTATTTATCATCCTTCAGTGAACCATGGCTCCTTACATTTAGGTGCTCATCCTGGGATTCACTGGAGAACCCCTGACACTTACAGTGGAGGGTTTTTATAGTGGATCGGTAAGTCCAGGTGCCTGGTTGTCTTTTATCTTGTCCTTATCTATGTTTCTATTTCTCGGTTAATTCTGCTTCAGCTTTAATCTGAAGGCCAAGAAGGGCAAGGCCGGCTCATATTTTGTTACCTGACCAGGGCTAATGGATGACTCCCCACCCCCACCTCCACATCCCCCACACCCCCATTCCCTACCAGAGGAAAGAGAACTTGCTAGTTCTCATCTGGATCCTGAACGGGCTGTGAGTCTATGGGTCTCCCATGAGCAGGGCAGAAGACTGTCTGAGACAGCCTTTTGGTTTTGGTTTTCTGGAAATGTCCTTCTGTGCCTGTCTGTGTGTATTCTGTTTGTGCTTGTGTCCTCTTGTACAAATTTTTCTTTTATACCTACAATGGGTCAGGCATAAAGCACCCCACTGGGCCTGGTTCCGAACCATTTTAAGGACTTAAAAGGCAGAGTCACAGAAGATTTGGGTCCAGTTGTACATCCCCACACACAGGAATGAATGGCCCACCTATGGTCTGAGGAGGGGACTTTCCATCTCCCCATCATTTACAGGGTGAAGCTTGGGGCCACTGGGACCAAGTGCCATATATCACCATGTGGCACTACCTGGTTGAGAAGCCCCCTGTTTGGATGAGACCTTTTTTGTTACAGCCCTCACCACTCCCCTCCCTTCTTCTTCTAAAGGAGGGTCAGCCTTGGCCCCTTGTCTTGTTTGCTCTTTCTGCTCCGGAGGAGGATCTCTGTCTGTCTCCTTATGTTCCTCCTCAGGCCACTTCTGTCTCTGCCCCTGCCGGACCAGCACAGTCAGAGGGAAGAGCAGCCCCTGACTCCATTGGGAGTCCACCTCACATGCTGCCCCATACCCCTCAGAGGGCTGATTCAATTGAGGCCTTACCCGTCTGGGCAATGGGACCCCCAGATGCTCAGGGGAGAGAGTTCATGATATGTGTGCTATTTGCCAGGAAGTTGCAAAACCCCCACCCCCATGTTCAGATAGACCATCAGCTCTCACAGGTCTTCTAGACTCGATCATGGTTACTTGAGATGCCAAATCTTTTAAGTTCAGACTCCATTTTAGAGAACCTGACCGAAGCTTGAACTCAGGTAAACTAACAGGCTGGTGCCTAGCATTAGTTTCCAAGTTGGCCCCCAACAAAACCTGAGCCTTGCTCCAGTGTCTAGGCCAATCCCCAGCAACACCATCGTTTCCAGGTTACACCCTCAACACCACCAGGGTCTCCTGGTTATTTCCCCAATAAACATGCACCCCAGGTTACAGGCCAGCCCCCTGCCTAACAACCACCAATGCAGAGGGGAGCAGAAATTAAGCTTATGATATGACTCCCAGCACCAGCCAAGTATGTTACAGGCCACTTTAGCTTTCCAATTAGATGCTTGCACACTGTACTCCCAGATTGCTGCTCACGATAAAAAGCCTTGCCCCATAGACATTCGGGGCTCCCCAATCACCAAAACTGACCTGACTGAAGGTAATGTGTTGGGGGCATGGGGCAGGGTGTGGGGAATGGCAGGAGGGGTGGTTGGGGGGTGGAGTCGTGGCAACTGGTGAGCTAGCTCCAATAAACTAAAGACCCTGCTGTAAATTGCATCAGATTGGCTCCTGTCTGTTTTTTGGGAGGGTCACTACCATTTCCCTGGCACTGCAACTCACCTGAAATGAGTGTCAGTCATGTCAGCCATCCCAGGTGTCAGCTCTAGGTCCTCTACACAACAGAGGAGAGAGAGAGAGGATCGTGGGAGTCACCTTGAAATTGGTTCTGGGAACAAATGGGCTGCCCACTCAAGTTCAGGCTGATATAGATGCAGCCTTTCCTTGGACTGGGATTTTAACACTGCTGTGCAAGGTAAGGAGAGGCTCTAGGTCTACCATCAGATGCTGATGTGGGGTTCTCTGAGAGGTCACTAGATGGCCCACTAATTTATCTAAGGTGAGCCAGGAGATGCAAGGAAATATGAGAGCCCCAGGGAATATCTAGAAAGAGTTTTTGAAACCTATAGGGTGTATACTGCTTTTGACTCAGAAGCCAGAGAGCACCAGTCAGCTCTGAACATGGCTTCTGTTAACCAAACTGCCCCTGACATCCTTTGGAAGCTTCTGCCAGTGAATGGCTTTGTGTCCTGACTCTGGTACCCCAAAACTGTGGGACCTTAATGAGACGTGTGGTCACACCCCAGGTTCTAGCCTGACTCCGCCTAGGCAGTCACCTGTCTGCAGCCACACTGTCCCCGCCTCCTGGTTACCTGACCACCCAACTCACTATAAATAATACCCCTCAGCGAGTGCTCCGTGCTTGCGCTTTCTCTCTCTCTCTCTCTCTCTCTCTCTCTCTCTCTCTCTCTCTCTCTCTCTCTCTCTCTCTCTCTCTCTCTCTCTGCCTGTTCGCTCCAGGCCCTCTTCTTAGTCTATCTCTCTGTCTTCTCCCCTTTCCACGTGGTCATGGCTTTTCTTATCTATTTTCTCCTCTTTCTTTATCTTTCTATCTCTTTTCTCTTTCTATTTTCTTAATAATAAAACATCAAAGCTATGGGCCGCCTCTTATTAAACTCGCCACATGGAGCTAGCTGGTACGCTTCTGAGATTCTGGGATTCAGTCTGAGCACAGGTAACAAGCAGAGAGATCTGGGATCTCTCTGCGCCCCCGTGCGCCATGTGCGGGACCTGCCGGTGGTGTGGCCGCCCGCTCCCCATTAGGCCGAGGCACCCGTGCATCTTGCCTGCTTCCCCAAAACCCCTCTGCGGAACTTCCGTGTCCACCTGCATATGTACACTACCTTGGCCGTAGAGCGAGGCCAGCGCGCCACCGGCCCGGCCTGGCATGTGCCCCTGTGCCCGCCCGCGCCAGACCCCACGCTCCCCTTTCTTTTTTTTTCCCACACAAATCCAGCCTCTATTTGCCTTTGAATGGCAAGACTTGGACAGAGGCTTCAAGGGACAACTGACATGGGCAAACCTGCCTCAAGGATTCAAGAACCTCCTCTGTTGTACCAGGAACGTGTTAAACCAGACAGGAGCTGATCTGCTGCAGTCTCACAGCAGGGTCTTTATTCTAGTGAAGGTAGCTGAGCACCTCAGCTCACCTCAGACAGGCAGGAGGACAGTTTTTGGTGGAGACAGGAGCCCCGAAGGAACATCTATCCAAGCAAGGCTTTATAGCAAGCAGCAGTCACCAACAGCTGATAAGGTGGACTGGAGCAGGACATGAATGCATCATTCCCACATTAAGCCTGCCAGGAGAGAGGTGATCCAGAAATTGAGGTCCCAGCTGAGAAGACTTCTAGGAGAACTGCCACAGGAGCTATGGAAGGTCACCACATACTCTGCTGAAGCTGTGACTCTAATACTCCTGATCCTGCTTGTTTGCTGCTTAAGCTATGCTGCACCAGTCACTAGCCCCGTTACTCTCTGGGGACCCCCCAATGTGGGATGCTACAACCTCATCATCAAGTTGACAATGGCTGGGCTAGCAAGAAGGCTGATTAGATTGCTGGTTCTTAACTCCTCTCTTCCTGGACTTAACACGGAACTGTTGGTTACTGGACAGGGACTCTGCATTGGAAATTAGATTCCCCCTACCTATTCCCCACCTCTGCAACTGCCAACGTAACCCCTGCTGTTGATATAAGCTACCCCCAGATTGTGTTTGGTGGGCTTGTACCTCTGGGCTTACTGCATGCATTTGTGTTCTGGTCGTAAATATGTCCGAGGATTTTTGTGCTCTAGGTCAGCTTGTACCCAGAATGACTTATTACTCTAGGGAGAATCTCCTCAACCAGATAGCACCTCCAAACAATCAAGTTAAAAGAGTGGCCATTTCTGTTGTGGTACTAGGTTCTCTCCTTGGTGTAGGGCTGGTTGGATGTTCTATTGTAGGCACCTCGACCCTAATACTCCAAGATAAAAATTTCAAGACCCTCTGGCTAGAGATAGATGCAGAAAAATAGGAGATGGAATAAGTGCATCCCTGGCAGAAGCGGTCTTACACAACAGAAGCAGCCTAGACTTGCTGTTCCTTTAGCAGGGAGGACTCTGTGCAGCCTTAGATGAGGAATTGACTACAAGACAGATCCTACTGCTGTTAGCTTTGACTTCTTGTCCCTGCATCATCAATGCTTTAGTTAGGTTTGTTAAGGAACGGGTTTCTTAAACATCTCAAGGATTAGCGATGGCTCAAACTGAATGGGGAAAATGATGACACAGGCTGATTCTACGACAGGCTTCAAATTGACCGTTTGAGAGATTAGGCCTAAAACCCAGGCCTTAAGCAACTAGTCAGCAACTGACCCACCACCTGGCCTGAAGTAAGGACAATGGGTCAGCAACAGTTTCCAGTCATGTAATACTTCTGGAATGTCCCTAAGAGATAGAGCAGGATTAAGTCACATACCATGGACTTCCCCTACTGTGCTTTGAATCAGGCCTGCTAGCTCACTCCAGTATCTTAGTGTCTTTCTCTCTTGATAATGGGGACCTCAGCATGCAAGAGTTCTGCAGAATAAAACACTCTTTGTGTTTACATAGAATTTGAGTCTGGGGTACCACTCTTCTTCAAATCATGGATGCTTACAAAGGGACTGAGGGACAGGTACATGTGCATACATACATACCAGGAACGTACAGCTATTTTTAACCATAGCCTCTTGTAAGTCGTTTGCAGCTGGGATTCCTTCCTTACCCTTTTGCCGGAAAGTTGCCCTTCCCATTTCACTGAAGTGTTTGTTTGATTAGGGATGGGTCCCATGATTCTCTGATTTTGCTCATCTTGTTCTGTCTTCAGACACAGGACTTCGCTTTCTTAGACAATTAAACAAACTTAATATTTTGATGTTTCAGCATTTATGAATAGTGTTTACATCTATTTCCACATCTGTGGTTCAGTTATGTGCTGGAAAGAGATGCATCATGTCATGTCTATCCTGTAGCTGAGACTGTGCTAACTCATGTGTGCTTGTTTGTACCTGATGGCCAGAAGAAGGTAAATACCAAACCCACCACAAACCCTTTGCTCTATAATGCTACCCTACCTACAAGACATGCTACGGTAACAGTGTCACAAATTTGAGAGAGTAACTAGTCAATATCTGATTTGACTTTGGGCCCCCTCCATGAGACCTATATTTGATACTGCTTGGGTGACCAAGACTTTGAGACTAAATAGCCTAGCATCCTAAAAGCAAATACTACTGACCTATAGAAAAATAAAATTCAAAAGGGACCAATAAAATTACTACTAAAGATATTTGGCTGCACTTATATGGCTTTGTTCAGCCATCAAAGCTTCCTCCTGCAGGAGATGAGAAAAAATACAGAGACTCACAACCAGACATTATATATAGAGAGAGGTGGAGGGGAGAGGGAGGGAGGGAGATGGAGGGAAAGAGAGAGAGAAAGAGAGAGAGAGAGAAAGAGAGAGAGAGAGAGGCAGAGAGAGAGAGGCAGAGAGAGACACAGAGAGAGAGAGACAGACAGACAGACAGACAGAGACAGAGAAACAGAGAGAGAGACAGAGAGAGATAGACAGAGAGAGACAGACACAGAGAGAGAGAGAAAGAGAGAGAGAGACAGAGAGAGAGACACACACAGAGAGAGACAGAGAGACAGAAGCTTTGGTACACATAGCCCAAAATGGGATGTCTCCATCCAATCCTCTTGTCAGGGCTCAAGGAACCTCATGGAAGAGGAAGTGGAAAGCTTGTAGGAGTCAAAGGTGATGCAGGACAGAGGAAAACAAGGCTCTCTAAATTAACTGAGCAAAGCTCATATGAACTCAGAGAGACTGAGCAGGATGTACAGGGCTAGCATAGGTCTCTAACAGGTCCTCTGGGAAATGTTATGGGTTTCAGTTTAGTGTTTTTATCGTACTTGAGAGTGTATGTATGAGTGGGTCTCTGATTCTTATACCTTCTCTTGGTTTCTTTTCTTTCTGTTATAGTTTTATTTTATCTTAGTAAGTTTTATTTTGTTATATTTTATTATTATACATTAGAAGACTGTTCTTTTACAATGAGAGAAAGGACGGGAATCCAGAAGGGACGGGAGGTACGCAGGTATTGGGAGGTATAGAGGGAGGAGACACCATAATCAGGAAAGATTAAGGGAGAAAAAGAACTATTTTAAATAAATGGAAAAAATAAACCACAACCAATCAAATAGGAACAAACCGCAAACCCTCACTCTTCACTACACTAAGGTTGAAGAATGTCTCCTGCCTTCTGTGTACCTTATATTTAATTACGTATTCAAGCACACCTTGTGCAACAGTATTATCAATTTTACATGACTGTTTTTCATTTTGTACCTACAGCGCAGGACTCCACTATTCTTCCCTTGCATAATGGCAGGTTTACATTTTCTCAGGTTGTCTTTTAAAGGTTCAAGTCATATTTAAGAAGCCATTCTGACCCCCATAGCTGATGTTTTCTGCTTTAGAAAAGAGGGAACGCAGTCTAGTGGAGCATTCGTATGTATTATTTGCTGAGTTGTAGAAGAAAGATCCCACAGCACAGGGAAACGACTAAGAGCTTAAACCTCCAAAGCGCGTTCTGTGTTGTGTTCGGCTGTCGTGTTCGTTTACCTGCCTGTATTGTAAGCATTTTCCAACAGATTTCCGTGAGTTTTCATACTTCCAGGAGGTGCAATGACCATTTCTGTGAGGAGCTAGCTTGTGTCTGAGAGCTGAGGCTCCCAACAGGACATTAAAGCTCCGCCCTCCTCATGCATATTCATTGTTGCCGACTGAGTGCGTCATAAATAATTCATGAGGGGCTTGGATCACAATCCTGCCTTCCTCTTCCACCTGGGCCTGTGCCATCTTGTTCCTGGTGTGAGGAGAAGGATGTTCCTTTTGTGGAAGGAGTTTCCCGAAAACCTGGCTGCTGGCCAGGGACCTGAAGGTGGAGGCTGCTCTGGTCTGCGACCGAGTCTTCGGGGAAGAGGAAGTACGAAGAGAGTGGCAGGGAGTTCAAACAGGCACCAGCATTGGTAACAATCTGAGCCTTGGTGGTGGGGGCCTGGAGCCATTGCGCCCAGTGGGCAGGGCTTGTTAGTGCCTGCGGGCAGCCTGGTGGGACAGTACAGTGAAAGGATTCGATTCTTATCATGTTAGGGAGCTCAGTTTGCTGTCCTTATCCTGGGTTCAGGGGCAACAGGCAGGTAGGCAGTGGTTTCTCTTAGTCGCGCAGGCAGTATTGGGAGGGGGAGGCGGGAGAGGGGGGCGGTATGCTGCATCTCCATCTTCGGTGAACCTTTCTAACCAGGGACACTCGCCCTATGTGACCTAGTGTTTTATAAAGTGTTTTCCTCGGTTTTTACTACATCAACAACATAGCCTCCTCTAAAAACATTTCGGTGTGCAGAGGGGACGGTGCGTTGGTCAGGAGGGGTATATAGGAATGGGATGTTATTCATTTGTGCAGTTAATATAGTTACTTAGGATAAAAAACTAGAACAAAAGGACAAATTCTACAATAGCTGCTGTGTTTCTTTGTGGTTTTTGTTTGGGCTGTGTGTGTTTTGGGGCTTCTTGTTAGTTTTGTTTGGCTATCATTTTCCTAGAAAAAGACACCGGAATTTTAGACATAAGCTTAGGAGTCATTCCCCTGGCCTTGGCATCTTTCTCATGGATTGGCTGTTCCTCTTGTCCAGCGTAGACATGATGTTTGACACAAGATCTCACTTTTGAGATGGATTTCAAGTCAGAGAACTAGTGCCCACATAACACCCTGAAAAGATTTCTTAGAGTCAGTCTGTAGACATTTTGTGTGAGTGTACTGACTCATCTCATCTGCCTTTGTGGTATAACCTCCATCTTTCCATGGTCCCTGGACTCTCTCAACAGATTAACTTTAGTTATCTGAAGAACTTCCCAAAGGACCAGATGGGAATTGTTGGAATGTATAATCCATGTGCTGTAACTCTCCTGGTCTGATTTGTCAGGGCCTACATAATTCTCATCCTTTCACTGGCCCTTCCCTAGCTATAGCTTCAAAAGCAGTGAATAATGTGGGATTTTGTTTTATCTCTTAAAGAAACCCAGTTTCAGTTTGGGATCTGATTGTCTGCTCACTGATTCTTTGGATGTAAACTTTTAAGCTTCTGATCTACACTCTGGAGCATCCTTGCAGGCTTTACAGCAGGCAGGTACACCATCAGAATGAGCTAAGAATGAAACTGGGATCAGCCTGATCTTGGAACTGGTGCTTGGGCCTGGATTTCTGGAGTCTGACCCAGATCATTAGCAATATTTAAAAGCACAGCAGAATTTTGGAGATATACCTTCTAATAGTAATTCTGTCCCAAGCGCACAACAAATTTAAGACATTGAGATTCTTTACAAAGAACACCCTGGATTCTTTCCTGAGGATGGGTATTATTGATTCAGAATAGTGCCAAAGATTTAGATCCTAGAGAGGCTGACAGAGGTAAACATAAATGTGTGTTACCATTGGCCTGACCCTCAGAGAGCTTAGGAACCACTGAGGCTGTGGATAAGTACAGCACATTCCTCATAGGAATGGGTTTTATGGTCTAGAAGCAATGTCCAGGATTTAGAGGGAAAGGTTCTGGGATGAGTAAAGCATAATTTCTGGGGGTTACGGATTGAGCCTGGCTCGTCAGACAGCAAAATGTCACCAGGGTGTAAGCTACATCTATTCCCAGCATTCCAGGAGAAAGGAAGCTAAACATCTCTTTCCTTTAAAGGATGCCTGTGTGCTTGCTTAACTTTCCAGGCTTCTCTAGTGCTTATCTGTGTGCACATGCACTTTTTGCCCTGTACACTGACCATAAACAGCTACATTAGTTTGACTTGACAGAACTATCTACAGTACCTTCTCTGTCAGAGAAGGATAGCAGCGCGCACACACACACACACACACACACACACACACAGGCACACGCACAGGTATGTATGGATGACAGGTATATACTACTTTAGTTTGCACATGCACTTTTTGTCCTGTACACTGACCATTAACAGCTCCATTAGTTTGACTTAACAGCTCTATCTTCAGTGCATTCTCTGTCAGAGAAGGATAACAACACACACCCACACATATACACACACAGAGACACACGCACAGACACACACACACAACCACACACCCCATATGGGCACAGAAATCCTCTCTGAAGAGAATGTTCCTGCCACAGAGCCTCAACTGTGCTGCTCCCTTTTTCTTCAGATGTCCAGCTCAGTCCTGTCCAAGAAACACAAAGTGTCTGGACCTGATTCTAAGCAGGATTCTAGTTGGTCTCCTACCTATTCTATGCTGTTTGGTGTGCCCCCTGGGCCAACCAGTGTGAGTATGACTTTTGTCAGGATGGAAACAACAGTGGGGGTGGTGAAGTACCTCTGTCTTTCCGAATGTCTAAGTCTCATTACTATTTTATCTCCCCTGGAACCCTCTGCTCATCTTTAGGGAATGTCAAAAAATAAGGAAATGGACATAGATGAAGGCCTTTATTCCCGCCAGCTGTGAGTGGTACTCAGGATGGGAGATGGAGATTGGGAGAAGGCACAGAGTGGAGCAGACCCTACCTAACCTAGTGTTCTTTGCTGAAAGGTATGTACTAGGTCATGAGGCAATGAAGCATCTCCAGACTTCCAGTGTACTGATATCTGGCCTGCAGGGCCTGGGTGTGGAAATTGCAAAGAATATCATCCTTGGAGGGGTCAAGGCTGTCACTCTCCATGACCAAGGCACTGCCCAGTGGGCTGATCTGTCTTCCCAGGTATCTCTTTTCGACTTCTCCTTGCATTGGCTCCAGCATATGCACTGCATATGTTTCAGTTCTATCTCCCTACCCCCTTTTCATAGTACTACCTTCGTGAGGAAGATATTGGTAAAAACCGAGCTGAGATATCCCAACCACGACTTGCCGAACTCAACAGTTATGTTCCTGTGCTCTCCTACACTGGACCTCTAATTGAGGACTTCCTCAGTGGTTTTCAGGTACCCTGGAGTATTCCCATGCCTCCCGCCTTATTCTTCCAGGTTTGTTGTTATTTAGGCAGGCACCTTGTGTCAGATTTGGATCTGGAAATCTAGGAGATGTAGGTAGCAATTAGAGCTGCCCAGAGGGGCAGATTCCTTCGTAGAAGGGTGTTGTGTTATAGTGAGATCTGGAGCACAGCACCTGCATGTATAATTCTCAAGCCCTTGTAGAAGGAGGTGTTATGAGAGGAAACCCAGGCTGACTAGGTAGTCACTCTTGATGAATATAACCTGGCTGTACATAGCCAGCTGTGTATTTTCATCAGATAAATGAACTTAGCTGGTCTCCAGACCTTGCTTGTCCAGCCTACTGTTATTGTTGCTGTAGTTGGTAGTGATTTTAAAGCTGTTCTCCGTCCCTTATTGTGTCTGACACCCATTGAGACTTGTGTATCCATGTGACAAAAGGCTGAGTCAGCAGAGCCTGGCTGTTGGATTCTTCTCTCTCCTTCACTTCTTCTGTCAGCTTTTTAATTCTCTCCCTCCACCCCAAACCTGAGCCTATTGATATGTACAGGTAGTGGTTCTTACCAACACTCCTTTGGAATATCAGCTGCAGGTGGGTGAATTCTGCCATAGCCATGGAATCAAGCTGATAGTAGCAGACACTCGGGGCCTAGTTGGGTGAGTGCTTGTCTTTGTCTAACTTCTACCAAACATAGGCCAAGAGTCTCCCAAACCTTCGTGTCCTTCTCCACAAACCTGGAAATGATTTTTCAGTTTTTCCTGTGTGGAAGAGCATCACCTGATCTGTTTCAGTACCTTGAGTGCTGGAAGGCCCTGTGCTTAGTCCAAAGCACCAATGCCTTTGCCTGCTTCCCTAGACAACTATTCTGTGACTTTGGAGAGGAAATGATTCTCACTGATTCAAATGGGGAACAGCCACTCAGTGCCATGATTTCAATGATCACTAAGGTAAGGAGGCCAGCCCCATAGGTTCTCATGCACAGGTAGGCAGTAATTGTTTTTTTTTCCCCTTTCCTTTTCCTGTTCTCTAAGCCTCTTTTTTTTCTCTCTCCTCTCCATCCTTTCTCTTTTGTCTTGATGATTCCTGTTCCTATGTCCTTTCCTATTCCCTCACATCCTTTTAAATTCTGTTCCTGTTTCCCCTTTTCTTGCTTTCCCTGCTCCCACCCAACAATTGAACTTGGGATCTGCCACTAACTAGGTCAGTAATCTATCACTGAGGTTATAACCACGAGTTGCCTGCCCTTGACTGTAAATCCTGGTAGTTTTTAATTTGTTTGTTGTTGGCAGGTGTGTGTGTATTTGTGTATGTGTGTTTGTGTGTGTCTTTATGTGCCTGTGTGAGACTGTGTGTGTCTGTGTGTTTTTATGTGCCTGTGTTAGACAGTGTGTCCCTGGTTGTTGACTCAGTCTGTGTGTGTGTGTGTGTGTGTGTGTGTGTCAGAGAGAGAAGGAGAGATACAGACATACAGACAGACTGTGTGTGTATGTGACAGAGTGTGTGTGTGTGTTTGTATGTGTCAGAAAGAGAAATACAGACTGTGTGTGAAAGTATATGTGAAAGTGTGTGTATGAGACAGTCTGTGAGTGTGTGTGAGAGAGAGTGTGTGTGTGTGTGTGTGAGAGAGAGAGAGAGAGACAGAGACAGAGAGAGAGAGAGACAGAGAGACAGAGAGAGAGAGAGAGAGGTGTCTGTGTCTGTGTGTGTATTTGAGATATTCTCCATGAGGTAGTTTAGGCTAGGTTTGAATTCAGGGTGAATCTTCTGCCTTCCAGGATAGTGGGACTATAAACATGCCACATGTGCATGTCTTAATTTGTAATCCTTTTCTTTGTCCTCAACCAGGAGAATCCAGGGATTGTCACCTGCTTGGAGGAATCCCGCCTTGGATTTGAAAGTGGTGACTTTGTCTCTTTCGCAGAAGTTCAGGGCATGAGTGAACTCAATGGCATTGGTCCCATAGAGATCAAAGTTCTGGGTATGGGAAACCTGGGGAAGGAGGGTGAGAAGTAGTCATAGAAGAAAGGGAAGGATGACACTGTGATATGGGCTGTCTAAGAAGCCAAGAATTACTCAGGAACTTTCCCAGCAGACTGGGCTGGTCTCAGACTCAGAGTCCTCCTGCCTGAGTGCTGATTCCTGAGTGCTGGAAAGCCACCATGCCTTGATAAAACTGGCCTAACTTGTGTCTCCCACGTCCAGTGCACCATCTCTTTCTGTGACACTGGACTGATTCTCGAGTATTGTCAGGCAGCCCACTTATTCCTTGGTTTGTTCCCTGTTGACTCCTCCACCCCCTTTGGTTTTATTTTAGACAGTTAAAGTTTTCTCTTTTAAGCCCTAAAAGGTCAAGTGACAAGGTCCTTTCTAGTGTGTGTGATTGGTAAGCTAGGTTCTGGTAGACTAATGGCTGGAAAGACGGCTCAGTTTGTAAGAGCGCTTGCTCTGTAAGCGATGTGGCCAAGTTTGAATTAAAAATAACCATACAAAATGCTATTATGTGGTCAGTAAGGGAGCACGTGGAGATAACTGCTACACTGGGGCTTGGGGGAAGCAGATAAAGATGGATCCTGAGGGCTCACCTCAGTTGTCCAAACTGCTTCATTGAGAAATGTATGAAGACAGTGTGGTAGTGGTGGACAAGTTAAGTAGAAGAGTGTATAGTACTTTAAAACACAGCACTTTGTGTGTGCAGTAAGCCAAATACAGTGAATCCCAGTAAAGGTGTGAGATTAGCAAAGCTTCTGTAGAGATAATATCCCTTAAATTAAGACACCTGCAGAAAACTAAAGGGAGATATGTGAGCTGAACCACAGTCAAAGTAGCATGATGTTTCTTTGATAGATGTACTTGTGAGTCTTATGTATTTGATGCTGGCTTCAGGTGTCTTGGCATGCTGAACTGTACTCCTAAAAGATTTTCTGTAGTAAACCCTGGTATCAACTCCTTTGTATTGTCCAGACTTGAATGAGTGAGAATCTGAGTACTCAAGGTGATGCCTGTTTGCTAGGAAGTCTTTCTGCATGAGCTGAAACTGATCAGTGATGAGAGGGGACCAAAGACTCCTTTTTTGCATGTTTTGTAGCCCTCCACCCTTAGTCTCTGTGAATGTAAACTGTGAGAAAGGTGCTGTTGTGGATGATGGCATGCACCTGTACTCCTGGCACTGAGGAGGTTGGTGCAGAAGGATTACAAGCCCAGCCTTAGTTTCAGAGCAAGAGGCCAGCCTGGGCTATGTGAATCCCTTTCTCCAAATCAATAAGCACATGGAAAAGAATTGCTTTTGTTTTGAACATGTCCAGACTTTCTCTTCTCTATAGGCTTAATTTACTTCTAAATATTAGTAACATTAGTTAATTCTAGTAAATATTAGTAGTGAACATTAATATAGCAAGTCAGTTGATAAACGTCTTGCTGTGCTCTCACAGGTATTTGAGTTTGATTCCCCAGAACCACTGTAAGAGAACTTAGGTCCTATGGCTTGTATCATTACAGAGCTTGTGCCTAATGCTTGGGAAATGGAGAAAAGTATATTTCTTTTTGTCTTGTTTTACCTTTATTTTATTTTCATATGTATGTATATGTTTTGTGTATGTCTGAGAGCTGCAGACACTTTTCAGCTGCCCAGTGGCAGGTGCTGGGAACTTAGCCAAGTTCCTGCTTTCTGGAGAGCAAGAAGCACTCAATCTCAGCTCCTGAATCAAATCTTGGATAGAGGAGACATCCGTTCCCTCCCCCATTTTGTTTTTCTGCATTGAAACAGAAGACAGATGTGGAGTCACCTTCCTAGCATCCAGAGTCTGAAGCAGTATATGAGTGAGATTGTGGCAATTCTGTTTGGTATGGGTAGCCCTTGGCTAGCTTTGAACTCTGAATCCTCCTGAGTTGACTTCTGGAGTGCTGGGATGAGAGTTGTGTACTCCTTTGCCTTTGATGGATGTGGTTTGGTTTGGTTTGGTTTCTGGTTTGGTTTGATGGATGTGTTTTGCTTCCTTGCTTGCTTACTTGCTTTCTTGCTTGGTTGCTTGTCCCTCTCTGAGTAGAGCTTGCAATTTACAAAAAGCTGATGTGTCTTAGGCACAGACTGTGAGGTTTTTGTACTTTATCTTGGGAGGGTGGCAAGGGCAGGAATTGGACTCGCAGTCTTCAACTTTTTCATCTTTCAGGTCCCTATACCTTTAGTATCTGTGATACCTCCAGCTTCTCAGAGTACATCTGTGGAGGCATTGTCAGTCAAGTGACAGTATCTCAGAAGATCAGTTTTGTGAGTAGGTGGTGAGGGGCTGCGAGTAGAAGGATCCTGCTTTTGAGATACCTAGGTTGTTCATATCTGGTCTCGATGCTCCATTGTCCACAGAAACCCTTACTCGCCTCCCTAGCCGAGCCAGAGTTTGTGGTAACAGATTTTACTAAGTGCTGTCGCCCTGCTCAGTTCCACATTGTCTTCCAGGCCCTGCATCAGTTCTGTACTCAGCACGGCAGACCACCTCGGCCCCATAATGAGGTAAATGAGTGGGAAGCCAGCCAGGAACCTCTGATTTGTCTGTTTCCCATACCTGTTCTTCCTCCAGTAGGACCTGGTAGGCTCTATCATGGCTCCTTTTGTCCAACCAGGAGGATGCTGCAGAAATGGTGACCCTAGCACGAGCTCTAAATGCTCAGGCTATGCCAGCAGTTCAGCAGGATTGCCTGGACATAGACCTCATCCGGAAGTTGTCGTATGTAGCAGCTGGCGATCTGGCACCCATGAATGCCTTCATTGGTGGTTTGGGTGCCCAGGAGGTCATGAATGTCAGCACTAGTGGGAAAGGGTGTGGACTGCTGTGTGCTTCTGATTCCATCACTGCCTTTTAGTGCAGTTAGGCTACTGACGACATTCTTCCCCCAGGCTTGTTCTGGGAAGTTTATGCCCATTAGGCAGTGGCTATACTTTGATGCCCTTGAATGTCTCCCGGAGCACAGAGTGGCCTTCATGGAAGATAAGTGCCTGCCGGTAGGTCATTTCCGTGGGAATAGTGGGAAATGTTGGGAACATCTTGAGGAGAGTGTCTCTCTAACCTGTCTGTGCTCACTCACTTAAATCCAGCGCCAGAACCGTTATGATGGGCAAGTGGCTGTATATGGATCAGACCTACAAGAGAAGCTTGGCAAGCAGAAGTACTTCCTGGTGATTGACACTAATGGCCTCTGCCCACCCTTTCTAGGATCTCTCTCTCCCTGATCCTTTTGGGGATGGGTTTTTGGTTTTCATATCCTGTTCACATCACCTATTCTGTTTTGTGGCTGGTCGAGGAAAGGCTTCATGGATCTCAATTTTTCTTTCCCTCCTCTCTCAGTCACCCATAGGAATGTGCATCCATGTGAGTTGAATGTTTGTTACTACACAGTCTTGTGTTCTGTTGGTGTTTTCTTTTGGGAGTAAGGAATGGTGGGTTAGCGTATGCCATCACTCTGATCAGATGGTTTACCAACTTCTAGGTAGGTGCAGGTGCTATTGGCTGTGAGCTGCTCAAGAACTTTGCCATGATTGGCCTTGGTTGCGGGGAGGGTGGAGAAATCACAGTTACAGACATGGACACCATTGAGAAGTCAAACCTGAACAGACAGTTTCTCTTCCGTCCCTGGGACGTCACAGTAAGTAGGATGGCATGGCATTCTCTCTTCTATTTGATTCTAATCTAAATAGCTTAGATGTTTCTGCTTTCCTTTCCTTTTCTTTATTTCCTTCCTGTCTTTCAGGCATTCAGGTGTGACGTCAATAGACATTATTACCTGTCACATTTTCTCATTTGCCTGGTTTTCCCTCCTCACCTAAGCTTGAAGGCTTGTGCATTGCAGATGTGACATGGTGAGATGGGTAATAGAGGCATAACTGGACATTCCCCACAGGTCAGTGTTACCTTGATCGACTTGCTGATAATTCATCTTTCCTTAGCTTTGTTTTGCACTAAGCATCCTAGACAATAGGCTTAGAAAGCCTAAGGCAACAAAAGAAATGTTACTGGGCCCCTCTAGTGTGAAGATTGGAGCAAGTCAGAAGCTTCCTGATTGCATTTGGTATCCTCCTCCTGTAACACTGAGTCTGCAAGACTCAATAGTAACTTAAATGGTATTAAAGACTCTTTGTCTTTCCTCTCCCAGATTGCTCTATCAGTGGAAAGTACAAGTTTCTTTCATACTTTAAGAAGTTGTTTTCCAGATAACTAAGATGTGATGACAAAAAAATAAAAAATAAAGAATTGTACTGTAGTGTTAGTACACTAGTATCCAACTAATTCATACACTTATTATGTATGTATATATCATGCGTGTTCCTATATACATCCGTGTGTGTACATACATACACATACACAGACAGACAGACAGACAGACAAATACGCTCACACACAGCTGTTGTAAGAGAGTATGTAACCTAAAACATATTTATAAAGCTGTGAGTATAGTATGAGTCCTCTGGGATGTTCTCTACTGGAAGTGTCTTTCATGCTCAATGCTTATGCTTATCTCTTCTTGACATAGTGTGTTAAGTGGAGTAATGCTTTTTAAATACTTTGGTCAAAATTATAACATGGGAAGTTGTGGTGTTTAAGACCTATATGCTGTTTTAAGACCAAAAGCTGTTTTGGAGACTCTTCTTGACCATGTTTGGCTACTTCTGTGGTAAGTGGCATATGTTAAATGTTAGAATTTCAAAAGTGTAAGAGAAGTAATGAGGAACAGAGAAACAGCAATTGGAAATGTCAGGAGGGTGCTTGTTTTCAGTGCTTATGAAGACTTTCTCCTAGGAAAATGGACACATCAGCGGTGAAACAGTACTGGTATGTGGGCAGACAGTACACCATGCACAAGTAGTAGAAGGCTGAAGAAAGACAGGACATTCGTTGTGTGGTATTTAAAGAACAAGAGAATTCAGGTGGAGGAGGCCACAATCCATTTATACCACAAGTGAAAGTAGAACCACAGGAGGCTTTTGAGAAGTGGAACATGACTCAGTCTGTCTTTGTTTCTATTTGGGTTAATCTGGATGTCATTAGTTGAAAATAGAGTAGCTGTTGGGCCATTCTGACCTCGTTTCTTGTTTTAGTACTCAAAATATTATGTGGTGCCAAATTTCACATGTAATCCTTAAAGCAAAATAGAACAGAATTTCATGAATAATAGAAATGTAGCTGTCATAAAAGAGCATTCTAATCCCCTTTATAATATCTGTGGTGGCCAGCCGGATGGTATTGTCACAGTTGGAGCCTGGTTGAGTTTGAGCCTTGTTTTGCCCTTTATGAAATAAACCTTGGGATAGCTCTATGGAGTGTTGTTGCATCAGTGCATGGGAAACAGCTCTGTTTCTCATCTTCCCACCCAGAAGTTAAAGTCTGAGACTGCTGCTGCTGCAGTGCATGACATAAATCCACACATCAGGGTATTCAGCCACCAGAATCGAGTAGGCCCTGAGACAGAACACGTCTATGATGATGACTTCTTCCAAAACCTGGATGGTGTGGCCAATGCCCTAGACAATGTGGATGCTCGTAAGTTTGGAGTTGAATGAGGTGGGCAAGAGCAGGGTAGTGTGTATGTATGTGGTTCTTGTGTTCCTGTCTTGTCTCGGTTTTTCGAGACCGGGGTTCTCTATGCAGCCTTGGCTGTCCTGGAACTCATTCTGTAGACCAAGCTGACCTGTGTTCCTCTCTTATCTAAGCATGCCTGGTACTCATCTGCCATTTCTTCCCATCTCCCTGAAGGATTGTACATGGACCGCCATTGTGTTTACTATCGTAAGCCTCTGCTGGAATCAGGCACTCTGGGCACCAAGGGCAACGTGCAGGTGGTTGTTCCCTTCTTGACAGAATCTTACAGCTCAAGCCAGGACCCACCTGAGAAATCCATCCCTATCTGCACACTGAAGAACTTCCCTAATGCCATTGAGCACACCCTGCAGGTGATTGACCTTGGGAGGAATGGGAGGTAGAAGGGTTAGGTCATCAAACCTTTGCCGGTCTCATGCTGCAGATTCTAGGTTCCTGTGTGTTCTGTGTCCAGAACACATCCCTTCTCTTCATAGTAGTACCCAGAGTACCTGCCATTGATTCCCTTCTTTCAAAAAGAACTTTACCTTTGTGTGTGTGTGTGTGTGTGTGTGTGTGTGTGTGTGTGTGTGTGTGTTGCCAGGAACATTCCAGGTTCTCACACATACATATGTGGCTGTAAAGTATGGCCACTGGTCTGGAACACATGGGTGCCCTCATTGAACAGGTTGAATGTAGTCTTCACTCAGAACAAGCTTTACTAACTGGTCATCTCACTAATGTGTACCAGAACGTGTTTTGTTGGGCGTTGCTGACATGCCTTTGTTTGCTTTGTTGTAGTGGGCTCGGGATGAGTTTGAAGGGCTCTTCAAGCAGTCAGCCAAAAACATTAACCAGTACCTCACGTAAGTAGCAGGCAAACCAACAGCCGGTCAACAAAGGTGTCCTTGTCTGCTCTCCTTAGGCACATCCTCAGTGGATGCTTTGGATTATTAATGGTTAATTGAGCCTCATGCTGGTGAAGGATGATGAGAAGTGGTCAGGGTTGACTTTTTCCATGGAGAAAGAAGGCTTCTCCAGAAACCTTTCTTCTAGGCCTCTGAAATAATCCAGGTATTTGCATTGTCTAGGGATCCTAAGTTCATGGAGACGACACTGCAGCTAGCTGGCACCCAGCCTTTGGAAGTACTGGAGGCTATACAGTACAGCCTGGTCCTGCACAGGCCACAGACTTGGGCCGACTGTGTGAACTGGGCCTACCAGCACTGGCACACCCAGTATTCTCACAACATCCAGCAGTTACTGCACAACTTCCCTCCAGACCAGGTATTATATACTCAGTGGATGTAGTTGGCTGGACACATTTCCAGGAATTGGATGCTTACTGTCCTCTGTCTGGACATGGCTTCTTCCAGGCAGTCTAGCTGCCACAGACAACCCAAGGCAAGGTGTAGGCCAGTACTTGGTACAAGCATTTGTGTTTTCCTTCTTCTGTCCGCCAGGCAATGGGCTTAGTTTCCTTTCCAGCTGCACTTGTAGGCTGAGTCACATCTGAGTTCTCTTTGAGGGCTGCAGTTTACTAAGTGAGAAATTTTAGAGTTAAGCATATGGTGGTCTGTGGGTTCAAGTCCCGGCTGTGTGTGACACTGGGTCATGTCATGCCTAATGTCTTGGTAAGCCATATTCTGTGAAGTAGGTATGGTAATGGCTTGTGGATGTTTAGAAAGGACTAGTTTGCACTTCTTAGTATTGCACTGGTTTAGCCTACGCCTCATATAAATTGGTAAGTTGAACTTGCCGAGTGTTTGGCTCATTGTGAATTTCCCAAGAATGGTGAACTTCTTGGCCAGAGGATTGCCTGAGAGTGCTTCTCGGTCGTTCCTCTTCATACTTTGCATTCTCATAGCTTACAAGCTCTGGAGCACTTTTTTGGTCAGGACCAACACGCTGTCCACATCCCCTCACCTTTGACACAAACAATGTAAGTGTCCTTGGGATCTCCCAGGTGGGTGGGTGGTGAGTGGGTCTCTACTCTCACCCCATGGTTGTTCAGCTGACTCTTCTTTGCCATTCTTTTCTTTCAGCCCCTACATCTGGATTATGTGATGGCTGCTGCCAACCTGTTTGCTCAGACATATGGACTAGGAGGGTCCCAGGACTGTGCTGCAGTGGCCAAAGTCCTGCAGTCTCTGCCGGTCCCCAAGTTTGCCCCCAAGTCTGGCATCAGGATCCGTGTTTCTGAGCAGGAGCTGCAGAGTACGAGTGCCACCGCCACCTTCGGTGAGAATGCTTCACCTTTCCTTCAGTGATCATCTGTTTGTGTTCTGTTCCACTCAGCCTTCCCTCTGGTGTTTGCCACTGGCCATGATTTTCTCTGTATTTCTGAGATTTACCTAGGCTGTGCTTAAGGGTGGATGGGTGGAAGAACAAAAGTTCTGTATCTCATTTCTCTGCACTACAAGCTTATGGAAAAGGTTCATTCCCTTCTTTGTGTGAGTACTTTATAGAATTCTCCTTGTTTCTTCTTGATTTATTTTCATGCAAAAAGAACCTGACTGCTCCTTGCCCTCTGGGTGTCTTGATACCTTTGCTGCTTTGTCTCCTTAGTAACAGGTCACCTCTGTTTTCCCTCTGTGTTCCTGTCCTCTCAGTATCTGCTTAAAACACACCTTGATTTCTGCACTCCTGTGTCACACAGTTTGTTTTCTCTTCTGATCTCCCTGAGGAATCTCTTCCCTTGTACAAATCTCCCAAGTTGATACAGTTTCTCAATTTCCCTTACAGAGTAGTTGTCTCCTGTGAGTGATATTTGACCAACAATCTTCTTTTCAGACTTTCCCCTCCTTCATTCACTGTTCATAACAGTAAGTCTCTCCTCATATCATTGCTTGCCATTTCTTTTAATTAACTAATTTCTGTCTTCCTGTGAACTTATCTGAATCACTTACCCCAACTCCATCATCTTCATCTTAGAGAACTAAACTCCTATGCCCCTTGAACAACTTCTCCCATCCTCTACCACCTCACCATCCTTCATCTGCTTTTTTTGTTTCAGTCTTGTTGACCACTAGCTGTATCATATTAGTGAAACTACAGAGGAACAAAATCATACTACATTTTTCTTCCTGTGTCCCATTTATTTTCCTGTGTAATGGCTGTCCACTAATATACTCCTGCAATATTTTACAACTTAGAAGGCCCCTGTATTTGTTAACTTATTGATGGGTAATTGAGGTCCTTCCATCCTTCATCATGTGTGAATGTGCTGCTTCCTTGTGTGAGGTGTTCATCTTTGTTACTGGGTGACCCATCCAGCAGGTCTAGTTATTCAGGGTCCCGAAGAGGTGCTACCTGAGGGTCATGTGGGAGAGAAAGAAAGGAGACCAAGCAAGATTCCATGTGTCAAGGTCTCATTTATTATCACACAGGCAGCACGTTTTAAGCAGTGGGATGAGGAAGTTGGGAAGGGGAGCTAGAGGGAAGTGAGCTATGGGCCAAGCCCTGAATGAGGAAGTTGGGAGGGGGAGCAGGGTGGGTGTTGCAGGGACCTGGTTTCCAGATACTCACATGCTCGGGCAATGGAGCGGTCATGATGACCTCCCGGACAGACATAAAGTTCCCAGGGAATGAACCTTAAATGTTTTCACCTGCCTTCAGTGGAGCACCCGGGGGACCAGTTAGAATCCGAAAGCTCGGGCGCGCTTTTTTGAGGGACAAAGGTGTCAGGGGTACCCCAATCCGCACTAGCTCCCCAACCGAGCTGGTGAGCAATCACCTCATTGGGGCTACACATCATCATCCTCATTTGAGAGAGAATGTCTCTCCCCCAAAGATTGACAGGGAGGCCCTCAACAATAAAAGACTGCACAGTGTCCAAATTCCCCTCTGAATCTTTCCTTGTCAACAACTTTGAACTTTGTAAGATATTTTTAGACTGGCCAATGCCTTGTAAATGAGTCATCGAGGGCTGGAGAGGCCAGGCAGAAGGCCAGGAGCTCAAACTAAGAACTATGGTATCAGCTCCCGTATCTATAACGCCATCAAACTTTCGCCCGTCCAAAGTAAGGCTCAAGGAGGGGCTCTCCTTAGAGAGTTGCTGAACCCAGTAGACATCAGAGGAACCAGGTTGGCTATCTCCTCTGTGCCCTCCCATATGAGCACCAGAGGAATCAAGCAGGAGAGGGAGCGCCTGGGCTACTCTCTGACCAGGGAGAATAGTGACCGGGCCCTTTTCTGCCTTAAAACTTTTATCTCTCCAGTACAGTCTGCGTCCACAAGTGACAGGTGGACACTGAGACCTTGCATGGTAGCTGAGGCATGCCCTATAATGAGAAAAAAATGTGACAGATGGTGGGGGTCCAAAAATTCCTGTGGAGAGAACCTAAACACCATCTTGGGGGTTCAAAATTGTGTAGGAGGAGGCACACAGGTCCAGTCCTGCGCTCCCTGCTGTTGCCCTAGATAAGCTGGTGCCGCAGGAGCTTGGTGCTGTACTTGGGGGTGTGTGGGGCCCAGGTACGGGGCCCCTTGGCCGTTTCCCTGTACCGCAGGGAGGGCTTGCCCATTAACATCAGTTCTAGACCGACATTCTTTAGCCCGATGGCGGCCTTTCCTACAGTGAGGACAAACTCTCGGCGAAGTAAGCTTAGGGGCCCCTTGGCCAATGACGGGATTAAATGACTGGCTGGGGTTGAGAGCGCTACATTCTCTAGCAAAGTGACCAGGCTGCCCACATCTAAAGCATGTTTTGCCTCTAGGGCGGCCAGAATCTCCAGTTTTTTGGAACACAGCCCTGATAGTTAAACTGATAGACTTGGACACTTGATGTGAGAAGGAGTCAACATCATTGCAAAGTTTAACCATTCCTGTAATGTCAAGATCTTTGGTCTTGCCTCGTAATGCGGCTCTGCACGCCGAGTTAGCGTTTTCAAGAGCAAGCTGATTAACGAGGAGCTCCTCACTTTCACTTTGACCTAGGATTCTTTCTGCTGCTTCCTGTAACCTCCCCACAAATTGAGCGTAGGGTTCCTGGGGCCCCTGGACTATTTTAGTTAAGGGGGTGGTTGAGGGCTCCTGTAGCAGGAACTGCTCTCCAGGCAGATAAGGCGGCCTGTGCTGTTTGAGCGAGTACGCCAGGGGACAATCCTAATTGTTTTTCCTCGGAGGCAAATGGGCCCCTCCCACACAACTTGTCCGCCATCCAAGAGGCAATCCTGCCTAGAAGGTTTTTTCTGTTCTTAGAGGCCAGACTCTCGGCCCTATCTATGAATTCAGATTTCCAAGTTAAGTATTGTCCTCTGGTGAGGACAGACTGCACCACCTTAGTCCATTCACTAGGAGTCAGATATCCGGACCCCGCGAGTCCTTCTAAAATGGACAAGGTAAAGGGTGCACTTAAACCATAATTTTTAAAAGCTGAGTGTAATTCTTTGATATGTTTAAGTTTGAGTTTCTTTGTACACGGGACTTAAGTTCTCGTATTCACCTTGATCAGAATCTACAGCTACCTCATCATAATCTGTCTCTTCTTCGATCTCCTCCCCTTGGTCATGATATACTCAAAGGACAAGCAGGCTGAGAAAGAAGAGAAATGATACCCTTCACGATAGCCACAAACCATATAAAGTATCTTGGTGTGACTCTAACCAAACAAGTGAAAGATCTGTATGACAAGAACTTCAAGTCTCTGAAGAAAGAAATTGAAGAAGACTTCAGAAGATGGAAAAGTCTGCAATGCTCATGGATTGGCAGAATTAATATAGTAAAAATGACCATCTTGCCAAAAGCAATATACAGATTCGATGCAATCCCCATTAAAATCCCAACTTAATACTTCATAGAGTTAGAAAGAGCAATTCAAAAATTCATCTGGAATAACAGAAAACCCAGAATAGCTAAAACTATTCTCAAGAGTAAAAGAACATCTGGGGGAATCAGTATCCCGGACCTCAAGCTGTACTTCAGAGCAATAGTGTTAAAAACCGTATGGTATTGGTACAGTAACAGGCATGTAGATCAATGGAACAGAATTGAAGACCCAGAAATGGATCCACACTCCTATGGTCACTTGATCTTTGACAAAGGAGCTAAAACCATACAGTGGAAAAAAGATAGCCTTTTCAACAAATGGTGCTGGCTCAACTGGAGGTCAACATGCAGAAAAATACAAATTGACCCATTCTTATCTCCTTGCACTAAGCTCAATTCCAAGTGGATCAAAGACCTCCACATAAAACCAGACACACTGACACTAATAGAAAGGAAACTAGGGAAGAACCTTGAACATATGGGCACAGGGGAGAATTTCCTGAACAGAACTCCAATAGCTTATGCTCTAAGATCAAGAATAGACAAATGGGACCTCATAAATTACAAAGTTTCTGCAAGGCAAAAGACACTGTCAAAAAGACAAAGCGACAACCAACTAACTGGGAAATGATCTTTACCACCCCTACATCCGACAGAAGGCTAATATCCAATATATACAAAGAACTCAAGAAGGTAAACTCCAGAGAGGCAAGTAACCCTATTAAAAAATGGGGTACAGAGCTAAACAAAGAGTTCTCACCTGAAGAATATCTAATGGCTGAGAAGCACCTAAAGAGATGTTCATCATCCTTAGTCATTAGGGAAATGCAAATCAAAACAACCCTGAGATTCCATCTCACACCAGTCAGAATGGCTAAGATCAAAAACACAGGAGACAGCAGTTGTTGGCGAGGATGTGGAGAAAGAGGAACACTCCTCCACTGCTGGTGGGATTGCAAGCTGGTAAAACCACTCTGGAAAGCAGTCTGGCGGTTCCTCAGAAAACTGGACATGACACTCCCGGAGGATCCAGCTATACCACTCCTGGGCATATACCCAGAGGCTTTACCTGCATTCAATAAGGACACATGCTCCACTATGTTCATAGCAGCCTTATTTATAATAGCCAGAAGCTGGAAAGAACCCAGATGTCCCTCAACGGAGGAATGGATTCAGAAGATGTGGTATATTTACACAATGGAATACTATTCTGCAATTAAAAACAATGAATTCACGAAATTCCTAGGCAAATGGTCAGAACTTGAAAATATCGTCCTTAGTGAGGTAACCCAATCACAAAAGAACACACTTGGTATGCAGTCACTGATAAGGGAGTATTAACCCAGAATCTAGGAATACCCTAGACACAATTCGCATATCAATAGATTTCTAAGAAGATGGAAGGAGAGACCCCTGGTCCTGGAAAGACTGGATGTAGGGGAATGCCAGGACAGAGAAGCGAGAGGGGGGTGAATGGGGAAAAGAGGGAGGGAAGGGGGCTTATGGGACTTTCGGGGAGGGAGGAAACGGGAAAGGGGAAATGATTTTGAATGTATATAAAAAAAAACCTTAGAAAATAAAATTTAAAAAAAAAAAGACTGTCACCTGAAATGGAACATTTTCATCTTTGTTACCCATGCCTGTGCTGCCACTGGACAGCTTGTGGAGAACATAGAACCAGAGATTACCAATCAGTTTGTAAGAACAATGCTCTGATTACTGGCAAGCTCACCTCAGTCTCAGAACATTCTGGGTATTCTGGACTGTGAGGACATTTGCACCTGATAAGGTATTTTCTGCACCTTCTCCCAATTCCCAAAGTTATTTTTGGCCTTCTGAGACCTTTCTGCTCTTCCCCATCCTCCCAACATATTCTCTCTTAAAATTGGGGCCCATGACCTTCCCACATATGGACAGAGTAGTCTTATACCTAACTTATCAGGTATAGTTCCAAAAGTGACTCCTTCTGTAAACAAGAGACCCTAGTCAACTTTGGTTTGAGGTCCCCTAGTGCAAGTTTAGAATCAGAGCATAGAACCTATGCCATCTGCCTTCCAGCAAGTCAATAGTAATGTAATAACGTCAACATTTCTGCCTATATCTGGACAGGTGAACAAACTAGAAGAAGTAACCTAGTCAGCAACCATCATCCAAACATCGGGAAAAACAAATAAGTTGCTGCCTCCTTTCTCCCAGAATGAACACAAACTATAAAGATACAAAACTCTGAGTAAGAACTGGAAACTCATGATCATTGTTGAAAACTTTCTCCACTGTATAAGGTACCAGGGACCTTTACCTTTGACAGAAGTGTATGTGGCAACCTCACTCTGCCTGAAGGAGATTCTGTCCTTTTTAAATAGGGTCTCACAGTTTTCCTCTCTTACATGGGGCTCACATTTTCCAGTGTTCACTTACTTCTTACTAATTGAACACAATGTCTGAACTCTCCGAGGACTAACATTGCCCTTGTCCTCATTTGCCAAATGGGGTCTAAAACATGTATTATGACTTACATGGTCTTTATATATTCCTATTCCTACCAAGTGACTTTGAGTCTTTTTTCCTTAAAGGCTGGCAGAGTAAGGAAGGCTTATACCACTCATTCTACAGAAAAAGAGCGCCTAACATTTCCTGTCTTCTCAGTAGGATTGTGGGCTTATTGTCTACTTTTATTCACGAAGTGAATTTCAGATCTTCAGTTTCTGCAAAATGGGTCCTGGGAAATCAAAAAATCTATTGAAAGGACTTTCAAAACTAGTTCCTGTGCAAAAGGGGTATTTCAGACCTCCACCCTCTACACTAGGGGACTTCAGGTTTACCTGTTCAACTAACTACCCATGAGAGCTTCTCTTCAGCCAGTGCCTCACAAACACCCCTATTAACTAAGTATGCTTAAAGTCAACCCCTCTGTCCAAGGTATCCATAAAACACATTTGCAACCAATGGTACCTCACACTTCTTTCCTTATAGATCATAGGACAGAAGATAGAAAGCTGAAACAGGCTCTCATATTCTGTGCCTCAAAGTTGGCCATCAAAATACACCATTCCTAATTTTTATTCACAGATGTGAGCAGCTGAACACAGTCTTGAGGAAACATCAATGCTTGCATAACAACTTATTCTGTTGGAAGACTGTTGTGAGATTGCCTAGAATTTCAAAGTTTCCACACAAGGTACGCATATGGGGGAAATACTTGGAAGCTAATGAGGTAGAGTCTGAACATTTCTCTAGTATCTAACGCAGCCTAGAACCTTCCCCTGCTGACCATGGGTGAACTGAATATTTCTGTTCAACAAAATATGACTGGGGACCTCTATCTTGTAAACTAAGCCATTCAGGATTTCTCCTTCTTTGAAGTTTGTCTTAGAACTTCCCATTCTGAGAAGAGGTTCTCAGAACTCCTCTGCTCCCCAGATACTTGACACTGTTGCTGTGAGATCTCTGCCTCGGTCCCTTCCACAACAATGTGACCTTGGATCTGACCCAGCTTTGCAAAAAATAATTTGAACCACTGTCTTTGAGCAAAGGAAGATTCCACATTCCTTTATTCCAAAGGTGTCATTAGATGTGCTCTTATGAATAATAGTGTATGATGCCTTTTATTCTCAAGCATTCTCTTATGTCTTTGAACTACCCCATATGTACATTCTCTAAATAAGGGAGATTCAAGCCTTTCACATTTTACCAAGGCTGCTGGGGAAATATATTGTTCCTCTCTGGTTTGAGGTTCCAGGTCCTATGTGCAGGATTACCGACTGGATCCTAAGTTTATGCTCTTCCACCCAATGACATTGTTGCTGCCCATATATGAATGTATTATGATAAACTGAAGGCAGGCAACCAGCCAGGGACAGCCATCCAGGCTGTTTGAAACAGGCTTGGGTTCGTGCCTGAACTCCCCCAGACTAAACACAAGAACTTCTACCAACTACAGAAGAGTTGGAAGCTGAAGAGCGGTGGTGGGACCTCCCTTTACTAAACAAGGTAAGAGTGACATTCATGTTTACCAGAATGTTGCATGGCACTCACCCCCTTTTCAAGGGTTTTCTAACCTATGCCTTTGCACAACCACATCTCAAAGTTTTCTCTTTTTCATAAGCAGTCCAGGAGTTCCTCCCTTCCCAAGTTACCTCAGTCCCTTCACTTCATTTAAGAGAATGTCAGACCTCCCTCCTACAACTAACCTCCTGCCGATCTTCCTCTTTTGCCCAAGATGGACTATATTACTCCTTTAGTGGAGAGTCACTCAAACTTTCTGTTTCTTTGAAGGTGGGACTAAGTCATTTCTCTTGTGACAAAAGATGCCCCAGATCACTTAGTAATCCGTATGTCATTCCCTCTGTAGAAGCTAGAATCAGATTCACTCACATGCAGTTCAGTGTAGTGCAAAAGGAGTCCATGGTTCCCCCTTTCAACCACAAGGACTATAGACGTTCAATCCCTGGCCAAGTGTTCCAGTGTTCCTTGGAACACTGATGACAGAGACCTCAGGCCTCTGAGAATGAGAGGGTCTCATTCATTCCATCTATAGTCATAGGAGCTTCAGATGTAGCCTCTAGCTGTGGGATGCCCAAGAGAATTGCTTCATTCCAAGGGCACCTTACTCTTGACTTTAAACTCATATTGCCTTAGCGCAAATCTCTGTGACCAAGATTGCCAGCCAAACACAATTGCAACCTCACAGTGCTACCTCACAATTTTCTGGGGGTAGGACAAAAAGGCAGAAAATAGAAAGATAAAACTAATCTGCATGTGATCTTCGTACCGGTGGTTGTCAGAAATGCAGTGTTCCGGTCTCTAATTTAAGGATGTGTACAGACCAACACAACTTTGAGGGAGCCTTGGAGTTCAGACAACCACTCACTCTGTTGGAAGAGCATGCTGATTGCTTCTTGTGCTCTTCCTAATAGTATATACTGTATATGGATAGTGGAAGCTGGGAAGAACTGATGGAAACAAATGATGTTGTACCATAGTGTTCTCCCATTACCCGAGGTAATGTAGATTTTCTGCTTCTGCACAATGTGGTGACTGGAGCTTACTATTTGGTTAAACATGGCCAGTCATTTTCTTTCAAAGCAAACCAGTTTGGGGTGACCCCAGAAGTTGCATTTATGAATACAGGCTACTCAAACTGTACCTATTTTCCAGAAATCCTATACCATGCCTTATAGATGAAGAATCACCAGCACTTTACTTGGGATAGGTTGCCTTCAGGCCTTTCCACTGTTACAATAATACCCAAACCCTTCCCTTTCTGTTCAAGGCCAGTTATAAGAATGACTGGAGTTTACTATTGGGACCTCAGCATTTTTATTTTGCCAAAGGGGACCAAGATCAATGTGTCCTCACAACATTCTCCACCTACACATGTGCCTCAAACATAACCCACCAATCATGAGCTTTAGATTATTTCCCTCTAACCATGGCCTCTAGGAAAATATATGTGGGACCAAAGGGACTTGCTTAATTCTGCCCTCCATTAACAGAGCCTGAAATGTAGGACATCTGTCCTGCATGGACACACCCATAAAACTGATGATAAGCTTTAAGAGGACTTAGAGACTGACAATCATGAGTGATGAATAAATTTGGAATTGCTGCCAGGTCTACCACGGAGTAACTGAAGATGGGAATCTTTTAAACTGTGAAGCAGTCCTACCTTCCCTGCTCAACGTAGGCTAGAACACTCCATTGTCCTTAACAAGGTCTGGGACTTTAAGCAGAATTTAAGTCTGCTTTAATCTTCTACTCCTAAACATCAATACTTAGACCACCAATTTCTGTCCATTACATATCAAATGCCCCTTCTGTATCTAAGAGTGTCCAATTTCTATCTTGTAAGACTGACAGGGCCGGAGATCATCTCTACCTACTCCACTTCCAGTCAAAAATGTGGTCAATAATCATCCTCTCTGACCAAGAAGGATTCCAAACCATTCTCTTCTTGATAAAGGAGAGCACAAACATTCCACTTAACCGTGTCTCACATCCAACTTCTCATCTGACAGGGACATCAGAATGACTCTTTTCATTGAAATGGTCCTTAAATTCACACCCTCTGTCCAAGAGGTCTGTAAATGTCATCCTTTCATAGCAGGGCTTCAGCGCCTCTCTCTGCCTATGGGAGCCTAAGACACTCCGTATCTACTCATCAATATTTCCTCTTTCCCCTCTGTCTAGGGGACAGCATAGCCTTCTCCTAATGCCCACATTGGCCTGAAATCTTTCCTGCTGCCCAAGGGGGTCTCGTGCCTACCCTCTCTTGTAAGGTGTCAATAGATCTTGTTCTATTGACTTTGTGTGCCTGCTATATCCCAACTGTCTAGGATTACTTCCAAACTTATTCCTGCTACATATATCTGAGACATTCCTCCACTGAAGAAAGGGGCCTTGGTCATATCTCATCTGACCAACGGCTTCATTGTCTAATGTAACCATCCAACCTGTTGGAATAATGGAACCATTGCTGCTTGGACTTTCACACAACGCAAAAAAACATATGGACATTCTAAATACTGAAAAAGAATTGAAAGCTAATCAAGAAATACTGGAACTTCCTCTGCTCCACAAGGTATTTATGTTTTTTCCAATGTGAAATGGTCTTTCTTATTTTATTGAAAATATCCAGAGATTTTATCCCTCTGTCAAAAAGGTATAGAATTTTACCTTTGCACAGAGTTTCTCAGAAATCCTGCTTATGACCAGCATGCTTCAACACCCTTATTCTCATGAAGTCTGGCACATTACCTCTTTGATGAAGGGCACAAAAGTCCTACTTCTGTGCAAAGCTGCCCATGTTCTTTCCCCATCTTACATGATTTAGACATACACAACAGAGAGTGCTCCAGACCTGGCCTGTCTGATTGAGGAAATCCCACAATTCCTTATCTTCCCAGTGCATCTACTACCTCCAATTTCTATGGACTGCGGTGCCAAACAGAGGAGTATCAAGGCAAGAGTAAATCAGATTACTGTCTTTGTTGTGTTCCCTTAGATGGAGATGTCCTGTCTTCCGTGCAGAGGAGTGTGTGGATGGACATATATTTGAGGAAGACACTAAACCTGACACTACTGCACTGCAGCCACTTTGAAAACTTCTAAGACTGCTGTCATGCCTAACATGGACTTTCAGATGATGTGTATTCTAGATTATGATTTCATGTTTGGAGCTCATGTAGGAGTGAGTGCCTGGAATGTCCCAGACTTCTCAAGGTATCAATCAGTCTTCAACTTCTGCTCAATAGGGCTGCAGACATAAGAGATGCTGAGCCTATTCCATAGAATCCTGGGGACTCCTATCTCATCCTTCTACTTTAGAGCATCTTAGATCTATCGCCTGTCAACAGAGGCACAGAAAGAATTGCTCTACTGAAAACAAGGATACTGGAAATGTCTCCACCTATCCAAACAAACCTGAGTATCTCCATTTTTCATTTTATTTTTTTATTTATTTTCTATATTTTTATATTTACATTCCAAATGAGTTCCCTTTTCCTGTTTCCTCCCTCCCGAAAGTCCCATAAGACCTCTTCCCTCCCATTGTACTTCGTTCAACTCCCTCTCGCTTCTCTGTCCTGGTATTAATCTCCAACATCCGGTCTTTCCAGGACCAGGGGTCTCTCCTTCCATCTTCTCGGAAATCTATTGATATGTGAATTGTGTCTTAGGTATTCTGAGATTCTGGGTTAGTATCCTCTTATCAATGACTGCATACCATGTGTGTTCCTTTGTGATTGGGTTACCTCACTAAGGATGATATTTTCAAGTTCTGACCATTTGCCTAGGAATTTCGTGAATTCATTGTTTTTAATTGCAGAATAGTATTCCATTGTGTAAATATACCACATCTTCTGAATCCATTCCTCCGTTGAGGGACATCTGGGTTCTTTCCAGTTTCTGGCTATTATAAATAAGGCTGCTATGAACATAGTGGAGCATGTGTCCTTATTGCATGCAGGTAAAGCCTCTGGGTATATGCCCAGGAGTGGTATAGCCGGATCCTCCGGGAGTGTCATGTCCAGTTTTCTGAGGAACCGCCAGACTGCTTTCCAGAGTGGTTTTACCAGCTTGCAATCCCACCAGCAGTGGAGGAGTGTTCCTCTTTCTCCACATCCTCGCCAACAACTGCTGTCTCCTGTGTTTTTGATCTTAGCCATTCTGACTGGTGTGAGATGGAATCTCAGGGTTGTTTTGATTTGCATTTCCCTAATGACTAAGGATGATGAACATCTCTTTAGGTGCTTCTCAGCCATTAGATATTCTTCATGTGAGAACTCTTTGTTTAGCTCTGTACCCCATTTTTTAATAGGGTTACTTGGTTATCTATATTATAGGTTATCTATACTTATAATCCTTAGGTTTGGTCTTCTCATTGTGTCCTGCAATTCCTGGATGTTTTGGGTTACATGTTTTTTGCATTTTGCTTATTCTTTATCTGTTGAGAGAATGTTTTCTATGGTACCTTCAGCAAATGAAATTCTTTCTTCCATCTCTTGTATTCTATTGTTGATGTTTGCATCTATGACTCCTGATTTCTTCCCAAGGGTTTCTATCTCCAAAGTTGTCTTTAAGTGATTTTTGTGTTTCCTTTGTAAGGGCTTCTACCCATTGATTCATGTTCTCCTGTATTTCTTTATGAGATTTATTTACGTCCTTCTTGAAATCTTCTAATAGCATCATAAGTAGTGATTTTAAATCCAGATCTTGCCTTTCGGGTGTGATGGGGTATCCAGGACTTGCTGCTGCCAGAGATTTGGGTCCAGATGGTGCCATATTGCCTTGATTTCTGTTACTAACATTCCTGCTTTTGCCTTTTGCCATCTGGTTATCTCTGGTGTTAGTTGGTCCTGCTGTCACTGGCTGTTGGTTGGACTTCCTGTGAGCTTGCAAGGCTATTTCTGCCCCTCCTGGATTACCGGGATTCCCCTGGCACCGATTGCTGAGGGGCTGCCCTGCTCCTGAGTGACTTTGCATCCCTGAAATGCCTTGTCCCAAGTAATGTTATACTTGGGGAATCCCTGTGTACCTGGAGACTCAGAGTAGTCAATCCCCGGAGCAGAGGTGGCTAAGGGGAAGCTGGTATGCTCTCTCCCGTTGTGCTTTCTGCAGGTGCAGGTCCCTCTGCAGGGCAGATGTCCCAGAGCAGAGCTGGCCCGTAGGTGACCACAGAACTGCTCAGCTCTGGGGTGCAAGGAGCACACAAGCTAGCCGAGTCTCCAAGCAATGTTATACTCCTTTATCCCAGTGCCTGGAGTTCCCAACTGCTCTGTTGCCAGAACAAAGATGGCGGAGTGCACTGTGCACCCTCTCTGTGCAGATCACTCTGCAGGGCAGATGGCCCACAGCAGAACTGGAGCCCAGATGACCACAGAGCTGCCTCGCTCTTGGGCACAGATGGGAGCCCAACAGGCTGTGTCCCAAGGGCTGTTATATTGGGGAATCCCTGTGCACCCGAAGTCTCAGCTTAGTCAATCCCCGGAGCAGAGGTCGCCAAGGGGAGGCTGGTGTGCTCTTTCCCTGTGTGGGGTTGAGTATCCTCTTTTACTGAATTGGATTTTAGACTATTCCCTCTCTCTAAATATAACGATATACCCCAACCTTTTCTCTTCTTACCAATAGAATCTCAGACCTTTTTGTTCTAATAGAGAGCTACAGATCATCAATATCTAAAGGGTTCTCACACATGCTAAATATGCTCCTGTGTGTGTGTGGAATTACGATGTCTATTTATTTTTGGCCTCATCTCCTTCTGCTGTGATCAACGGGAGTCCAATCTACTGCCTTTGATTTACCAGAGATTCATTTTCAGATTTCATTTTCCCCAAGCTTTCTTCAAATATGCCTTTCTGACCAAGGAAGACCTTACATTCTCCTCCTCTGATGCAGGATTTTCAGACAGTCCTCACCTTATCTTTAGGATTTATAATATTTCAATCCAGCTGAACAGATCTTCAGACCACGCAGGCTTAACGTTCCAGAGCCCAAGCTTAGCAAGTACAGCCCAGAACAGATGCTCATTGCCTTAAGGCAGAAACTAAAATGATGTGTTCCCCACATTTCAGACCTAGAGCTAGCAGATGAACATATTCTTAAGAAGGAGAATCAGTATGGAACTGTCAACCAGGTTTTCTGATAAATGCTCAGACTGCTGTCTGAGTGGGCACCACAAAAACTACAGTGGACAGATGCTCTAGTCTGTGATGAGGAGAGCTGCTACTAAGGGAGTACCTGGAATGTGCTCCATTGCATGAGGTAGTCTGGGGCTTTTGTCTCATGTCAAGGAAAGTGTATCCAAATTTAAACTACCCAACGAAATAATCTGCTTAACCTCTTCAAAGGGCTTTCAGATTTCCAGTTTTTCCTGAAGAAAAAATTTCTTCCCCTTGCTCCTTGCCCTCTCACCTATGATCACTAGTCATACATCTCTGAGTGTTGTTGGGGACATTCTTGGTCTGAATATGACACCATCAATAGTACCCACATACTCTTTGTGACTAATGGGATGATAAAAGTCCACCTCTGACCAATGGTACTTTATACAGTCCTTTCTCATTACCTGGGGTCTCTACACTAGCATCTTTATTCAGCAAGTCTCTGGTTGTACCTTCTGGACAAGCAGGTCTCCCATGTGGCTCAAAGGGATATCACATTTACACAATGTGGACAAAGAGGCTTTGGACATTCTCCTGCTCATCAATATAACATTCCTCCCCTCAGGTTTGAGGTCTCCAGAGCAGCAAGGAGAGCCGGGAGTAGCACCCATCATCTTCATGGCAGTCATCATCAGCGGAGTGGTCCCATCCTTAGTATCCAAACATGGATGGTTGAACACAAACCTGCCAGGCTGGCAAAGCACTAGACACCCACCCACATTTTTGGAACCATGTTCAGATTGCTGCAAAGACTCCTGAAGATGCCACAGACAACATGTTTACTTTTTATTGTTGTTGTTCTCTTCTTGTTGTTTTTAGTTTAGAAGAGGACATCTTGTTATTTTGTTGTTATGGAAGTCATCTACTTGTGTTAAAAACAGCTCACTGCTTAAATGTTTCACATTTTCTGCTCTCTTTGGAAATCACAATGAATGCATAACTCTTTTCTCATTGTTTCAAAGAAACATATACTATGTAATTCTATTTGATAATCATTTTAACCAATATTCTCATGAATACATATTTGTGTGCCAAACTGATTCCTGAGTTGTGTTGTTTTCCACCTGATGACACTTTCATTCGAGGTCATTTGAAAGATCATTTCTTACTGATGTGTCTTAAAAAGATACATTTTGTAGCTGAGGTTGTATGACTGAATACCTCCAGCACAATAAGTACCTTCTGTAGCATTGCTCTCTGGTGAATGAGAAGTAGCAGTTAGTGTACATTAACAGCTGAAGTAATGAACAAGAATAAGAAAGAATTTTTAGGGTGGAATCCAAAAAAGTAGACAGAATTCAAGAAATCTTAGTCATTAATCAAATCTATGCACATCAAATCAACATTTTCTGTTTTGTGGTTTGCAGTTTGAATGTCCAATTGTTACATCTTAATCTAGGATAGTAAACTATGGTCAGTGTGTGTGTGTGTATGTGTGTGTGTGTTTGTGTGTGTGTGTGTGTGTGAAGTAAAGGACACCATGTCTTCAGTGTTTAGATTATCATCACATCTGCCTGTCTATCAGTCATCTATGTATGTATGAATGGATGTATTTATGTAGTTATGTATGCAATTATCTCACTATCATCTATCTCTCTCCCTTTCTATCCCCCCTCTTTCCCTGTTTATCTCTCATCAGTGAATATATGTATGCATGTAGTTAGGTAAGTGTGGCAGTTTGAATGTAATTGGTGCCCATACACCCATAGACAGTATTAGGAGGCGTGGCCCTGTTGGAGTAGGTGTTTCCTTGTTCAAGGAAGGGTGATACTGGAGGAGGTGAGGATTGAGGTTTCATACATGCTCAAGCCATGCCCAGTAGGCACATGTCTGCCTGTCTGTCCCTCCAAGTCTAGCTGTGACAGTGCTTTTAATGATCCCAGGAGGGGATGTGGGTTTGGTGTCCTGTAAAGCAGGCACAGACACATTTACACACTGGGTGGAAGAAGCAAGCTTTAAGAAATTCAAACAACTTCACATATACACATATATACATATGCATACCCACATTTGGTGGATGGAGCAAAGCTCCAACTTTATTTTTTTTGTTGCATTGTTTACCTATCCCTACAAAATCTGTAGTATAAAAATTACAATGTGATTTCATTCTACTTTCTTCTAGTGAATAATTATGAGTATATGTAAGAAAAAACATCTCCCCTCATATCCGCCCAATTTTACCTGTTTATAAATCACAGATTAAAAAACCAACCCAAATTATTCCCAAGAACCCACTCATGTTCCTAACTAAACAACTTGTTATAGATTAACAAGGTGTAAGCAAGCACGGTAATTTTGTCAACAGTTTCTCTTACTGGCAGGGCACTCTTTGCAGTTATAAAGAAAGGATCAATTACTTTATTATTTATCTCAAAAAGGTAATCTTTTCAAAATCTTAAAAGAATCACAGAACTAACCATTTAAATAAAAAACAATCAGCCTTTTCTACTTTGAATCCTCAGGATGTACATCTATTCATAAACCATGGTATTATTAAATCATATCAGGAAACTGAGGGGAAAAGTGGGTATAAGGAATTAATCATCTCCCAATCTCCAGCCTTGCTTTTGCAAGAAAGGCATGTGTAGAGGGCTTTATTGGGGTGCCATGCCACCTGGCAGGAACTTGATATGACCAAGGTGAAGTTCCTCTCTCAGCCTAAAGCAGGAACTCCTGTGTTAGCCATAATCCCTTCCACCTGGGGTGGAGTGCTCAGATAAAGGTGGAGGCCCCCTCAAAAAAAAGAAAGAAAAAGAAAGTCATCTCTCCAGCTCCATAGGCATATGCCTGTTAGGAGGGCGGTGGTGTTGCACGCCTTAAATCCAAGCACTTGGGAGGCAGAGGCAGGAGGATTTCTGAGTTCAAGGCCAGCCTAGTATACAAAGTGAGTTCCAGGACAGCCAGGGCTACACAGAGAAACGCTGTCTCGAAAAACCAAAAAAAAAAAAAAAAAAGAAAGAAAAAAAAAGAAAAAAAAAGTTGGAGCCCATTGTTCTTCAAGGACTTGCAGTTTCCTTAAAAACACTAGCCACCTGTGGAGCAACCTAACCAGTTCTGCAGAGAAGATTCCAGCATTTGGGGGAAGGATTTTCCTATGCCTATATATTTGGAGTCCTCTATTAAACCTTGAGACCTTGAACAGCAGCTGTTGTCTTGGTCTCAATCTCTTTTTACCACCTTCCCATACATCCTCAGTTTCCCTTCCAGGTAACTTCTTAGATGTAGAGGCATCGTTTGTTGGTAGTTCATCTCAAGAGTGTTGGTTGATGCATTAATCTGCCCCAGCAGCAATGCTTGAACAAGTTCAATCTAACTAACACTGTGGGTGAAAATGACATTTCCCAGTAAGAGGGTGGAACCCCACTTAGGGTTTTTATACAACTCAGATTATGAGGGATGTGATGTGAGGCTAGCAAGCAGAGCAAATCTCCACAACAGCATGGAGTCCTCAGGACTCTTAGTTCTCAGGGCTGTGCCTCTCTCAGGCACACCCACCGTGCTTGGTCTAACTGCTGTGCCACATTCCATAAATTTTAATGATTTTGCTGTTCCTCTTGCACAGCACCCAACATCTATCTTTCTAACATTAAGTTACGTAGGGTGTATAACATACATATGGGAGTCTCAAGTACATGCCACAATGTCCTGTCTTTCCTTCCACCATGCACATATACTGGATCAAACACCGATGAGCTGGCATAGCTGAGTTACTACTTACCTATCTGACCAGTTCCAATACTGTGTTGTAAACCTGACTTAAAAGATTATGTAAACTCTTATTCCCAAGTATACATGATATCGTCACTATTGCCCCTGTTTCTTATTGAATGTGTACACTTCAATTTTAATGTGGTTCACCTCACCATGTACCCATCACAGCCTAGTAGTTAAGAGGAAAAATGTACAGTTTTGGAGCCCCTCTGCCATGTTTAACTTATTTTACGTTCTAGTAAAATTTACAATAATTAATTTTTCATATAATATATCCTGATTACTGGTCCCCCATCTTTACTCTTCACAGTTCTTTTCCTACCTCTCCTCCCCTCCAGAACCATTCCCTTTCTGTCACTCCTTAGGAATTTACAGGCTTCTAACAGGCAACAAACACATATGACAAAATAAAGTAAAAAATAGAAAACTCTTCACATTGATACTGGACTAGGAATTCCAACAGAAGACAAAGAGCTCTGAGAGCAGGCACAAGTGTCAGAAACCCACTCATTCACACACTCAAGAATCTCATAAATATCTAAAGCCAAAAGCTATAGTATATATGCAGAGGACTTCTGCAGATTGAGTAATCCCTGTGCTTGATACTTCAGTCTCTCTGAGTCTATATGAGCCTTTTCCCATAGATTCAGAGGGTCTTGTTCTCCTGATGGCTTCACTCCATGACTGGCTCTTACAGTCTTTCTGTCTGCTGTTCTGCAGGGTTCCCTGGGCTCTTAGTGGAGGGATGGTGGCTAAATAAGCTGCTCATCTGTGAGCGTAGGACAGTATCCTTAGGAGACATTTCATCACTACATTCCTTTTTTAGAGCAGTATTATTTGATTGTACCCTAGGTCCCTGGCCTATATAGTCTTGGGTTCTTGGTCATTGAAGCAGTATTGGGTATGGGTTCCATCTTGAACAGCAGAATGTAGGTGAAATCAGTTACTGCTTGATCACTCCCACAAGTTCTTTCCCACCATTAATCTAGCATAGCTTACAGGCAGAAGAGATTCATGTCAAAGGTTTTGTGGCTGTTTTAATGTTTATATTTCTCTTTTGTTAACTTTCAGAATATCTTCCTGCATAAGAAAACTAGACTGTATATATGAAGGTTCTGTGTTGGTACCAAAACGAATTCTACATGTTCAATGACTTGTGTTGGTACTTTCCTCAGCAATGGGGCCCCAGTGTCAGTTTGCAGAGAGCAACCCATTGTTTTGGCAATGGTCTGTGTTTTGTGGGGATTTTCATGGCACTCCCTTGGCCAACCATTCAATAGAATGCCACTCAGTACCTGTGGTGGAAGCTTTGTTTGGTGACAACAGATGCCCAGGTGGAACTCAGTCCCCTTCATTAATAGGAGACTTCATTAGCATCACCTTCACATATTTTAAGAAATGACCACTGTACTAGGTTTTCCTATCATCCATCAAATGCCCCACTATTCCAACTAGCTCTCCCTGCATTCCCTCCCTCAACTTCATCTCCTGCCACCATGCCGCCTGATCTTCTCATTCTTGTCCACCATGGTCCACCAATGAAATCTATTCTATTTCCCCATACTGTGGGCATCCATGTGTCTACTCCAGTTCCTTCCTCTATACCTAACTTCTGTGAATCTATAGATTGTAGACTGGTCATCACTTATGAAATGTCGAATGTCTTAGTGTTTCTACTGCTGTCACAAAATACTATGTCCAAAGAGCAAGTTAGGGAGGCAGGACTTTTTGGCTTACACTTTTTCATTGCTGTTCATCATTGAAGACACACAGAAAAGTAACTGAAACCTGCCAGGAACCTGGAGGCAGGAACTGATGCAGAGACCACGGGTGGGTACTGCTTAGTGGATGGTTCCTTATGATTTGCTCTTTCATAGAGAACTCAGGACCATAAGCCCATTGATGGCAGGAAAAATAACAGGCAGGGCCATTCCCCATCAATCATTAGATAAGAAAATGCCCTGCAGTCTTGCCTGCACAGCCCAATCTTATAGAGGCATTGTCTCAATTGAGGTTCCCTGCTCTCAGATAACTTTAGCTTGTGGCAAGTTGACAAAAAACAATTCAGTACAGTGAATATCAACATATAAATCAATACATACCATATTTACCTTCTTGAGACTGGGATACTTCATTCAGGATGACTTTATTTTCTTTATCCATCCATGGGTCTATAAATTTCATGATGTCAATTTTTTTGAAACAGTCACATTCTCTTTATCCATTCTTCAGTGGAGGTGTATCTAGGTTGTTTACAGTTGCTGGCTCTTATGAATTCAGCAGCAATTAACATGGTTGTGCCAGTGTCCTTATGGTAGGATGAAGCATGCTTTGGCTATATGCCCAGGAATGATACCGCTGAATCTTCAGGGAAGTTCATTCCCAGCTATCTGGGGAAGTGCCACATTGATTTCTAGCCCAAGGTCTGGGCTTCTGCTCCCCTTACTGAGTTTCTCAGATTCCTGTAGAACTCTACCATTTTGGCTACTCATTCTCTTGGTTCCCTGTGATCTCTTGGTGCTAGTGACTTCTGGTCACTCTCATGTTCTTCTTTCTTCTCTCCTTCCCTTGTTCTCCTCCACTTCTTGTCAAAGACCAAAACTTTGCATTATGGATATTTTTGTATTGTTCCCTTTCTCTCTATTTCATTGATTTCAGCCTAGAGTTTGTTTATTTCTGGCCACCTACCCCCTTGGGATGCCATTTCTTTTTGTTCTAGAGCTTCAGGTGTGCTTTGAAGTTGCTAGTGTGACAACTATCCTGGTTTTTTATGTATGCCCCACACTCACTTTGCAGGTAAAGATGAATGTGAAATTCTAACTCCCTTGCCTCCACCTCTTATGTGCTGGAAATACAGATTTATGTCGTCATGCTTAGTTTACAGGCTGCTGGGAATCCAACCCAAGGCTCTGTGCTCATGTACTGTGCCAACTACAGTACACTCTTGCTCTTTAGCAATTTTGTCTCTGTGTGTGCCCACGTATTTGGTACACTTATATGCGAGAAAAAGTATCAGATCTTCTGTAATTGGATTTGTTGCTGAGGTTCCTCCACTATTGTAGTGTTGTGGGTCCTGTCCACTCTGCCACAGGGAAGGCCGCTAGGGGAGGCAGGGTGTGGGAGTTAACTGCCTTACCCCATGCTGTTTCCAGGCATGGGTTGGGCCATAGGGAAAGCCCCAGACACAGCTCCAGGGTTGGGGAAGTACAGTCTGAGGGTAGGAGAGCTGGAGCTGGCTCCAGGGTCCCAGGGCCTGCATCAAGGCCAGGGCCATCTGATTCTCAGGTTCTTGGACATCCATGTGCTTCCAGAGGCCTTGGAAGAGCTGAGAAAGGAGTAGAGGCCTGCAGGCTGGATCTAGCATGGGGAGGCAGGGGGAGGGGAGCTCCAGCTGGTCCTGCAGAGGGTAGTCCTTCACTTGACCATAGTCCTGCAGAGGGTGGGGTTGTGGCTAGTGACAGGGGCCTGGTGCCTAGGAACAGGTGAAAATCCTACAGTCCCTTCAGGGTCTCTGGGGTTTTGAGCCTTAGCTCAACTTGGAATCAGGCTACCTTTCACGGTTCAGTCCTACACACTATGATCTTGAGAGGCATGGAATGTGTGTACATGGGTTCTGTGTGCATTTTTACACATTTTTATACATATGTTCTAGTACAATCTCTCTGTCAGCTGTACAGAAAGGTACACCTCATAGAGCTCAGGAACAAGGCTACAGAGAGAAATGAGTGAAGTGTTTAGGGTAGACATTTCAAAGTAGACATGGGGAAGGACAGGTTGTTTTGTAGCTAAAGCCAAGGATGGTCCAAACCCTCAGAATCAGCCAAGGTGGGCAAAAGGTTTGTACTTGTTCTGGGATGTGTGTATATGCACATGGCTTAGTCAAGCAAATGAATCGAATTGCAGTATAGATGAATTCTTGCATATCACATCCTTGGAATTTGCCAAGATGACACCTCTGTAAACTGAGATTAGGTCTAACCCAAAGAAGCTCTGTTAGAGAGGAAGGGTTGGAATGCAATGATGATGCTCCCTCTAAGAGGCAGGGAGATTCTTCTAGGTACAGCATAGAAACTTTGGGCAGTGTGCTGGCACAATTCTGGAGGCTCAGTTCTCAAGGGAAGGAAGGTTTCCTGTGGGTCTTGAAAGATTTACCCAAGTGCACATGGTAAATCCTCTGTTAAATAGATAGGTAGGCAGTTCTTCACTGGATACAGTGATTAGGGCTATAGATACGGAAGAGCACAGGTGGAGAGGAGAGGGAGTTAGTAGATTTAGGGATAGATAGGGATCAAGAAGTGGGAGAGAGAGAGAGAGAGAGAGAGAGAGAGAGAGAGAGAGAGAGAGAGAGAGAGAGAGAGAGAGAGAAGAGAATGGAGAATAAGAGGGAGAAAATCTCCATGTATTTATTGTGTGTATCCTCCTCCCTCCCTCCCCCTTTTCTCTCTGTATGAATGTGTATGTCCGAGGTGTGGTGGTGGTGGTGGTGGTGGTGATGTGTGTGTGTGTGTGTGTGTGTGTGTGGTGTGGTGGTGGTGGTGGTGGTGGTGTTGTGTGGTGGTGTCAGTATGGTGGTTGTCTTTAATTTGTTGATATATTTGCATAGAACCTGGTGACAAAACCCATTCTCTCATATGTCTGCAGTATGGACCCTTCTCACTGATTTGTGGACCCTGGAGAGAATAGGTGAATGTACTACCATAATTTCCTGTAAGGGTTCCTGGGCATTTTGCAGTAGAGGGACCTGGAAGAAAAGGGTGGGGATGTGTTGCAAGTATCCTCGTGTAACAGATGAGAACTCTCTTTTGCCTTGTAGGATGTGCTCATTATTCCACTTCATTCACTTCAGAGAGCTCTGAATTGCATGTGTTGGAGGGTGTCCACAGAAGAAACAAAAAGGTGCAAGCTGAGAGTGACTTGAGACTTTTAAGAGTAAAATGAGCCAAGTATCCTGAGTCATGCTGCTGATTGGGGTGGGGGCTGGGGTTGTTTGCTGGGAGATGAGAGAGACTTCCTGATAACTCTCAGTAGAGGCCTAACTTTGCATAAGAGATCAATAGCTTGGGAACCCAGTACAAGGGCTTGGCCAAGAAGGTAGCAGGAGGGAGAAAATGATTCTTCTTTCGATATGTTCTTGTCCTCATATCAAGCTCTTGGGCATAATATTGAAAAGTGGGCATAGCAGATCGCCACTATCAAGTAAAGTCCTCATGATTTAAGTGGGATTGTTTCAAGTTTTTCTACATTTAAGATGTCAGCAAAGGGTTTATAACATACAGCTTTGTTATGATTTTCAGTGCTCCCTCTAGTCCTCCTTTCCTTAGAACTTTTTACCATGAAGCCATGTTAGATTTTATCAAAGGCCTTTTCTGCATCTATTGAGATATTCATGTAATTTCTCTTTAGAAGTCCATGTAATTTACTATATTTATTCATTTAGTTGCACATTTTGAAGCAATGACAAACAATTGCATTGCCCAACCAAAAGTTGGACTTTAGTTTGAAGTGATCATTAAGTGTATCAGTAGCATATTTCCACTAGCCATTTGTCACTTGTAGAATAAATAGTTTGTTTCCATTTCTTCACTCTGTTATTGAAGGTGAAATAAGTCAAGTCCTTTGGGCATATCCCAAGGAGCGGTGTAGCTGAGTTATATGGTAGATATTTTTAGCTTTCAGAATCATCCACACTGGTTTCTAGAATGACCTCACCAGTCTGTAATTCCAGCACGATGTTGGGATTCCATTTACTCAACATCCCCTTCCCAGCACTCCATTGTTGATAGTTTTGGTGATCTTTGCCATTTTAACTGGAAACAGACAGATGGAATCTTTATGTGGTTTTGATGTGTATTTTCCTAATTACTGGGGATAATGAACATCTTTTTTGAGTTATTCTTAGACATTTTGCATCACTTGACATCTCTGTTCCAGACTCATTTTTTATTTTTGAGATTATAATTACTATATTTGTTTTACCATTCCTCTCTACAAACCTCCTGACTATCCTTTAAATTCATAGGCCCAGTTTTTTAATGTGTCATTTGGGCCTTTGTTGTTCTTTACAATAGTTCTTTACATATTCTGGATATTTATCCTCTGTCTGAAAAATAAGTGGCAGAGAAACTGTCACAGTCTTTGGGCTTCTCCTTCACCTGGCTGACTGTTTAGCTGCCCATAAACTAAAATACTTTTATGAAGTCCTATTCAGCATTAATGTTTGGACAAATTGAGTCCTATTCAGATAGGGCTTTTTATTTTGGGGTATTCTTCAGAGAAGGCCACTCAGACATACATTTAAGCTAATGGAAAGTCTTTCTTTGCTGCTGGCAACTACACTGGGTGTTTAGGATCCCAGTGTAACCCTGAGTCTTACTTAGTGTGACTCAGGGGGAGGAGAGACTTACAAGGTTTATTTTAAAATTTAAGAAATAATTTCACTTGAATATTATAACATTAATTTTTTAATTGGATATATTCTTTATTTACATTTCAAATGTCATCCTCTTTTCTGGTTTCCCCCATTCCAGAAAGCCCCTATCCCATCCTCCCTCCTACTGCTTTTATGAGGGTGTTCCTCCATCCATCCCACCTCCACCTCCATGTGCTCTATTCCCCTGTGCTTGGGTGTCTATCAAGCCTTCATAGGGGAACCTGGTGCGTTCTCTCCTGGCTTGAGTTCTTCTGCAGGGCAAAGAAATGTTCAACATCCTTAGTCATCAAGGAAATGCAAATCAAAACAACCCTGATATTCCACCTCACACCAGTCAGAATGGCTAAGATCAAAAACAAAGGAAACAGCAGTTGTTGGAAAGGATTTGGAGAAAGAGGAACACTCCTCCACTGCTGGTGGGATTGCAAGCTGGTTCAGCCACTATGGAAAGCAGTCTGGCGGTTGCTCAGAAAACTGGACATGACACTCACGGAGGATCCGGCTATACCACTCCTGGGCATATACCCAGACGCTTTACCTGCATGCAATAAGGACACATGCTCCACTATGTTCATAGCAGCCTTATTTATAATAGCCAGAAGCTGGAAAGAATCCAGATGTCCCTCAACGGAGGAATGGATAAAGAAGATGTGGTATATTTACACAATGGAATACTACTCTGCAATTAAAAACAATGAATTCATGAAATTCTTAGGCAAATGGTCAGAAGTGGAAAATATCATCCTTCGTGAGGTAACCCAATCACAAAAGAACTCACATGGTATGCAGTCACTGATAAGGGGATATTAACCCAGAAATTCGGAATACCCAAAACACAATTCACATATCAATAGTATTCCAAGAAGATGGAAGGAGAGATCCCTGGTCCTGGAAAGACTGGATATAGGGTAATACCAGGACAGAGAAGCGAGAGGAGGTTGAATGGGGAACAGGGGGAGGGAAGAAGAGTTATGGGACTTTCGGGGAGGGAAGAATCGGGAAAGGGGAAATCATTGGGAATGTAAATAAAAAAATATAGAAAATAAAAAAAAAAGAATAACAAGTGGATTAAAATTTTTTTTTAAAAAAAAGCCCATTAGTGTGCTGTCCAATGACCTCTCCTCCCATTGATGCCTGACAAGGCAATCCTATGCTACAAGTGCAGCTGGAGCCATGTGTGCCACATGGTTGATGGCTTACTCCCTGGGAGCTCTGGGGCGTCTGGTTGGTTGATCTTATTGTTCTTCCTATGAGGTTGCAAACCCCTTCAGCTCCTTTATTCCTTTCTCAAACTCCTCCATTGTGTTCCCTGTGCTCAGTCCAATGGTTGACTGTGTGAATCCACCTCTGTATTTGCAAGGCTCTGGCAGAGCCTCTCAGGAACTTTTGTTTAAAGATTTATTTATTATTATATGTAAGTACACTGTAGCAGTCTTGAGACACTCCAGAAGAGGGTGTCAGATCTCATTATGGATGGTTATGAGTCACCATGTGGTTCCTGGAATTTGAACTCAGGACCTTGGAAGAGCAATCAGTGCTCTTAACTGCTGAGCCATCTCTCTAGCCCTAGTGTTAACTTTTAAATACACAAAACATGTTTTGGGGTGACATACTTCAGTTGATAAGAACAGAGGCTCAGAAGTGGAATTACAGTAGCCAAAAACCAAGGTTAGCTCATTTAGAGACTTTCTCAGAACTATGATCTTTGATAGACCAGGTCTTTGTTTTCATTTGGACAGGTGGTGCTTTCTATGTGCTGACTCTTATGCCCTGAATGGCACTCCCATTTTGGAGTCAATTGTGCTAAGGCCTGGGACCTACTAAGAGACCTGTTACATTCCCACTGGTCTTAGTGAATGAGCCAAATCATGATCTCATTCTCTTTGAAAGAGGTGTGGTTGGTCCTACGGACCATTCCTTATACTAAATTTATACTTTTACTGAATTGATTGGCTAAAAACCAGATACTGGTACTATTTTTCTAGTTAATATCTTTGTCTCTGTTTCTCCTTTGAGTTCTTGTTTGTTTAATTGTTTTTACTCCTGATGACTTAGCACAAAAGAACATGTTTCTTTCAAAACCATACTTAGTCCCCTTATCTATTAGAAATAAGTATTAACCACTCCTCTTCTAAGGTACCATTCCTAGAAGGGAATCTAAGTATAGTTTCAATAGTTCTAGGTCCTGATCATCATGTCTACTTAGTTTGGAAACCACCAAAAGAGGCACATTTAGTCAAACCGTTGTTACATGCCCACCAAGTTGTCTCAGTGATATGGCTGTTGTCCAGATAAGTTAAGCCATAAGGCAGAATAATAGGCATCAGGGTAAGCAGAAGTGCCTAGGTTAAAGGTTTTGGAAATTAGACAAGACTCATCCCATTATATGTCCTCTAATATTAATTTGGGCTACCCCAGTCACAATGACTTTTGTAGGTTAGTGGGCTAACAGACTGGTTAGTGAGGGCGAGGCAGGGTATCTAAGCATTCTTGGCACATTTCTGGCTGTTAATGATCAACTCCACCCCCAGAATCCCATCCTGTGGAACAGAATCTTGATTCCCCAGGTTTTTCTTGTTATAAAAAGGCAATATTTTTTTTTTTTACAAAACTTTCTAGAAGTTTTCATTTTATGGTCATTGGATTATATTTTTCCATGGTGCATTTCTTGGAAGAGACTTTCTATATATTCATATGTGTATTTTTAGGAAGCCTCTATTTTACAACCCAAATTTTTGCAATGGATCCTCTGTTTCTGGGGGGGGGGTGAAGCTATAGGCCTCAAATAGAACTGTAAACTCTGTATTCCTATCTCAAACAATTAAACTCCCACATCTTTCCTTTTTCCAATACAACCAAACATTTAAAGTAGACATCATTGAGCAAAGGTCAAGATGAATATGGGTTTCCAGTCTGTAGTCACGTTAGATAATACCTTCCCTGTATTAGTTTTCCTTAGTTTCCAAGTACAGTCCTGAGGGCCATGGGTTTGGATGATTGCCCTATCCTCATACCCATAGTACAAAACATAAGACTCTGGAAGAAGTAAAAGGCAAGGGAGGGGAAGGGCCTGGGACCTGATGAAATGGGTCCCTAGTCCTAGAGACAGTTCATTTGGCCAGGATATCCATGGCTTCCACTTTCTTGACCTGGAAATGGTAGATCCATGGTGTAATGTCAGCTACCTTCATAGTCTTAGGTGTGGAGAAAATCACCATGGAGGGTCCCCTCTGAGTTGGCTCCTTCTGTTTCCAGGGGCCTTATGGCTACCTGTTTGACACATACATTATTTCAAGATTTGAACAAGCAGAAACTGGTGATGGCTTTAGATGTTGGCTAAGACTCTCAGCCTAAAAAAAAAATATGGAGAACTAGAGAGCCTGTAGTAGCTTGAGAATGGGTGCTAGAGAGTTCTGCCAACTGCTGGCCTCTGAGCTTGTGAAGAAGTAGAACAAATCTTTCCAATGTAATCTCATAGGGACTAAATTATTACCTGTATGGGGTGCAGCAATTCCAAGCAAAAGAAGGAGATCTATCCATCCTTTGCTGGACTCTAATGAGAGCTTCGTTAAAGTTTCTTTTAATGTCCTGTTTATATTTTTTACTTGCCCATAATTCTGAGGACTATATGCACAATGATGTTTCCATTCTGTGAGTCAATTTTTGTTAATTGTGAAGTTATGGCTATGAAAGCTGGGTCATTGTCAGATACCATTGCTAGGGGCAGTACAATCAGGGGATCAGTTCCTGGAGGAGCTTTGAAACTACAATCTGAGCAGGTTTTGTCAAGATGAATGCTTCAACCCACCTGGAAGAGGTACCTATAAAACCTACCAAGTAAAGGTTTACCATCCCCTGGCAGTCTGGATCTTGCTGAAGTCAATTTCCCTAGAGTTGCTGAGTTGTTGATCTCTTATTTGGACTCCTTCCTGGGAAAGGGCTCTCTGGTTTAGATTTATTTGAACACAAACTTGGCATTATCTTGAACCAGGATGTCCAGTTTAGGTATAACGTACCTTAATCTGAGTAACTCAGAAAGTTTTGTGGACACCAGATGCCTGGTGATGGTCAATTACCAACAGCCCTGCCAGTTGCTTGTGTGGGAAGGATCTTTACCTCTGGTGTCCTCCATCAACCTGTGGGTCTGAGCTGTCAATTTCTTGTTTACCACGGAGTCTCAGGCTGCACCAGGTTGGGTTATGTCATCAGAATATCAAGAGGTGTTAGGGCTCTTTGTTGGGCATCCAGGTTTAGCGACCAGGCAGTGGAGGACCACAGTTCACAGGAAAAGCCAAATAGCCTCTAGGAAAGGTCAATACTTTCTCTTTGTTTTTAATGTCCTTTCTCCAAGTGGTAAGATGCCCTCTTTATCATTCATACATACATGCAGTGGATAGAATAGTAAAAATCATAGCGAAGTCCATGTATGTGTTAGTGGAGTCTCTTTTTCCCTAGTTGAGAGCCTGGGTCTGTTATCTGGACTGAGATACCTGGCTTAGGACTAAATCATTTACAAATGGTTTAGTATACAAATGTTGTATAGCTGCCAAGCCTGCCGTGGGTGTGCAAACACTTGGAATTCAGATCACAAGAATGCTTTCAGTCTAGAGATGCTTGTCCTCAAAATCCTCCCAGGAGAACCCTGTGTTGGTAGAGCAGAGGGTTGGTTGTGGTTGAAAGCTCAGGAAATAAGGGAAGATGAGCAGATGCCCCAAGAGAGAAGACCAGTAACCTCATCTAGGTCCCTGGGAGACTAGACAGTTTCAATATATCAGAACATAGCTCTGGGGTGGACACAGGGCAAAGCACAGGTGTCTCTATTCAATTTTTCAAACTGGAGCCAGAAGTATGATAGGAAATAAAAATATCTGCAAATACCTTTGTTTCTTCTTTCCATCAACACAGGCCTGAGTCTTCAGGCACCCAGCCATATGGGTCCAGGTTGACACTGCAGCATGTCTTCCAAACCAGCTACCACCAGAGGACAGCAGCGTTCATTTACAACTTTTGAAAAGTCAGGAAGCCTAGGAAACTGATGTGGGAAAGAGAACATAGCAAAAGGAGAAACATTCCATCCCACCTGCCCCCATACCTGCCACGCCCTGGGCTTGGCCCCGCAACCCAACCAATTACAGCACATAGCTAGGCAATCATTATGACGTTATCTCGAGATCTGTGACAATCTCTCTCTTCTCCCCAGCCCATAACCCCATCATACCCCACTGCAATCACTAGGGACAGCTCAGGATACTTCACTGTCTTTCCTTTCTCCACATTCCCTAATTCACTCTCAGACTTTCTATGTTCTCTGTGAACAGCCACATACTTGTTTGTGGGGCTAGGTATACAGGTGAAAATGGAGAGTCAGAGAAAGGGATGAAGGAGAGACAAGTGAGGAAGGAAAGATAAAGAGCTTTTTATGCGGTAGATTTTTGTTCCCCAAACACCATGGAAAGATTCCAGGATATCCATCATAAGGTATGGCCTCTTCAAATTAACTGTGAATGGGGCTGCTTAGCCCAGAAGAGAGCTAAAGATCCTGTGCACTGCTGCATGTTACTGCTGTGTGCAGAGGCCAGGAAGCCATCCCAGGAAATTTCACCACATCCCTCAAAGACAGATGCATTCTCCTGGGCAGTGAGCAAATTGGTTCACCTGGCAGATATGGTTGTCACATGGCTTAGATGTCTATGTATCTCCTATGTGTTGAGCTCTGGAGCACTGCCTGCTCCAGGAGCCGGCATTGGTCCAAGCTGCTATGGGACAACCTGTTCCTTGGTTCTCCAAAAGACCCCCACGTAGGAGGGAACTTCCCTTCCTAGTCTGCTAGGACCCATGTACCACCTTTCCCAAACCCAGGCATGAAAACCACATGGAAATATTTGGAACATCTATGACAAAATTCTGCTTCAGGGCAGCATCACACTGAAAAGGCCAAGCTACCCTTATCCCAAGTCTACTCCAATGGTGATGCATTTTAAGAGAAATTTCTTTTACTAAGACTGTACTTTTTGCTTAACCTCACAACCAGAGTAAATTATATACTTTGAGGTCACTTCAGACTTGAGACTGATGCCTACTGTATGCATCTCCTTTGTATAACCTGTCTTTAGGAGACCAATGCAACAACCAATCTTACTTGCTTTGAGCTTCTCTAGTAATCAACCAATATAAGCTAGCCTAAGGCATAGCTGTTATTTTAAAATATGCAAATATGCTCTTTTCAGTGTTCTTGACCCAGAATGTAATGAATGTATACTTGTATAGTTGAAGTCAGTGATTTATTCACTTGTAAAACACTGTCAAATATTTCTTTAAGTATCAAGAATTATTCCCCATATGATGCTTTCTGTGTGGTTCAATGGAAAGCAAGAGCGAGAGCAAACAAGAGAGAGAGAGAGAGAGAGAGAGAGAGAGAGAGAGAGAGAGAGAGAGAGAGAGAGAGAGAGAGAGATTTTCAGGCTTGTACAGACCCATATTCATGCAACAGAGAAACAGAAACAGTGGAATATATGGAGGGAGAGAAATGAAGAATTCAAATCTGATCACTCTCGGTTAAATTACACCAAGAAAATGTATTTACATTTATTTTCTATAATATGACACTGATGGGTTTTGGTGCTCTGAAATCATTACTACATTCAAACAATTGCATTTTGGTATTCTATGTGGGTATATATTTGTCTTTTAGGGCACAATCGTTGTCAGAAGGTGGGGCTGTTGAGCATACCCCGGGGAAGCACTTTGAAAGCCAGATGTTAGTGTTTGATTACTGAGAAGTAGACCTTGAAAAAGCACACCTTTATCACTAGGATGTAAAGGAATATGATCCTGTAAATCAATAAAAATTGTATGGTAGTTTTGAGTGACCATAGCAGGAACAGAAACTCTAGGCTGAAGAGCATCAAAGCGATAGGGATGGGCACTGACAGGGGAGGATATGTAAATCATTTACCAGACTCTCAGGAATACAGGAGACAGACATATTCCAGGTGCTGAAGTGTGATTCCATATGATCCTCCTGAACTTATTCTTGGATTAGCGGATGCAAATGTAAAGTCTGTGCCCTTAATTAGTCACTAGTGTGCTGAAACAAGGGACCCTTCCATTCAAGAATATTGGCTACGTGTTTTTCAGTAGCTCCTTGAGAAAGAATGTTCTGGAACAGAGATTTCATAACTCCATTGACACAAGAGCTTCTACCCCAAAGAGAGAAAATAAGGGTGAAATATAGAGTTGAAAGTGGCAGTTTTGCTTTGAAAGCTTGCACACATGTTTTCTGTACTTTGGTGGACCTTTGCCCTGGACCCTTTGACTGTATAAAATTGGAGACTGGGTGTGGCTATTAGAAGTATCCACTGTAATTTCTTTTTTTTTTTGAGAATCTGCTCAATTGAAATTTTAATATATGGTTTATCAAGAAACATCAATCGAGCTGGGCAGTGGTGGTACACGCCTTTAATCCCAGCACTTGGAAGGCAGAGGCAGGAGATTTCTGAGTTTGAGGCCAGTCTGATCTACAGAGTGGGTTCCAGGACAACAAGGGCTACACAGAGAAACCCTGTCTATAAACTCCACCCCCCCCAAAAAAAGTTGAGCCCAATATCTGTGGAATGAGGTTGTTGATTTTGGCAACATCATATGGGACCACCATAGTCGTCAGGAGCCTCTATCACTTCAATTGTGTGTAATTTTATAACGGAATTACAGATAAGCCTATTCATGAACTTTGTTTAGTGGTAGTAATCAAATTTCTTAGTGTCTTAGTGTTAGGGATGGAGTTGGATGGCAAGGTGCTTATTACACAGGAAGCAGTGTCTGCTACTTTAGCCACATTCCCTTCTGCTGAGTCAACCCAAGGACCATAGAACTGGGATATAAGAGGCTGTTTCATAATAATGCATTGCCACACACAACCTGATGCCTCTACTGAGCAAAACACACCAACCCATTAACTTCCACAAACAATATTGGTTACTTCAGTACCTTGGCTATTTCTGGTTAGATGTGGGCCTCTCAGAATGAGTCAGGTGACTCAGCCTGGGAGACAAAGACCCCATTGTGTCCCCATTTCTACTGTACTGTGAGGATTCAGTTCTCTCAAGCAACAGGAGCCATATTATATAACTCTCCTTAAGGAAACCCATCCCTTTCTGGAAGAGAGATCAGAACCCTTAAGTACAAAAGCATGAGCATTGGACCCAGGCTGAACTCAGGTCCTCTCACCATCCAGTGGAAACATTACCACTTGGGCAGTGATACAGGATCCTCGGCTGTCATCTTGACTAATCAAATGTAGGTGAGATGCCAAATCTTTTAAGTTCAGACTTCGTTTTAGTGAACCTGACCTAAGTTTGAACTGAGGGTAAACTAACAGGCTGGTACCTAGCATTAGTTTCTAAGTTGCCCCTCAGTGAAACCAGAGCCTAGCTCCAGTTTCTAGGCTAATCCCCAACAAGACCAGCATTTACAGGTTACACCCTTAACAAGACCAGTGTCTCCAGGTTATTCCCCCAAACAAACCTGCACCCCCTGGTTACAAGCACATGCCTGGCCTCATGGCCACCAATGCAGAGGGGAGCAGAAGTTAAGTTTATGATATGACTCCCAGCACCAGTCAATTATGGTAAAGTCCACAATAGCTTTCCAATTAGATGCTTGTACATGTACTCCTTGCTTGCTGTGTATGATAAAGCCTTGCCTCGATAGACCTTCAGGGCCCCCCACCATGAAATCTGACCTGAATGACAGTGGTATCTTGAAGGTTGGGGGTGGGGGGTGAACTAGCTCAAATTGAATAAAGACCCTGCTGTGACTTGTATCAGATTGTTTCCTGTCTTTTTGGGGATCACTAATATTTCCCTGGCACAACACAGGGTGATGCTCAGGGTGATCATGCCTGCCCAGGGTGTGCTATCACTGTGGATCCATACCACACGCAAACTACTAGAGAACATAGAGCATAAAAAAGGTGGGCCGCTGCCATGGGGACACAAGCACTTGCCTCAACTTGTTACTAGACTCCAAAATAGATTCACACCTAGATAAGAGAGGATTTATTTCATCTTGCACAGGAAGGAGAAAGTGGTGTGGTTATATTATAACCTCAACAAAGGAATTAATAATATTAATAATCATTGCTAACCAATCTGTGTGCAGATATTGCTCCCACTCTCAACATTCCATAGTTACAGTAGTTTCTTGTGTAGTGCTGAGGCCTCATGGGCTTTCTCTGTCCACTTTGCCATATATCCTGCCCATCTTTATCTCATGTTTAAACTATCATAGTGTCAAGTCCTGATTAGTATAGAGAGAGCAAGGAGGGTTATATGGGAAGGTCTGAAGGGAGAAAGAGAAGGGAGAAACATATAATTATATCATAATCTCAAATGCTCCACTATGTTCATAGCAGCCTTATTTATAATAGCCAGAAGCTGGAAAGAACCCAGATGTCCCTCAACGGAGGAATGGATTCAGAAGATGTGGTATATTTACACAATGGAATACTACTCTGCAATTTAAAACAATGAATTCACAAAATTCTTAGGCAAATGTTTAGAACTGTAAAATATCATCTTTAGTGAGGTAAGCCAATCACAAAAGAACAAACATGGTATGCAGTCACTGATAAGGGGATATTAACCCAGAATCTCGGAATACCCAAGACACAATTCACATACCAATAGATTTCCAAGAAGATGGAAGGAGAGACCCCTCGTCCTGGAAAGACTGGATGTAGGTGAATACCAGGACAGAGAAGCGAGAAGTGGTTGAATGGGGAACACGGGGAGGGAAGGGGACTTATGGGACTTTCAGGGAGGGAGGAAACAGGAAAGGGGAAATCATTTGGAATGTAAATAAAAAATATAGAAAATAAAAAAATAAAAAAAATGAATAAAAACTATTGAATGAAATACCCTTCCTCTGACTGAACTTCCTGGTTGGTCTCAGTGGGAGACATGTGCTTAATTTGGCTGGAAAAATCTGTCCCAGGGCAGAGGAAGACCCAGGGGGACTGCCTTTACTCTGAGGAGACAGGGAGGGAGTAGTGGGGGAGGGATGAGATCACTATGTAAATTGAATAAATAAACAAGCAAACAAATGGAACAAAACCTTTCAAGTGGGTGGTGCTGGCACATGCCTTTAATTCAAGCATTCAGGAGGCAGAGACATTCACAGTTCAGAGTTGGAAGCTAGCTTGGTGTACAGAGAGAGTTCCAGGAAAGCCAAAGCTACACAGTGAAATCCTGTCTTTCAAAAAAAAAGAAGGAAAGAGAAAGAAAGTAAAGAAAAAAACAACTAAGCAAAAACAGAACAAAAAAAGGAAAACAAACCCAAAAATCTTTGGGGGAGCAGATGCTTTCCCTAAGGCTATAGTCTGACTGTGGTGTCTGTTCCTGAACAAAGTTTGACTTGCCTGGCTTCAGTGGGAGAAAATCGGCTTAGCCCTGCAGAGACTTGATGTGCAAGGGTGGGTGGATACCCACAGGAGGCCTCTGCCCTCTCAGATGAGAAGGACACACCAGATCTTGGTAGTGTCTCTGTGAGTGGGCAAAGCGAGGGGGCAGAATTTGATATAAATATTTAATTTAAGAAAAGACTTTGATGTCAGTGACAATATTCCCCCAGAAGTTCTTTTATTGTTCAGAATGTTTTTGTTACCCTATTTTTGTTTTCTTTTTTGTTGTTGTTGAGAATTTCTATTTCTGTGAAGAATTGTGTTGGAATTTTGATGCTATTTGCACTAAATCAGTGGATTGCTTTTGGTACGATGGCCATTTTCACTGTTAATCCTACTGATCAATGAGCATGGTAGATCTTTCTATCTTCTGTGGTCATCTTCTCTTTCTTTATTCAGGGTCTTGAACTTATTTTCATACATGTCTTTCACTTGCTTGGTTAATTTCACTGAGGCATTTTATATTATGTGTTACTACTTGAATGGTATTGTTCCCTAATTTCTTTCTCAGTCCCTTTATCATTTGCATAAAGGAAGGGAACTAATTTGTTTGAGTTAATTTTCTATCTAGCCACATCCTGAAGCTGTTTATCAGTTTTGGAGTTCTATAGCAGAGTTCTGAAGGACACTTATATATATTATCATATCATGATGTCACAAATAGTGACACCATGACGTCATTCTTTCCAATTTGTATACCCTAGATCTCCTTTTGTTGTCTTATTGCTCTAGCTAGAACCAGCCCTGGCAGGTTCTTTCTTGTTGGTTTTCTTGAGGCAATGGAGGGGGAAGAGTATCAGGGGAAGGTAGGACATTATCTTATGAGATACAGGGATAAGACTTTGTCTCACAAGATATTTAGGGTTGCTGTATAATAATAAAAAGTTTACATGTCTAAGTTACTTTGCTGCTGCAGCTGACCTGCCTTCTTTGTTTCCCTGAGGCCAGAAACTGTGGTCTTGGGCACTTAACACCTCATCCTAAAACCGCAGGAGATTAAGTAAAGAAGTAATTGCTAGAAACTTTTCTCTTTTGTCCAGATGTTTGTTACTTCTCAAGCTAGGGGGAAACTTGGAGCAATAAACTTCTATTGAACAAGTAGAAGAGAATAACTCTCACAGAAGGAAAACATTTTAACTTGCATAAACACATAAATTCATATACATATTCACACACGCACATTCATACATTTCCAATCAGATCAGTTGGGTTCAGCTTGCATGCATTCTCTCAATTATATACTTACACACACATGCATACATTCTCACAATTACATACTTATACCTTCATATCCATACTTACATATGCATGTGGACTGAAGACCAAGAACTAATCCACAAAGAACTCATTCATTCTAGATGAAAAATGAGCAACAATCTTTATTGCATATCAAACAAAAAAGCTTCTACCCTTTTAATGCTAAATAAATTAAACTCAAGTTTATAAGAAGAAGAAAAGAACTTCAAGTCCCTGAATAAAAAAGAGAAGAATACCTCAGAAGATGGAAAGATCTCCCAGTTTCTTTAATAAGACTAAGCCTGCCTTGTTATTAAGAAAAGATCTATTCTGTCCCAATGTAAGGAGAAGCCTGCCTTCTCCTTCTGCTCTCTCTGCAGCTTCTATTTCTTCTTTCCCTTGCATTCTGCACATTGCTCTCTTAGTTTTTATGTTACCTATAGCTTTTCCACTCTGCACTCTTTTTCTAATCTTGCTCCCTCCTCTTGTGCTCTTATTCCCAATGCCTTCTCTCCCAATACTATGCCCATACTTCTAAGTTCTTGTTGAGATCTGCTCTGTTTAAAAAGTGTTCTGTCTAAAAATTTCCTCTCAGCTCATTTCCTCTCTCTTCTCTTTGTCTCTGCACTTATACATTTTACAGAATGCGTGATCACATGTTAAAAACTATCTCCACAAGTTCACACATCAAATCAAATCATAAATTTAAATAGAAGTTTACAACACAGAATGTTTCCATGCATATCCACTAGGCGTAATTATCTGGCTAACCATTCATCACCCATTACAGCTCCACAGGTTCATCAAAAGTTAAAAAACATAAGTGAAGTTATTAGTGAAGTTTTATATAGATAAACCAAGTCAATATTTTATCTTCTGCCCTAGAACTGATAATATAATGTAAGTTCCCTTTTTATGACCTTTAGTTAACTGTTTTACAGCCTCTTGGAATGCGCTCTGAGATGTAGAAAGTCTGGTTAATATGTAGAAACAATTAACTGGTGACAAGTGGGAGACTGGCAGAGTTCTCACTGAAGCTTTGACTATCAGAAAAGTATCTAATAGCAGTCCCACTATAAAAGAGCTTAATAAATACCGATATAATTGTAGGAATTCTTACAGGATCATCATTAACTATTAAGAAATCACCTATTTGTTTATATAGCATCAATACAAGACACTATATCTTTGTATATCTGCAGAGATCTGTTCAAGAGGTTGGGCTAATATCTAGTGATTGTAATATATGTTTAATAATATCAGGAAAAGCATTAGCAGGAACCTTTCCTGAAATGACTTTTTCCTGGGCCTTGCCTTTCAGAATAAATGTGTTGTGGATTTTCAAAGGCAGAGCATCTCAGGAAGATCACATGCTAGTTATTAGCTTGTCCTATGATGGCTCCTGATAATTTCAAGTACTATATTGAATAAATAGGGAGAGAGTGGGCAGCCTTGTATTGCATCTGATTTTAGTGAGATTGCTTCAGCTTTCTCTCCATTTAATTTGATGCTGGGTGTTGGCTTGCTGCATATTGGTTTTATTAAACTTAGGTATGTGTCATGAATTCCTGATTTCTCCACGGCATTTTATCATGAAGAGGTGTTGGATATTGTCTCAGGCTTTCTCAAAATCGAATGAGATGATCATGTGATTTTTTTTATTTGTGTTTGCTTATTAGTGGGTTAATTTGATGGATTCTGAGAGGAGAAGGGTATCAATGATAGGGGAGATTTTCTGTGAGAAGGAACCAGGATTAATTTGAAAACAAAACCTTTAGTGAGAAGATCTGTGTCTCCTCAATTCTGTGTCTGCTGAGGCCAGAATATCCAGGGCAGCTTGTAGCTACAAGAAATGAGCTTTGCTGGAAGTAGAGAAACAGAAAGCAGCTAGGGATCCTGTGGTAAAATGTGTGTACGTGGGCACTCTGTTTTCTACTAGGAAGAGAGAAAAAAAGGCAGGACAAATTTCCTATATCCCTGAGCCATATGTGTAAACTGCTGGACAGCTATTCCTTGCTATCGCAGAGGGACATGGCCTCGAATGGAGGTGAGACACTGTGCTTTCTATGTCTAGTAGGCCAAGAGACCTAGAGCCCTGTCTGCTCAAACTTCCAGAGTCACTAGAACCACCGCTCTCCCTGGACTTCAAAGACTGGAGAAATCCTTTGCCCTGCCTCTCTAACACTTTCAAGCCATGCCAAGTCAAGCAAAAAAAGTATTGGGAGCATCAGCAAGATAATTCTGCTTCAGGATAGTATTTCACCTAGAATGCCAAACTATCCTTTACCTAGGTCCTGGGCCTTCTGCTTAGCAAAACATCCAAAATAGCTGCCTGCCACCAGGCATCCAGGTGACAACCTACTAATTTAGGTATTTCAGGCCAGAGGTGGATCTTCCAGCAGGTGGCAGGGGCATGGTCTTTGGGTCAAAGACCACACAGGGCTGTTATTTCCACTGGACTGAGACACTCCAGTCATGGTTATGGCACCATCAAGGCATAGAGATTATAAACATATAAGACAAAAGGAAGACCACTCTTAGTTTTAAGAGAGGACAGAAGCCTCAGACACAAAACCATGGATACTGGACCCAGTATCCCCTCACTGTGCACCACCAATATCCTGACTTGGTGTAGCACCCTTAGCTGCCATCTTGACAGCAGCAAGGTAGACCCACAGGTCTTATCAAGGCTCTGCTGACACTGTGGAGCTGTCCTATAATCAAGCTTTAAAGGACCATTGCATGTAGATGAGAATGGGAAGCTGTCACTGCAGCTATAAGTGCCTGCATCAACCAGGGCTTAGGGCAGTAAGTGGCTTCAAAACTTGCTGAAGGCAGGTCTCCTGTGGACACGTGGGAAAAGCCTGCACAAAAGCCTCAGAAACAAATTCATGGACACTGACACCAGGGTCAGAGCTCCATTATGTTTCCCTAGGAAATGATAATATTCTGACTTGAACATTGGCCCAGGACCCTCTGCTATCATGTTGACCCCAGGGTTTAAGGAAAATCCCAAGGTAGTCATTCTTCCCAGCATTGTGGTAACACCATGGTTACACTACACATCCAAGGACTTAGGAGATCACTGGGCAAGGAAAAATGCATGCACGCAGACACCTGCATTATCCAAGGCATGGGGTGAGAAATTGCTTCAAACTTGGCTGAAGGCAGGTCCCTGGTAGACACAGGGGAACGCTTACTTCATTGTCTATACTTCTGAAGACCTTGAGATTCTCAGTTAGTAGTTCAGAATCTTAGGATTTTGGACATTCATTGTCAAAACTCTTTTATTATCTTGTCCACAGACCACAGTCAATGCCATCATGTACCCTAGGCATGGGTTAGAGTGTCAACTTAAGGACATTTTTGACAACTTGCTCATGGCTCAGTAGGGAATAACCCCAATAAATACATGGTGAAATAACAGCTTTTGCACGATCCCTATCTTGAGAGAATAATATGCCATTAAAAAAAACAGCAACATTGCATCTCGATGCCTATAGGGAACTGGATACTGACCCATGAGGATCTCTTTGGGATTAGTCATCATCCATCATGATCTTCTGATCTATTGAAATCTAATACTTCACCCCACTCCATCCCCTCCTGGTACCGAGTATATTTTTATTTTCTTTATCTAAAGGGCCCCATGTTTCTCATGGAAGACATAGCTGAATTTAGTATATAGATTTATATATCCTAATATGTATAGTATTTAGTATATAGAATTATATATCTCAATATACAGGAGGGGCAATATATTTTAAATCTAGCTAAAGAATCAGTAACCCCTGATGCAAACTGGGTCTGCGGCTCAGATACATTTTGCCTTTAATGGCAGTTAGGCATCACTGGCAATGCAGATAGGACATCCCTCTTGGGGTAGTGTTTGTCTATTCTCCCAGAAAACATAGGAAGATGTGGGTATATTTATTGTGGGGTAGGGCCCAGCCAATAAAGCAGTTAGCCACTAGGAACACTATAAGATCTGGGGCCCAGTCAAGGATAAGCTAGGGGATATTTATAACCTAGATTGCTAGGAGAAATAAATTGTCCAAAACTGGTGTGTTTGTAGGCAACATGGAACAGGAAATGTGCACCTAATATATAGATCACTTCCACAAAGGGCTGAAACAGGGGCCCTGTGGGGAATCCTTTGATTAGAAAAATGAGGTCCCCAACCAAAGATTGGGATCGTAAAGTTGCAGGATCACATTATTAAGGACCTCATTTACTGTATTTAGGCTCTCCTTTGCTATCTATGTAATTTTTATATCATCAGAGGGGTTTCTATTCCGCAGTAAGTAAAAAAGGGGAGTGAATCCTGTGGGAGTGAGTGACAGGGAGAGGCACATCTAGGTGAGGTTCCCCAGGAACATCTGAATGGAGGCTAGGTTATCTTTCATAGGGAACACAAATTGTACCCTTTGAGGTTTAAAATGGTGTTGTCTGACCATGAAACAGGAATCATTACTGGGTTTAGATATTATCAGCTGTTATTGCTAGCTCTGTGGCAGATGGCCTGAGCCAGTTGTTGCATCAAGGTTTTTAAGCAACTCGAGTCAGAGTGACCAGTTAGTATGCTAGTCATGTAATGGAGAGCATAGCACTTGGGAGTGCAATCTTTGATGGTGTTCCATATGAACACATGGCAAATGGTGGAGCTGTATTTCGTGCTCTGCAGCAGCAAAATGCATTAGTACTTCTGGGCAGGCACACCATTATTGACTGTTTCTGCTGAGAAAGCAATTGTGGGCCTATCCACTTTATGGAGAAAAATATTTCTTTTTTTCAGTGCTGAGCACATACAGTAGTTTTGGAAGGGCTGCCAATCCTGGGATGTTAGGTTATACTTCATTAATGGCCTTGATATGAGGTTATATGCCTAGACTTATTGTATGTTATTATCCCATATTTGGTTTATATCCTTGAGATGCCTGCTCTTTTATAAAGGGAAACTTTGGAAGTAAGCACACCCAGGAGTAGCAGAAGGCAAGACAATCAAACTGACGGCTGAAATAAATAAACTAGAAAAAAACCATCAAGAACAATACAAAGAGTCAATGAAAGAGAGAGTTGGTTATTTGAGAAAATCAACAAGATAGACAAACCCTTATCCAAATTGATCACATACTCTGTCACAAAGCAAGTCTCAGCAGATACAAGAAGATTGAAAGAACCCCCTTTATTCTATCAGACCAACAAGGATAAATACAGGATCCAAATTCAAAAAGACACAGAGGAAATATGCAAATGAACCAAATCAGAAACTAAAAGGAACCAGAAGAAGAGACACTGAGGAAATGGAAAGAATCATTAGGTCACACTTTAATGACCTGTACTCCATAAAACTGGAAAACCTAAAACAAATGGATGATTTCTTGGTAGATACCACTTAACAAAGTTAAATCAAGATGAGATAAACAATTTAAATAGATTTATAAGACCTAATTAATTTGAATCAAAACAAAATTCAGGACCATATAGTTTTCTTGGAGAATTATACCAGACATTCAAAGAATACTTGATACCAATACTTCTCAAATTTTTCCAAAATTTAGGAACAGATGGAACATTGTCAAATTCATCTTATGAAGACCAAGAGTCTCAATTAATCTGGACCCCCAGTGTCTCTCAAACACTCAACCACCAGTCAGGCAATATACACTAGCTGATATGGGGCCCCTAGCACACAACCAATAGAGGACTGCTGGTTCTGTGTTCACTCAGGGATGAATCACCTATCCCTCAGGGACCTGGAGGCCCAAGGGAGTTTAGAGGTCCATTGGGGTAGGAGGTAGATATATCCATGTGGGGACAGTGTGAGTGGAGGTGATATGGGATGTGGAACAGTCAGAGGGTAGACAGTTTTTAAAAGGGTGAGGAATAAAAAATGGAGTGTATAAGAATAATTAATTAAAAATATAAAATAAAAAAAGTTAATTTCATTATTGATTTATGGTTTTAGAATAGATTACCATCTCTTAATTCTATAAAGAATAAAACAATGTTATCAAGTATAAATACAATGAAAATTACAGAAATGACTTAATTGAAATATGCATTTATGGAATATTTATCTTAACATAAAGCAACTTGTTTTGAAACAACTTTAATATATTTTGTATCATATATTTTATAAACCTCAAAATTTAAATATGACATTCAATTCATTCTACTCCTATTTTAACACAACAATGGACATCCTCAATAGGTCAAAGATGCAACCTACGAAATGGGAAAAGTTTTTAACTCCACATCCCATAGAGATATAATATCCAACATATGAAAAGAACTCATAAAACCAGATGTTGAAACAACAAATAAAAAAGTTATAAATTGTGTTACAAATCTAAACAGATTATTCTCAGTAGAGGAATCCCATGTGTGTGAGAGACACTTAAAGAAATTGTCAATCTTTAGCCATCAGGAAAATGCTAATTAATACTAAAATTTCCTCTTACTGGTGGAAGAATGGCTAAGATAAATAACACAAGTGATAGTTCATGCTGTTGAGAATATAGAAGTAGTGGGAGTGAATATGTTTACACCCACTATAGAAATCAATATACAGGTTCCTGATATAATTGGAAATTGATCTAATTCAGTATCAAGTTATACTGTTTTGGGCCATATACCCAAAGGACACTTGATTGTTCCACAAGGACACTGGCTTAACAATATTCATTTTGAATTTATTCCTAATAGGCAAGAACTGTAAATATACTATATATCACTCAACTGATGACTGGACAGAAAATGTAGCACATTTCCACAATGGAGAATTTCTCAGTAGTTAAAAAATTTTGGAACAATCTTATGAGTGCTAAGTGCATGAAAAATGTCATTACTCTCGACAACATAGCAATTAACACCTGAAGCAACAGAAGTGATGGGTTTGTGATCCTTTCCTGTCTGCAGCAATGAGAAGTAACTTTGTACAAAATAAAACACTGAATCAATGGGTGATGAGAATATTCTTGTTCGATAAATGTAATAAATAAAAAAATGGTTTTTTAGAACTCCAGATATTTACCTGATATTAAAAGTAACCCATTAATTTCATTAAATTAAATCGGTGAACTATGAAAGACTGTAAGATCATCCTTCATCTCCCAACATAGTGCTAAAACTAAGATTTTTTTAAATCTGTGCTTTCACACATTATTCTGAAGATATACAATGTCAGGCCTAGCATGATAGCTTTAACAATATTTTTTCTTATAGGTATGCATAACAATATAATTTAACTCATATAAGTGTAATATTTTAACTCAGTGTATATGAATGGATATTCTTTCATTTAAAGGTCATTATATATTCAACTCCATTATACAGTTTAAGACTACCAATATATAAACGATGCCACACACACTGATTCTACTGTGCCTTTACCACATCAATTAACAATAAAAACATTCCTGCACATACATAGCCATTGGCCAACCTGATATAGATAATATCTCAGTTAAGAAACTCTTCCTATATTATTGTTGGTTTTATCAACCTGAAAGTTACAATTAGCAACCCTCAAAGGCATGTGTGGAGCATGAGCCTGTGTGGCTATTGGGAAGGGAGTTCCCACTCAGAAGGTGGTACAGTTCTGGCATGGACCTTCCAGGTACCTGTTGAGTGAGGAAGCAGCTTGGGTGTGAGGAGGCTTGGCTGTGAGGAGGCTTGGCTGAGAGCAGTCGTGATCCTTCCCTGGTGGCTGGAAAGGCTGAGGCCTGATCCAAGCTTCTAAGTGGCAGATTTTGACAAAAGAGACAGTTGATAGTTTTAAGACTTTATTATTAAGAGAACAGAAAGAAAAAGGAGATAAAGAAGTAAAGAGAGGAATAAAAACATTCCTAAGTTGATTGAAATTATAAACATTTTATGATAAAATTGAAGAGTTACATGGAAAATATTTCTGATAAAATTGAAAAATAAATATATGGAAAAACATTAAAATTGAAGATTATCATGGAAAATTATACAGATAAAATGGTAGGCATAAAAATATTCCAATTTATCTGTATTATGTTCCATGAAATAGTCAATCTTAACTTGTTTTTCTATATATTTCTTGAATTTTATCAGAGATATTTTCCTTGTAGTTCTTCAATTTTATCAGAAAATGTTTATAATTCCACTTTCAGTTAACTTAGAAATATTTTTATGCCTACCATTTTATCGGTAATTTTCCATGATAATGTTCAATTTTAAGGTTATTTTATATTTTTCTACAATTTTATTGGAAATATTTCCCATGTAAATCTTCAGTTCTATCATAAAATGTTTCTATTTCCTTTTTCAATTTATTTAGTACTGTTTTTTGTGTCTAAAACTTTACTCATTACTTTTCCATGAAAATTGTTAATCTTAATGTTTTTCTATATGCTTCTTCAATTTTGTCAGAAACATTTTTCATGTAAATCTTTAATTTTATCATAAATTGTTTTTACTTCCTTTTTCATTAAAAAAGAAAAAAAGAAGTAAAGAGAGAAAGAGAAGGTATAGAGATGAGGGAAGGCCATGATCACATGGAGAGGAGAAAAATAATAGAGAGAGAAAGAGGGGAAACAGAGAAAAAGAGAGAGAGAGAGAGAGAGAGAGAGAGAGAGAGAGAGAGAGAGAGAGAGAGAGAGAGATGAGAGGGAGGCAAGAGTGAGATAAGAGAGGATGGAGAGAGGGGCAAGAGAGAGCAAGGAGGGGCAAGAAGCCTTCTTTTATAGTAGGCTGGGGTTCGGGGCAACAGCCAGGTCATAGTGGTGCAGGAAAAGTCTGGATGTAGCCAGGTGACTGCAGGGTTGGAGTCCAGCCAGAACACTAGGTGCCTGGGGCATAGCCATATGTGTCTGATGGCCACAGGATTATGGTGTTGAGGAGGCAGCAGTCTGGGATCATAGCTCACGGGTTCCATCCCTTGAGGAAGTGTTAGACACAGAGCAGCCTTGCTCACAAACATGGTTGTGTTTCAAAAATATTTCAGTTCCCAAGCAAGTACCCAGACTGTGTTGATAGTCAACTATTGCTGGAGATGGAAATCTTAGAAAATATATAAAATTCTCTTACATACTGATGGATTCTTGCTGGTTTAAGTGAAGATTTAAAACACAGAAATCATGCTGGCTTAGTAACGTGGTGGTTGTAGGTTGTTCTCCAAGAACCATGACCTCGCTTGTCCCAGGAAGTTGGCTAGTCCCTACAACAGCCTCTTCATTCAATCAACATACATAGTAGCTACATTCTAAATCTTTGTCCTCATACACACAGATAAGTGTAGTTCTCATCCCTCTTCACATAAATTTCCTTTTATACCAGAAAAACACATTTATAGAAAAACCACAAACAATCAAAATGCAGGGAACACATGGTCATATTTCCTCAGCCCCAAATCCTACCTGCAAAACATAACTCTGACACCTAAAGTCCAGGGAATATCATAGAAGATGGAGGAGAAAGATCTTAAGAGCCAGAGGATAAGAAGTCTGCTATGAGGTTATGACTCCTAGTCATTTTGGAGAGGCTAAACCTATAAACTGTCAACAACATGGCTGCCTAAATAAGACCTAAAACACAACAATGACAACCACCACCACAACAACAACAACATCAACAAAAAAAGACATGCTGTCATGAACAAGGCAACTCTCATAGATCCCTGAGGGAACTAGGAAGACTGAAACTGGGATAGGTAATCAGAGGAGTGCCCGCAATAACCTATTCAGTACAAACTGCTCAGAACTGAAATTGGAAACATGCGAGCAAGATTTCAAATACTGAGCATGATGTAAATCTATATTTAGGAACACACACACAAACACACACACACACACACACACATACACACACACACCAGTTAAAGAAAGAGTAGCCATGATTTCAAAACAAAACAATGAGAGGATTTATGAGAGGAGAAATATGTAGAAAGGAAAAGAAGGAAAGTAAAGCAACTATAATTTACACACACAGACACACACACAGACACACACAGACACACAAACACACGCATAGAAAGAGACACATGCAGATATACATATTAATGTAACACCTTCAGAATATTTTTTCAAACAAACATAAAGTCACAATTCCTTTCTAGATTATTGCTTTCAAATTATATTAACTGACATTTTCTTAATTGGAGCTTTGCCTGTCGATATATGCATGGGTTTCCTTTCACGATTGAACATATAATTGACCATCAAGTATTTTATTTAGTTCTTCTCAACTTGAATCAAACATTTTACCAGGAAAGATTGATTTAAAAATTTAACATTATAATTATGAAGAAGCAACAAAAAATATCTTTTTGTTAGGGGTGACTACAGCATAAGGGTTGTAGCATTTGAAACATTGAGAACCACTGCTATAATGTATAAAAATAAGTGACCTGAAGCAAGGCAATACCTGGTGAGTTTTTAGTAATAGTCCGCTAAATGGAGTACAGATCTTGATACAATGTTCACTATAAGATTATGTATTTCTTAATCACCAGACTCTTTTGATGTAGTGAAAGTTAAAGATACCCCACACACTAATATTTCCAGTGACCCACATACTGTTTTTAGATACCTAGTTTCCCCTAACTAGGATAGGTCAAGGTAGAAGGTATGAATCACATGAAACTTAAATCTGTTGTTACTTGCTGTGGAATTGTGATGCTATCTGTAAGACTATCAAATAGAGAACAAAGCGATACTTTACAGGCAGGAATGAAACATTCTTGGCAGACAATAATGTAAGGCTATGCCAAATAAGTGTGAAGGATAGCAGGTCATATTTCAAAGGCCTATTACAGAAAACGTTTTTATTTTTTTATTTTTTTTTGCATTAGGAGCATGTTTGTTGTGTTTGAGATGATACATCAGTGCTCTCTGAGCTACATTGGGTAGAAGAAAATCCTCTCATTACGAACTGACAAAGGTAAAACATTTTCAGAAGAGCATAAATCACATACTCAGAAACAGATCTGGGCTTTAATACAAATGGCACAATCCGTAGTCATGTACAGCTACTTTTTAAACTTCATACAGATAATGACTAAGGCTAAAATGCACTATAATATATGATAGACTTCAGGACCAGTATCCTTAGTACATCACAAAATACATTTTGATATCTCAAAGAAGCAAGATTTCAAGTAGGCACTTCAAACATAACTAATTTACATCTCCAAAGTTCTACTCTTGGTAGATATTCCTTTTTGGCTGAGTTTCCCAGTCTGCAAAGGATAAAGGCAAGAGTGGAATCAGTACAACATAAACTCAGAGTCCGTATTGTAAAAATTATACAGATCTGCTGGTCAGTGGGAAAAAGCCTTCTGATCCTTCAAACTGCATATAAATTATGTGAATTATGTTGCGTATCTCTTGGTCCACAGTCTGGCTCTCTGGTCATGTTCTTCTCTGTTGGTCAAATACTGAGTGGCTATGCTTCCAACTAGAGGATCTGCAGGGTTGCAATCTGTCAAAAGGGAACAAATAGACAGCAAAACCTTTGAAATGGTCAAGGCAGGGCTCCAATTCTCTTTCAGAATATCCAGGCAGATGACTCCCTGACTGTTGATGTTGCAGTGATAGATTCTGGTATGGAAAGAAACCTTTGGTGGCTTAAATGGATAATCTGAAGAAAATGTGATATCCAGGGAAAAAACACAACCTTCATATACAGAACCAGGTGGACCAAGTAACGTTGATCTCCATTCATAAATGTTATCCCCTTTAGGCCCACCACTGCAGTAAGGAGGGGGATAAAGGGTAATATCGGCTAGATCCTTCTGAATTCTTTTAGCACTCTTGGATAACTTAGCAGTTCTTTTGCCAGAGAGTTTGGTATTTTACTTCTGCTGAGTGGCAGAAGGTTTTCTTTCTTCTTCCTCAGGCTCTGGAGCAGCAGGGTCTCTCTGGTCTGCATTTGAATTGCCACTAGTGGTGCTGGGGCTCTCAACATCCGACCTTTGCCTATCACTGGACATCTTGGTGAAGTTGTCTCTTGGAAAATTTCTCAGCCACTTTCTGTACCTGGTTTCGCTGCTGTGCTGCTGAGGTAGAGAGAGCAGCAAGGAACCTACCTTGAGGAAATGGAGGCAGCCTTGTGGGGGGGAGGAACCAGAAAATCTATTTTAATTAGATATTTACTTTATTTACATTTCAAATGTTATCCCCTTTCCTTGTTACCCATCCTAAAACCACCTATTACATCTACATTCCCACTGCTTACAAAACCCAAACTCCCACTTTCCTGACCTGGCATTCCCCTACTCTGAGAATTATGGTGAAGTTTGACAATATCTAGAGTGATCATAAACTATGCCATGGGTTTGTCTACGAGTCCATTACAAAACATCACTAATCAACTGCTGAGAGCAGGCCAAATATGAGGAGAATATGTGCCTTACTTAGAGGTTCATTGCTATGAAGAGACATAATGACCAAGCCAATTCTTATACGGGAAGATATTTAATTGGGGCTGGCATAGCCTTTTCGAGTTCTATATTCAGCAAGGCAGATAGAATGGCAGCATTGAGGAAGACAAGGTACAAAAGGATAATAGGAAGTCTATACCTTGATCTAAATGCAGCCAGGATAATGTAATAACTGTAATGTAATAATAAATAAATAAATAAATAAAATGTAATGTAATAACTATAATCATTCATGACATCAAATTAAAATAATAGATCACATTCTTATGTATTTACAGATCATGATTTGTATCAAAACCCTATGTTTTCAAGTCTCAAGTTCTGAATCACAGTTATAGCCTACATTTCTGGATGTAGTTCACTCCAGATAGAGTTGACCACTGTGAATAGCCATCACAATCCAACCGTTGTCAATTTGAAACACCATCATGTCTCCTTATGTCAAAGTGAGAATAATAGAAAGGCCACAATAGAGCAATAGTGTGAAAAACTGCATGGTATTGGTAGAGTGACAGGCATGTAGATCAATGGAACAGAATTGAAAGCCCAGAAACGAATTCACACTCCTATGGCCACTAGATCTTGGACAAAGGAGCTATAAACATCCAGTGGAAAAATGATATCCTTTTCAACAAATGGTGCTGGTTCAACTGGAGGTCAGCATGCAGAAGAATGCAAATTGATCCACTCTTATCTACTTGGACTAAGTTCAAGTCCAAGAGGATCAAGGATCACATAACACCAGACCCACTGAAACTAATAGAAAAGAAACTTGGGAAATGCCTTGAACACATGGGCACAGGGGAAAATTTCCTGAACAGAACACTAATAGTTTATGCTCTAAGATCAAGAATTGATCAATGGGACCTCATAAAATTACAAAGTTTCTGTAAGGCAAAGGACACTGGCAAAAGGAAAAAAACTGCAGCCAACAAATTGGGAAAAGTTCTTTACCAACCCTACATCCGACAGAGAGCTAATATCCAATATATACAAAGAACTCAAGAAGTTAGACCCCAGAGAGACAAATAACCCTATTAAAAAATGGGGGTACAGAGCTTAACAAAGAATTTTTACCCGGAGAATATCGAACGGCTGAGAGCACCTAAAGAAAGGTTCAACATCCTTAGTAGTCATTTGGGAAATACAAATCAAAACAATCTGAGATTCCACCTCACACCAGTCAGAATGGCTAAGATCCAAAAAATAGGAGACAGCAGGTGTTGGCGAGGATGTGGAGAAAGAGAAACATTCCTCCACTGCTGGTGGGATTTCAAGCCTGGTACAACCACTCTGGAAAGCAGTCTGGCAGTTCCTCAGAAAACTGAGCATGGTACTCCCAGAGGATCCTGTTATGCCAATCCTAGGCTTACACCCAGAGGCCTCCCTGGCATGCAGTAAGGACACATGCTCCACTATGCTCATAGCAACCTTACTTATAATAGCCAGAAGCTGGAAAGAATCCAGATGTCCCTCAACACAAGAATGGATACAGAAATGTGGTATATTTACACAATGAAATACTACTCTGCAATTAAAAACAAGGAATTCATGAAATTCTTAGCCATTAAAAACAAGGAATTCATGAAATTCTTAGCCAAATGGTCTGAACTGGAAAATATCATCCTTAGTGAGGTAACCCAATCACAAAAGAACACACACGGTATGCAGTCACTGATAAGAGGATATTAACACACAAGTCAGAATACCCAAGACACAATTCACATCAATTTATTTCCAAGAAGATGGAAGTAGAGACCCCTGATCCTGGAAAGACTGGATGTAGCAGTTTAGGGGATACCTGGACAGAGAAGCAGGAGGGGGTTGAATGGGGAACAGGGGGAGGGAAGACGGCTCATGGGACTTTCAGGGAGGGAGGAGCCGGGAAAGGGGAAATCATTGGGAATGTAAATAAAAAATATACAAAATAAAAAAAGGCCATAATAATGCATAAAATGATGTAACTTTCTCTTACTTCACTAAAAACAATGACAATAAGCTTTTCTAGGTTGCACCTTGCCCCAAGTTTACCACTCCCTTAATTCCATTAAGTATGCATCAACACGGGATTTAGCTTCATTCTACCTACTGTTTCCTCATTTATAAATGATCCATACATTTTGTATTTTTTCTTTCTCATTTTGGTGTACTTTATTAAAGCCTGCCCCATAAGATTGAACCACTGGAGATAGTTGAATTGACTTGATTTTTAGAACTATTTACTTAATGTAATATTTCTAAGTCTCTTTATCTTACACCGAGGCAGACTCTTCAGACAAAGGCAAAAAGTGCTTCACCAAAGTAACATGAGAATGGTTGCTATGCTCCATTCTAAAATTCTATTCCTCTGAAGTCCTTGAACCAGGCCTCCACCATTGAAATCACTCTCAGCAACACTGTCTTCTAAGCCTCTATTCCTATGGCCAACAGAGCTCCACTTAATCCATACTGCTGCTTTCCAAAATCACAAAATCTACATTCCTCAAATCAAAAACATGGTCACACATAAGCCAAAAATATCCTAGTCCTGGTACCCATTTTTGTGTTAGTTAAGGTTGCATTGCCATGTGTATTCTCTATTACTAAGACAACTCTTATATAGGAAGACATTTATTCAGTTTAGCTTACAGTTTAGAGGTTCTTTCTATTATCATCATGGCAGAAAGTATGGCAGCATGCAGGAAGATATGTTGATAGAGGAGCCAAGTGTCCTATAACTTGACTCAAGGAAGGCAGGAGACTCTCTTCTACAGACAGCAAAGAGGATCATCTCTATCCCCCTACCCAGACTTGAGAATTTCAAGAAACCTCAAAACCCCACCTCCATTGTGACATGCAGTGATATACTTCCTGGAAGAAAGTTACACCTTTCCCAATATGGACACATGTCTGATTATACATCACATCTCATGGGTTAAGCATATTCTATCAACATCTTTCCACTTTCTGGAATCCATAAGTTTATTCACACATACATGAGTATATTGGGTCTATACCTAGGCATACCCTTACACAAAATAAATTGTATATACCTGCAAGAGTCCCCATAGTCTAGCACAGCCTCAACAATGCTTAAAAGTTACAAGTCTCTTCCAAGTCTCAAGTATTCCCTTAACTATAATCCCTTATAAAATCAAAGTTGAAGGGTAGGTCAGATACTCCCAAGATCACAGGATATAGAGTAACAATACAAAACTTCATAGTAAGAAAAAACTGGATAAAATAAAGCCTGAAATTCAGCTGGAAAAATACCAAACTCTGCATCTACCTTTACGAAATCCAACTCCTTTCAAATATTTAAACTGTAATCTCTTTCTTTTATTGGTGCTGGTTCCATTAAGTATTAGCAGCTTTACTCAGTAGGTATCCCGTGAGGTTCACACATGATCTTTTGAGCTATTTCAGAAGGCTTGCGTCACTCCTCCCTTTCTGCTCTCTGTTTCACTCTAGGCTCTGGCTGAATTTACTCCATGTCTGATGCTGTTCTTTATGGTCATCCCATGGAACTGGTAGATCAAATAAACTGGGGTTTCCTGCTGCAGCTAGATAGCACTTCCACTAGTAGGATCTCATAAGCTCTCATCAAGCTCCCAAAACCTCAACATCATTTCAAAACCTCTTCAGTCCTGAATTGTTAACTACCGCTGAGTCTGCAACTTCTCCACTGATCTTTCTTGGCCTCTCATACTAGCAAGCCTCATCTGCTACTTATGTTCATTACCCCTTCATTCCTTCAAAACCAGTACCACCTGGCAGATTTTCATGTATTACCTGGCTGCCAGCAGCCTTTCTTTCTCAAGAATACATCTGCTTTGTGCTCTCAGGTACCACTTCCCTGAAGATGTCACCTCAGGGATGCTCGTCTCTTCTTAGTCATTGACAATTTCTTAGCTCTAGCTAAGCAGCATATGTTGTACCAGTACTATGTTATATTCTCCATTTGAAACCCTCATGGACATCCCCAAAGCTGCCAAGTTCTATCTGATACTGGGTCTAAAACATGGACCCCCTAGTTTAATTATATTTACAAAAGCTTCTTATTTTCAATGGTTTCCTCAATAAGTATCTTTGGATGTCATGGAAAAAGCACAGTAAACTTATTTGAACTCAGAAATCTCTATGGTTTTTACACCAGAAGGCTGGGATTAAAGTTGTATGCTATCATGCCTAGAATAAGCCTTTGTTTATTTGGAAGTTATGTTGTAGCAGGATGAAGTGGAACTCAGAAATCTTCTTTCCTCTGTCTCCTGTGATTAAAGATAAGTTCCACCATGACTGAACCTAAGCTTTTCATGGAGACTATGGTTCTAGTCTTGGATCAAGCCCTTGTGTCCTTGTACATTATGCTTTGTATCAAAATCTTGTGCTTTCCAGTCTCAAGAAATGGATTACAGGTGTGCCATTGGTTTCTGGATTGTAGTTCAAGATATAATCAACTTGACCACTAAGAATCTCCATCACAATCCATGCCTTTTAAAATTGAATCACAAGCTGGGCGGGCAGTGGTGGCCCACACCTTTAATCCCAGCACTTGGGAGGCAGAGGCAGGCGGATTTCTGAGTTCGAGGCCAGCCTGGTCTACAGAGTGAGTTCCAGGACATCCAGGGATACACAGAGAAACCCTGTCTCGAAAAACCAAAAAAAATAAAAAATAAAAATTTGAATCACAATCATGTTTGCTTATATCAAAATTAGATAATAACCAAATCATAATAATGCCTAACCTGGTATAACTTTCTCTTGGTTCACTGCAAAAGCATAGACAATAAGCTTATCTAGGTGGTATCATGCCCCAAGTTCACCACTACCTTTATTCCAGTTAACATCCTTCAACACAGGATTTAGCTCCATTCAACTTCTTGGTTCCATGTTCATCTTTCAGTCTTTCATTTTATGTTTTGAATTTCTCACTTTGATACACTTGATTAAGACCTGCCCTATATTCCAGTTTTTACCACTGGAGTTGGCTTTGAGAACTATTTCTTAATGTAACTATTCTAAATCACTTTTCCTTCCACTTAGGCAGACTCTTCAGACAAAGGCAAAAAGCACTCCACCTGAATACCATGAGAAAGGTTTCTAAGCCACATACTAAAATTCTATTCTTCTGAAGTCTCTTGATCCAGGCCTCCACAGTTGAAATCATCCTCAGCACAACTGTCTTCCATGTTTCTAATACCTTGGCCAATTGAGCCCCACTTAATCCATCCTACTGCCTTCCAAAGCTGCAAAATCTAAATCCTCATATCAAAACCATTGTCATGTCAGTGCCAACAATATTCCAGTCCCTGGTACCCATTTATGTTTTAGTAAATGTTTCCTTGACATACAGAGTGTCTATCACTAAGACAATTGTTATATAGGAAGACTTTTAATCAAGGCTGCCTTACAGTTTTAGAGCTTTCTTCTATTATCACTGTGGCAAGAAGTATGGTATTATACAGGAAGATATGTTGATTGAGGGGCCAAGTGTCCTACATCTTGACCCAAAGGCAGCAGGAGGCTCTCTCTTCCACATCCAGCCAGGAGGATCATTTAGACCGCAGTGCCCAGACTTTAGAATTTCAAGAAAACTCAAAGCCCAAAGTGACACACTTCCTATAAGAATGTTTTTTTTATTTACATTCAAAATCATTTCCCCTTTCCCATTTCCTCCCTCCCCGAAAGTCCCATAAGCCCCCTTCCCTCCCTCTTTTCCCTATTCAACCCCCTCTCACTTCTCTGTCCTGGCGTTCCCCTATATCCAGTCTTTCCAGGACCAGGGGTCTCTCCTTCCATTTTCTTAGAAATCTATTGATATGCGAATTGTGTCTAGGGTATTCCAAGATTCTGGGTTAATATCCTCTTATCAGTGACTGCATACCATGTGTGTTCTTTTGTGATTAGCTTACCTCACTAAGGATGATTTTCAAGTTCTGACCATTTGCCTAGGATTTTCGTGAATTCATTGTTTTTAATTGCAGAGTAGAATTCCATTGTGTAAATATACCACATCTTCTGAATCCATTCCTCCGTTGAGGGACATCTGGGTTCTTTCCAGCTTCTGGCTATTATAAATAAGGCTGCTATGAACATAGTGGAGCATGGGTCCTTATTGCATTCAGGGAAAGCCTCTGGGTATATGCCCAGGAGTGGTATAGCAGGATCCTCCAGGAGTGTCATGCCCAGTTTTCTGAGGAACCGCCAGACTGCTTTCCAGAGTGGTTGTACCAGCTTGCAATCCCACCAGCAGTGGAGGAGTGTTCCTCTTTTTCCACATCCTCGCCAACAACTGCTGTCTCCTATGTTTTTGATCTTAGCCATTCTGACTGGTGTGAGATGGAATCTCAGGGTTGTTTTGATTTGCATTTCCCTAATGACTAAGGATGATGAACATCTCTTTAGGTGCTTCTCAGCCATTAGATAGTCTTCAGGTGAGAACACTTTGTTTAGCTCTGTACCTCATTTTTAATAGGGTTACTTGGCTCTCTGGGTTCTAACTTCTTGAGTTCTTCGTATATATTGGATATTAGCCCTCTGTCAGATGTAGGGTTGGTAAAGATCTTTTTCCAATTTGTTGGCTGCCGTTTTGTCCTTTTGCCAGTGTCCTTTGCCTTACAGAAACTTTGTAATTTTATCAGGTCCCATTGGTCAATTCTTGATCTTAGCGCATAAGCTATTGGAGTTCTATTCAGGAAATTCTCCCCTGTGCCCATATGTTCAAGGTTCTTCCCTAGTTTCCTTTCTATTAGTTTCAGTGTGCCTGGTTTTATGTGGAGGTCCTTGATCCACTTGGAATTGAGCTTAGTGCAAGGAGAAAAGAATGGTCAATTTGCATTCTGCATGTTGACCTCCAGTTGAACCAGCACCATTTGTTGAAAAAACTATTTTTGTTTCCACTGGATTGTTTTAGCTCCTTTGTCAAAGATCAAGTGACCATAGGAGTGTGGATTCATTTCTGGGTCTTCAATTCTGTTCCATTGATCTACATACCTGTCAATGTACCAATACCCTGCAGTTTTTAACACAATTTGAGCTGCCTCTCTTAATGTACCAAGATGATGAGCTGACTCTCTCTTTATTTTTTACTTTTATATTTTTTGGTCTTTTGAAACAGGGTTTCTCTTTGTTAGCCTGTCTGTCCTGGAACTCACTCTGTAGACCCGGCTGCTCTCGAACACAGAAATATCCCTGCCTCTATCTCCCAAGTGCTTGGATTAAAGGCCACCACTGCCTGACACTGACTATGAAAATACCACTTGCTGGCCTTACTGTCTTACGGTAAGAAGGTACTGAGCTGATTCTTTTAATGTACCAAGAAGCTGGCTTGACTCTCTTGAAGTACCAAGCTGATGGCCCGACTCTCTGAACGCACAAACATGATGTCCGGTCTCTTTAAAGGTACTAAGCTGCTGTCCTGAGTCTCTTAAGGTACCAAGATTCTGAGCTGACTCTCTGAATGCACCAAGCCACTTGGCTGACTCTCTGAAGGTACCAAGCTGCTGAGTTGCTTCTCTAAAGATACCAAGATGATAAGTTGAATTTCTCTTTCTTGTTTTTTCATTTTTTTTTTATTTTTTGTTTTTTTGGGACACGGTTTCTCTGGATAGCCCTGGCTGTCCTGGAACTCACTCTGTAGACCAGGCTGACCTTGAAGTCACAAATCTGCCTGCCTCTGCCTCCCAAGTACTTGGATTAAAGGCATACTTCACAACTACCTGACATTCACTCTCTTAATTCACCAATTGCTGAGCTGCATCTCTTAATGTATCAAACTACTGAGCTGACTCTCTCAAGGTACCAACCTGCTGTCCTCAGTCTCCTGATGTATCAAGCTGCTGGCCTGACACTCTTAAAGTTGCAAGATGCTGAGCTGACTCTCTTAAGGTACCATGCTGCTGGCCTGACACTCTTAAAGTTGCAAGATGCTGAGCTGAGTCTTTCATTTTTTATTCTTTTTCTGTTAGACACAGAGTTTCTCTGTGTAACCCTGCCTGTCCTGTGCTAGACATACTTTCCTGCCACTCTGTGTACAAGGCTGACCTCAAACTCAGAAAATTGCTTGTCCTTGCCTCAAAAGTGCTGATATTAAAGGCATGCGCCTCCAATGCCTGCCACTGACATTCTGAAGGTATCAACCGGCTGACCCGAGTCTCTTAAGGCACCAAGCTACAGAGTTGACACTCTTAAGGTACCAAATTAAGCTCAATCTCTTATGGTATCAAGATGATGGTCTGTCTTTCTTAAGGTACCAAACTCCTGCACTGACTCTCTGAAGTCAACAAGCTGTTGGCCTGACTCCTAATCTTCCAAGCTGCTGGGCTGACTCTTCAGATCCAAACTTCTGAGTTGCCTCTCTAAAAGTATCACAATGATGAGTTGATCCTTTCTTTCTTTTCTTTTTAATTTTTTATTTTTTGGTTTTTTGAGACAGGGTTTCTCTGTGTAACCCTGGCTCTACTGGTATACACTCTGCAGACCAGGCTTGACTTGAAGTCAGAAATCTGCCTGCTTCTGTCTCCCAAGTGCTGGAATTTTTTTCTTTTTTTCTTTTGGATATATTCTTTATTTACATTTCAAATGATTTCCCCTTTCCTGGAAGCCCCCCATCCCTGAAAGTCCCATAAGACCTCTTCCCTCCCCCTGTTCCCCAATCAACCCATTCCTGCTTCCCTGTCCTGGTCTTCGCCTACACTCCTACACTGAGCCTTTCCAGGACCAGGGGCCTCTCCTTCCTTCTTCTTGGGCATCATTTGATATGTGAATTGTTTCTTGGGTATTTCAAGCTTCTGGGCTAATATCTGCTTATCACTGAGTGCATACCATTTATCAAGCTACTGGCCTGACTCTCTTAAGCTATCAAGCAACTGGGCTGACACTCTTAAGGTACCAAGGTACTGAGCTTATGCTCTTAAGGTACCGAGCTGCTGGGATGACTCTCTCAAGGTACCAAACTGCTGAATTGACCCTCTGAAGGCACCAAGCTGCTGGCCTGACACTCTTAAGGTATCAAACTGTTGGACTGACTCACTGAAGGCACCAAGATGATGAGCTGATTCTCTTAAGGTTCCAAGCTGCTTACCTGACTCTATCAAGGTACCAAGCTACTGAGCTGATACTCTTAAGGGTCCAAGCTGCTGAGATGAGTCTCTTTCTATTTACATTTTAATTTTTATTTTTGGGTTTTTTTGAGACAGGGTTTCTCTGTGTAGCTCTGACTATACTAGAAGTCACTCTGCAGACCACACTGCCCTCGAAATCAGAAGCCTCCTTTCCTCTGCCTCCCAAGTGCTAGAATTAAAGGCTTGTGCCACCATTGCCTGGCACTGACTCTCTGAAGGCATCAATCTGCTGGCCTATCTTAAGACAGCAAGGTACTGAGCTGACTCTCTTAAGGTACCAAGCTGCTGACCTGACTTTCTTAAGGTACCAAGCTGCTGGCTGGATTCTCTTAATATACCAAGGTACTGAGCTGACGCTCAGAAGGCACCAAGCTGCTGGGCTGACTCTCTTAAGGTACCAAGCTGCTGAGCTGACTCTCTCTTTCTGTTTTTTAAATTCTTAATTTTTTTTTGTTTTTTTGAGTCCTGGTTTCTCTGTGTAGCCCTGGCTATCCTGAAACTCACTTTGTAGACCAGGCTGGCTTCAAATTCAGAAATCTGCCTGCCTCTGCCTCCCAATACTGGGATAAAAAGTATGTGCCACCACTGCCTGGCACTGACTTTCTTAAGGTACCAATTGCTGAGCTGACTCTCTTAAGGCCCCAAACTACTGAGCTGACTCTCTTAAGATACCAAGTTGCTGGCCAGTATGGTACAAAGCTACTCGGCTGTCTCTCTTAAGGTACCAAGCTGCTGGCCTGACTCTCTTAATATACCAAGCTGGTGGCCTGACTCTCTTAATGTACCAAGGTACTGGACTGATTCACTTAAGGGAAAAAGAAGCTGACCTGAATCTCTTAAGGTACTAAGATGCTGAGGTGACTCTTTCGTTTTTTAATTTTTTTAGATTTGAGACAGAGTTCCTCTGTGTAGTTGAGACAGTGTTCCTCTGTGCCTGGCCTGGAACTCACTCTGGAGACATGACTGGCCTCAAACTCAGTAATCTGCCTGCCTCTGCCTCCCAAGTTCTGGTATTAAGGACATGTGCCACCCATGATTCTCTGAAGGCACTAAGCTGCTGGCCTGATTGTTTTAAAATACCAAGCTACTGAGCTGTCACTCTTAAGGTGCCAAGGTGCTGAGCTGACTCTCTTAAGGTACCAAGATGGTGGCCAGTAAGGTACAAAGCTGCTGGCTTGACATTGTTAAGGAACAAAGATACTGAGATGACTATCTGAATGCACCAAGCTAATGGGATGACCCTCTTAAGGTAGCAAGCTGCTCAGCTGCCTCTCTAAATATACCAAGATGATGAGCTGACTCTCTGGTTCCCTTTTTCTCTTATTTTTTTTTAATTTTTGCATCTTTGAGACAGGGTTTCTCTGTGTAGCCCTAGCTGTCCTGGTACTCACTCTGTAGACCAGGCTGGCCTCAAACTCAGAAATCTGCCTGCCTCTGCCTCACAAGTGCTTGGATTAAAGGCATGCTCCACAACTACCTGGCACTGACTCTCTTAAGGTACCAATTGCTGAGCTGCTTCTCTTAATGTACCAAACTCCTGAACTGACTCTTATAAGGTACCAAGATTCTGACCTGACCCTCTTGAGGAACCAATCTACTGAACTGATGCTCTTAAGGTACCAAGATGCTGTGCTGAATCTGTGAAAGCACCAAGCTGCTGGCCTGACTCTCTTAAGGTACAAAGCTGCTGGCCTGACTCTCTTAATGTACCAAGATGCTGGCATGACTCTCTTAAGGTACCAACTGCTGGCCTGTCTCTCTTAAGGTACAAAGATGCTGAGATGACTCTCTGAAGGCACCCAGCTCCTTGCCTGACACTCTTAAGGTACCAAGATGCTGAGCTGAATCTCTTAAGATAAAAAACTACTGCACTGAGTCTCTTAATGCACCGAGCTTCTGGCCGATTCTTTTATGGTACCAAGGTACTGAGCTGACTCCCTTAAGGTACCAAGCTGCTGGCCCGACTCTCTGAAGGCACCGAGCTGCTCTCCTGACTCTTTAAAGGTACCAAACTTCTGGACTGACTCTCTTAAGGTACCAAGCTGCTGTCCTGACTCTCTTAAAGTACCAAGCTGCTGAGCTGACTCTCTGAAGGTACCAATCTACTGACCTGATTTCTTCAGGTACCAAGATAATCAGCTGACACTCCTAAGGTACCAAGTTGCTGCCCTGACTCTCTTAAGGTAGCAAAGTACTGAGCTGACTCTCCTTATGAACATGAGGATCACCTTTTCCTGCTTGCTTCTGTCATCCATCCAATTTGACACCAGACGCTTTTTTAATGATTCCATTCTTTTATTTATTTATTCATTTATTTTGTTCTATGTGCTTTGGTGTTTTGACTGTCTGTGTGATGGTGTCAGGTCCCCTGGATCAGGAATTAGAGATGGTTGTGTACTGTCATGTGGCTACTGGGAATTGAACTTGGGTCCCCTGAAAAAAACAGCCAGTGTTCTTAACCACTGAGTAATCTCTCCATCATCTTGACCCCAGTTTCTAGAGCCTTTCTTCTTGGCTCCTTCTCCTCTCCATGTACTCCAAGCATTCCTCCCATCGATGTGTCTCTTTTAAAATTTAATCTATTCCTTCATGAGTGTGAGTCTCTTCCTCTGCCTGCCTGGCTGTGCATACTATGCAGGCAATGCATATGGAGGCCAGGAGAGGGTGACAGATCATCTGGCTCTGGAGATACTGTGTGGTGTGAGGGTGCCTGGGGAGTTCTGAAGTCCCACCCAGGATTTCAGGAAGAACAGTCAGTGCTCCTAACTGCTGAGGCCTCTCTCCATTACCCACAGTCCCTTCTCATGGGGTCTAGCTTCTCTATTTGATGATCACCCTTACTCTCTTGAGCCCTGTCATAGAGCTTCCTTTTGGATATCCCTGTGCCTCAGTGGGAAGAGCCCCATCAAGGAAGTTTAATAACTAAATAAACAGGATATGATCCATTTACTGACCGCATTGTGTGTCAGGCACTGGACCTCTTTGAGCAGTGTCCCCTAGTCTATGACAGTCTGTAACAGTAATATAAGAACTCACTTGGAAATAATGTCCTTGCAAGTATAATTTAAGTGAAAATGAGAACACAGTGGATTAGAGAAGGTCCTAAATGAAATGAGTTAAGATCTTAGGAAACCTCCACAGTCAGGGGCTGTGGGTATGGCTGAGCAATTCAGAGCACCTCTGGCTCTGTCAGAGACCAGGAATCTGGGCCCAAGTGCTCACATTCAGGTGGATTACACATTCAGGGATTTCAGAACTGCTGATCCCACTTCTGCCCTCTGAGGCCAAGCCCAAAAGAAAGGTCTACATTTTTTTTCTGGCAAGAAAAGCCATAAGAGTGGGGAAACATTAGCAAATTCAAAGAGCTACAAAAATGGGAAGATCCTGTGAGGCCAGACACAACAAGGCTTCAGAAGGTAGAAGAGTCCAGGAAGGATTGCCCCCTAGAGCTGTCCAGCAAGGTGTTATAAACCCCGGATTGGAGCCAGCAGAGCTTGGAGCATATCATCTGCCGATTTTCTCAGTCATCTGGTAGGTAGGAGTTTCTTTCCAGGGCCCTGAAACCTAGAGAATCAGGGTTGTGCAAAAGGGTTATAATGAACATGCATCACTTTCCAGACACAGGATGAAAGGCCACAGAGCGGCCAGCTCATCCAGCTCATCCCAGAGCCAGGAGTTTCATGCTTATCCAACACCCTCCCCAAGGCTCAGTCAGCCTGCACCACAGGTCCACTGGCACAGTAAGGCCTGGGCTACAAAGTAACCTAGCCATGTCCAAACACACAGGGGTCTTCTGGATACCCCTTAGGAACTACCCAGGGGTAAAAGTCCCTAACTGTTTTGTCTAATCATTCTGTGGTTTTAGCTTCATTGGGATTAAGGACACAGACACCTCTTGAGTACCTTTTTTGGTCCAATTCCATCACTGCCTATTTATTTCAAAACACAAAAGTCTATGTCTCGTTGTTTATGCCTACACAGAAATGAGATTTGGTCAAAGGTGTTGAGATAGCTGTTCCTTTTCTCTCCTCTGAAGATTCCTGCCCTAGCCCAAACACTGATATTAGCAGCCACTCTCTGAAGGTCTCAGATTACAGTATAGGAATCAAAATGAGGCAAGCAGGCAGTGGGAAAGTGTGGAGCCTCAGCTTCCCTGTTGTGCTGTGAGGCCACATGTCCTGTGCCACCTTGTTACAACTGAGAGCAGGGGTTACTGTGAACCCAGCAATGAAGTGTGGAATACTGCTTTGATCGACTATGGAAATATTAGAGAGTGGGGGGACTAATGAATCTGTGACTTTAAGCCAGGAGCCATGAAGTGACTTCTGACATACTCAGTAAAGTGTCCACCTCCTAGGGATAAGTTAGGCCTACTAGAGCAGAGCCCTCAGGGTCTCCCCCACGATGCTCCCACATCTTGTGAACTGGAGTCCCTGGACACCCTTGGGGCTCCCAAGTTCTTGCTCTGCCCTGAGTACAGGCAAAGCTTGAGACACATAATAATAGGAAGAGGGACCATAGGTTGGATTCAGGGTTGGAGTACCATTCTGAGGGAGGCTGATTTCACACTGATGAGAAAGGGATTGAAGTTCTCCAGGTAGGGACTAGAAAATTACACTGTGCAACCTTCTGCATCTCTGTGGATAGCCTCCTATCCTTGACTAGTACTATCCCTTGGTATCTTTCTAAACATCTCCTGACGTCACCTCCTGTCATGTGGGACATGAAAAAGTCACATCTCTGTCCACTCTACTCCATACACACTTCTGCAGTTGTGGCCCATCTGGTTCTTCTGGAGTCATTGCCCCCCACTGCACGGAGGCAGGCATTCTTCCCATAGCAGACCCTGCTTCATGAGGGTAGTTCTGAGCTCACACTCTTCCATACCAATTCCCACAGACCTAGGTACCCTCTCTGCTTGTGTGTGCCTCCTGGCCTGCTCCTCCTTCATCTGGGTCCATGGGGTTCCTACCTCAGGGTCACCCATTGAGAATCACCTAGAAAAGGATGTGAACCACCTTCAGAGTGTCCTGGGGCTTGCAGCATTCCTGAGTTTAAGTACTGTTGATGTGAGTTGCCATGTTTACACCATATAGGGGAGAAAGGTTCTGCAAGTGGCTGGCATCTGGTTCCCTTGTAACCTGAATTTAGGATCAGAATGGCATCATTGGTCGACATAGCCTCTTAAGGTCAGGGAGAGTGTGGGTGTTCATGCTCACTGCCAAGGGGTCCTTTGGGTTAAGGTGGGGTCTTACTTCTTGGGTCAAGTCCATGTCAGGGACTTAGGGACTCCTGGCAGAACATAGAGAGGCTCCGGGGAGCAGAACAGAGGGCAGAAGTCAAAGAGGTAGCAGCACTGGCACTAATGTGTCCAGCATGCCACCCTGGTGCATGAGTACCTCTCAGCAAGGCAGTAGCAAGGCAGGCAGTGTGGTCTATGAAACAAAGAGACCCTTGAGCACGCCAGGCTCAGACTTTTGAGAAGGTATGCCTCTGTTAATCTCAGTGGAGAGACCCAATCTTCTTCTTGTAAGATGGTCTATGCCAGGGTTTAGACTGCCCACCACCAAAAAGTGTTCACATCTTGGGGTAGTGTATCTTCCATGAAGAGCAATTTCCTTCTCTTTGTCTGCACTTGAAGGGAAGGGAACTGGACCTCTAGGCTCAGCCCTGTGTCTTCAACCTTAGACAGGAATGACACAGATCAGGCATCATAGATTCCAGGATAGATATTCCCTGGGTGAATAACATGCCCCTATACAGATTAAAAACATGACCCACAGTGAAGGGGACACAGAGAATGCAGGCAGCATCATGTTTCTGACCACTGTACTTCTACGCTCCATGTTTTCCACCCAAGCTGACCACCCTCACTTAACTTGAAGCTGCCAGACACTTGACCCTCCTCCCCTTTTGTGGGCTCTGACATCAATGGAGGATTTTTCAAATGTGTTCCTCAGTTTAGAATTGTGCAACAGGTTTCTGCACACATATGGATCAAGGGAAAAGTGACCATGTTTTCTGGGGTAACTGTTGGAGATGACTTTAACAGATCTCATCATGACGAGCTGGTGATAGTGGCTCACACAGCTCCCATGAAATCCAGAGCCATGTCCTTCTCAGCAGACTGCGGGAGAGGCAGCATTGACTCTCACAGTGCTTGGTTACTGTCTGCTGGGCATTCAGGTGAGCTGGTCTAGAGGTAGTTTCTGCTTTTAAAGGTCAGTCTTTCCTGGTGAAAGATGCCCTGAGGCTCTGTGGTAGAACTGGGACCTCCATATTTCCCCCAGATCCCACATCCTGATTCCAGACACACTTCCTGTGGATCTCTCTGACACAGAATTAAGACGAACTATAGTACATGATGTGACTTGAGAGCTCCCAGTTTATGGAACCCAGCTTCCCTACACTTCCTGTCACATAAGCCACCCTGAACTAAGTCATGGGATGTGAAGCATTCTGGCCACCATTACATGGTTAGGAAGGGTTGGACCATGCCTTCCTTCTTAGGATTGTTCTGAGAATCCTCAGGGAGACTCTTGGTGGATTTCACTGGAGATGAAGAAGGCTACTGTGAGAAGGGCTCTTCTCTCTGCCCACCTCCCTTGCCATCTCTCTCCTGTTGGCACTCTCTCTCATGCTACCCTTTTTCTCATTTATGGACATCCTCTCTGCCTCTTAAGGTAGTGTCTGACTACAAAGTCTTGGCTTGCCTGGAATTCACCACATAGACTGTGTTGGCCACAAATCACAGAGATCATTCTGGTCCTGCATAGAAAGTGCAGGAATGACATGCATTTACCCCAAGGTCAGCACGCTCTCATCCTTACTCCAGTCCAGCATGTATTCATAGTTAATGAAGCAGTTTTCTGGGCATTAAAGGGAAGACTCCCCTCTGCTTATTGCTCTCAATGGATTCCTCCCCCACCCCTTCTAATGCTCTCCATTCCATATCCAGACTCAATCATGTCCTTGAAGTCCTATTGTTTTATCAAACCTCGTTTCTGAAGGGAATTTATGTGTCAGCTTTGAGGACTTGCCACTGTGGGCCTTCTTTTCTTTTAGTCACCCTTATTATCTAGTGTGCTTTCTTCAGCCTCTAAGGAAATTAAAGCCACAGGGTCAAGTCTGTTGTCTACTTTATTCACTGCTTCTATGTTAGAGCCTTGGAATTAGTTAGGGGAGTTAGTTGATGAAGGAATGGGTAAAGTTCCATCCGATGTCTTGCATACTAAGGCTAAGGGTGAATGTGTGGTCGCAATGAGGATTAGGAATCTCTATGATAATGCAGGACTGCTCTCCTTCAAAGGAGCTCTAGCTTGAACAGCCCATGTTGAAGACGGTTGTGAGCTACTCAAGGACCCCCATCACAATCAAGGCACAGGCCCCCAATGTGAACTACATCCAGGATCCATGCACCCTCGAGTAGTGCCACACACTACCTGGCTTATTCATAGGAATCCCAACACCATCGCTGCTGCCCTCGACGCTACCACAGAATCTCCCTGTCGAACACTGTCTAACCACGTAACGTTCAATTTTTATTCTGAACGCATAGTGGATTTTGTTTGTCCACCCACAGACACATTGCTTCTATGGTGCCTAAGCCAGAACTCTAGTCCTCCCAGGAAACATAGCAACACTCTCTTTCCATCACTCAGTGAACACTCCAGGGATCACCGCACCGTACATTTATATGTTCTTCCTATGTTAGGGACAAGATGCATAGGAGGACCCATATTTCTCCTCCTGAAGCCTGCCATTGGCCAGTGGAGCATTGTGAGCTCATGCTGCGCTCACATTGGTTGGTTTGCAGAACAATGCCCCCTGGTTACCAAGCTCTCAGGAGAGGCTGTGGAAGGGACTCCCACTGAGCTGCTGGGGTGGTAAGATGAGCCTGGCTGTCCTAAGGGCTGCCCAGTAGTCATCTGGTACCATTTCCCAGGAGTTCGGCAGGACAGCAAGAGGTGGCACCATGGGGCTCACGAAATCTAGGCCTTCATGCTCCTGCTGCAGCAGTTTCCCTGACTGTGGTGCCAGACGTTTAGTCAGGGCGTTGCTTAGGGTCGTGCACTACTTTCAGTTGACGATTGAAACTGTAGAAAGAGAGCGAACACACCTAGAAGGTACTCCTTGATGTACTAGTTTTCTTTGTGTGAAACACCTCAGAAAGACCCTCCTTAGCTGTGAACTGTGAACTCAGCTGTGGGAGTTGGGGGGAGGGCATGGAGGTGTTAGATCAGGTCTACAGCTCTCCTCATTGGCTTCTGAGCTGGAGGGTGTCCCCAGGTACCCATGAGTTGGGTGAACTTTGACCCTCTCCCAAATTCTCCTGGTGGGCCAATGTGGGAAGATATGATCTGAGATACAAAAGGCCCTTGAGAGTCTTTCTTCTACTTCCAGGAGCAGGGAAGCACTCTTCCACTGAACACAGATTTCCCCTTGCTTCTACTCCAGCTTGGTTTTGGAGGAAAGAATGGAGTCAATCCAAGTTCTTTGTCATGGGTGGATGTTCAGGGGCCATGCTTTCTCCCAACTCACTTTGTTCCCTGCAAGGCAGATCTCACATTTAGTCAGTCCTCAAACAGAATTGGTAGAAGACCTGTTGGTGGGTGGGAGTCTAGGGCAACGCAAGTTTTCCTGAGGTGGATGGCATCCAAGCTCTGAAGCCATTCTAATGTGTGTCTGGTGATTCTTTTTGTCAAGTGTGTGGTTAATATTCTTGAGCAGTCCTTCCAGAGAAGCCTTAATCTTGCCATGCCAATCCTACGGCCATTTGGCTGTGAAGGCTGGATGGTCTCAAGTTTGATGCCAACCTAAACTGCATAAAGAAAGAGTCCTGGGCCTCTTTAGTGCCACAGGGTGAGCCTTGACCTGACAAATACAAATTCATTTCACGAATTATCTGATTGTCAGGCTGGAGATGGAAACTAGAGTCTTCTGCTCTAGGTCAGCCTGACTCTAGGTCCTTTCCTCACATTGAGAGACTCAAGGACTCATGCTGTTTCCCAGGACGGCCTCAGTCTTGATCTGAAGCTTAAGAAGGTCTTGAACATGTCGTTGTTCTCTGTTATTCTCCCTAGTAGCAGGGTTGAAATACCTGTGCTCACAGGCCTGTCTCTGATGAGTCCATAAAATCCCTACCTGCTGCATCTCACCATGGGAACTTGTTAAGTAACACTTTACAGTGACTGTGTTCCCATAAAGAATGTCCACCCATAGACACAGTGACTGCAATAGCATTTGATCTCTAAGTTGTACAAGACACTCACAGTTGCCAAGGAGTCATCATGTATGTTCTGGTTAATGTGCACAAGAGAAATCAGGAGACACCGATTGCAAAAGTGGACATAGACTTTAAGAAATTTACTTGGGCTTATGCAGACCATCAGGGAAGGACACTGGAGTTATAACCAAGGCTATCTGGGTCTCAGCTCAGGCTCTTCACTGGGATCCTCCTGTGAAGAGCATGGCAAAGCCAAGACTGTACATTGACATTCTGCCTTAAGAATCCTACAGAGAGAAGCCCCATAGTTCTTCCAGTCCTCCCCATGTGCTCCCCAAATCAGAAGCACTGTTTGTAGAAGGATATGGACTGAACTGTATCATCCCAGGGGAGGATTATTTGGAGTGGGCATTCGCTTTGGAGACTAATTCATGGCACCTGTGGTGTCCCCTATTCACAGGTGAACCAAACACTAAAGTTGTAAAGGGCACCGTGACGAGTTGCGGGAATGACTATGGCTGGATCGAAAACTGTGTCTTCTTCAGCACGGATGTTGTAATTGGTGCTGTGCCCCTGCATGCTGGAGACAAAGTCTTTGCATTTGTGGAGGAAGACCCACTCTTCCATGAATTAAAAGCAACAGAAGTAAGCTTTCCATAGGTTTGGGAAGACTTCATTTTCCCAAGGGGTTTTTGGGTGGTCTTCTGAATTCCTGCCATAGACAAGCCTGTGATGCAATGGATCATAGGCCTGGGGACTACTGGGAGTGGTAGTCGATGGCAAGTGCCTGGTACTTTACTCCTCAAGGAAGATTAATTTGATTAAAATGACCGTGGAATTGATGTTGACAGCTAGAAAGACCCCAGAGGAGAAAGAAATCCCATTGAACCAAGCTGTTTTGCAACAAAGAGAAATGACATAAATCTGGAAGTTTGGATCCCCTAATGGTCTTTCCTAGCACAATCCTTCTAAAGGCAGTGTTTTAGACATGCAGATTTGCATTTTATTTTTGATCGTGTTTTTGTAGCTGCTTACTTCTCTTGTAGGTTTGTGTTTCTTCAAAACAGGCTGTGCCTAAGGAAGCTTATTCCAAGATTAAAGATTTATCTAGCTATGTTTCCTATGTGAATAATAATATCATCTACATCGCTGATGAATAATACTTCTATCTAGACAGCATTTCTAAAGTTTTGTTTCAAATATTAAAATTGTGTGGTAGTTAAGAGCACATACTTCTCTGGTAAAAACCCTGAGTCTGGGTTCCTGAGTTTATATGTGTGTGTGTGTGTGTTTGTGTGTGATTGTGTGTGTGTTTGTGTGTGTATGTGCGTGTGAGAGAGAGGGGGGATAGGGAGAGAGGGGGAGAGAGAGACGTAAAGTATAAAGACAGAAGAGGGGGGAGGATACACAGGGAGGGAGACAGCAAAGGAGAGAGGAGGGAAGGGGATAGAGTTTGCTAGCTTGAAGACAACCTGGGACCCTGAAACCCTGTCTCCACAAAAGGACACTGAATGTGACCAACCAAGCAGTAAGTCCTCGGGTTCCTGAAGACACAGCTGTGATGCAATGGTCCATTTGCCCACTTGACTCTGCCAAGGCAGTGGGGGAAAACCAATGCCTAAGAATGAAAGATTTCCATTCTGGGCAGGAAGCCTCCTGTACTTTACACCTAATACTTGCTTGATCCTGGTCTTACAAGTCATTGTAGCCAGTGAATGTTTACTTGACAAAAGTTAAAACATAATCGCTTTTATCCAGAAACTTGCAATGATGAGACTGGAGTTAGATGTAGAATTTTCAACTTGATTTTCTCTTAGCCATCTTAGGTTTTATGCCTTATGAAGGAGACTGGTTAGATATTGAATACTCTGTGGAGCAAAGATCTTCAAAAATCACAGTATACTCAGTGAAGGCAACACAACGTAGGCAACTAGAGGAGGTAATCATTTTCCACATCATTTGTTTTCTGGGAAGCTTCTTGTGGTGATATTAGAGACTATCTATGTGTTGGGTGTGCTAGCATATGTGAGCTACAGAAGCACGTATCCTTGGGCCAATTGCCTCAACAGGAGGACTTTGTAAAGGAGTGACTAGGGTCAACAGAGAACACACCTGGACATATTTCAGCTCTGAGGCACAGGGTTTCCTAGGTTAACTGTCATTTGAGATGTTCTAAAAACAGCGGGAGGGAAAAGGAACAGTCCAGAGAACATTGTTAGGAAGGCTGGAATGCAGAGGGGCAGAAAGCCTGGATGTGGCCGTGGCCAAGCTAACCTGAAGATGAGTTTCCACAAAGGTAGAGATAAAATCATGAGCATTAAGGGTGACAGGGGGCAGGAGAAATAGACCACTTTATGCAGTCTCTTTGTTTCCCTCAGTCCTTGATCTGACAACATTAAGCACGAGGGTAATGGCCACAAATGATTACCATTTAGGACAAGATCTCGCATGAGCAGGACCGCTCCCCCAGAGGGCCTCTTTAATTGGTGTGGGGTTGGGTCTGGAAAGGGTAGTGGGGGAAACAATAAGCCAGTGTTAGCAGTATAGCAGGCAGGACAGAGCGGGATCACCAAGAGGTTACTGCCAGTGTGTACAGACAGGGGATGACCAAGGATTCACACTCATGGCCACTCTTTCTCCAACAGGTGTGTGTGACCAGTATCCGCAGAAGAAAAGGAATGTTGAATCACACCATTTTTTTCACCCTGGACTCCCTGCACCTTCCCTTGGGATACACCCCTGTAGTAGGCGACATGGTGAGCGTGGTGATAGTTCAGAGCATTCAGCCGAATCACAACTGGAGAGCCATCTCCATGACCCCAGTTTCATGAGCAGTAGATGACGTGGGCCCTGAGATCCCTGCTTGTTGTGATTTTTATAACAATACAGGGCCCCATTTAATGCAAATGCATATGTTACTAATTCTAAAGAAAATGTGAAACATGAACTTTCAGGACAACAGCCTACCTAGGGCTTGCATCAGTGTGGGTAGGGGGCTACCTTCCACTCTGGACTGTGAACTTTCTAATCATTGTCTTCTGGAGAAAGGATTCCAGAAAACCCTCCACCTGCAGTGATAGATGACAAGGGCAGGGTTCGTGTTATTAATTTTAATAAAGGAAGTCTTTGATCAGCAACAGGACTTGTCCATGGCCATGGGCAACCGACCCTCCAGTCCCCAGGAATGGAGTTGCTCAGCATCCCAGGACAGTGGAGCTTGCTTTTCATACACAGTCATACATAGGTCTGGCCCCTAGGTTTTCAGGGTCTGTGTGGTCCTGTGAAAGTAGGAGGGACATTGGGGACCTGGTAGGATGACTGGGACAGAGCCAGTCGAGCTCAAGGACTTGGCTAAATGATTTTAGTGGCAGATGGTACAAGAACCACCACCAAGACTCCTGGGAACACTTTCTCATCAGTGTCATCTGATCCCCAGGGAGCTCTTGGTGACAAGCAAATGTCACTAGAACACCTAAATGCAGGCTGCTTTGAAAAGCCCAGGCCTACCTGAGTCCCCCAAGAAACCCCCTACTCGGAAATGTTGGACCCTCTTTCCACATCCTCCCATTTCTTCTTGGACTCTGGCCTTTCTCACACAGGAAACTGACTCATCTATCCAGCCAGGCTTCAACCTTTACCCTCAGCCTTCTGGATTCTTCCATACCTTCCTGCTCTGCTCCCAGGGAACCCAGCTTCCTCTTAAAGCCTCTGTTCTCCTATCCAGCCACTCCCCTCATCTCCACAGCCTTTCCTGAACTCCCTATCCTCCTTGGCACCTTCCCCCCTGCTGCTCTTCAGCCTTCTGCCCTCCTCCCCTAGTCTACTACCTGCTTTCCACCCCAGATCCTACCACACCTCTCCCCAGTCTTTTCTGTCCTTCAGATATTCTGCCCTCCCCTGCCCTGCCCTGCCCAGCTATTTGGACCCTCCCTACTGTCTCCTCACACACCCATGCCTCCCCAAGCATCCTTGCTCCCCCAGCCTGGAGACTCTTGCCTTCCCCTTTGCTTTTATGCCTGTGTCCCCATGGCATGGGTCTACCTGCTCTCCTCCAGACTTCTCCCATGCCCAATACTTCTCACATTTATCTTAGCCTTGGGTCTCATTCAAGCCTCTTACTGGCCCTTCAACTACTGGTCCCTTCTCCAGTGTCTGGCATTCCTCCTGAGCCTTAGAACCTGCCCCAGCATCTACCAGTCCCAGTGCCTGCTTCTATCATAGTCATAATCCTAGTGTCTCCCAAGACTGGTGCCCCGATTCCTACCCTCCTACACTTCCTTGGATGCCTTCCTTGAACTGCACTCATAATCCTCAGACTCCTAACATCTAGATGGACCACATCTCCTGAACTCAGCCTTCATTCCTACCCAGAGCCTTTTGCCCTCCCCACTAAACATGTATTATGCCTCCACTCTATCCACATGTGCCTCTTTGCCTCTCTTCAACTTTCTTTCTTTCTCCAGGCACCAACCATCAGGCTGAGACTCCTGCCCTATTCTGAGGGCCTGCTGTCTTCTTCACCAAATCCTTTCCTACACATTGTCCCTTCTGCATGTTCCAAACTTCCCATGTGTGGTCTGTTTCCTCTTCAGGGTACAGATCTCCCCCAAGAGGCTTCTTACTCATCAGCTCATTACCTCATCGACACCTCTGTTCTGTTTACTCTACTCCTACCTGAACTTTCGCCCTATGTGAAAGGCCTTTTCGAACATTCTGGCAACCAAGTGCTTGCCTGCTCCTGAGGGAGGCCAGAAGAAGGCAGAATGTTTGCTCCCTGGGACTTTGATTGGAAAGGGCTTGGAACTGACTCTGAGTTCCATAGAGGAGCAGACAACTATCTGAGGGATTTCTCTGGCCCCAGACTGTTCCTGTTCACCAGAAGTTTTCACATCACACTGCGGCCTTCTTTCCTCTCAGTTTCCAACTTTATCACAAGTCTTCTGTCCTTTCATTTGTCTTCTCACTCATTTCTCCTTTCCTAGCCAGTCTCCAATGACACTCAGTCTCCTTGACTTATACTACGGTTCTTCCTGACCTACACATATTCCTGTCTTCTGTCCTAGCATTTTGTCTTTTCCTGCAGTTCTACCATCCATCAAAGCCACCTCCTACTTTTCTGAGCCTACTGGCCTCTGGCTAGCTTTCTGGCACTCAAGTCAAGTATCTGACCACCACCACTATCACTATCACTATCACCACAACCATCACCACCATCATCATCACAATCACCAACATCACCCCTGCCTGTTGCTGTAATGTCCTTATGCATCCCTAATCCTGCCTTCCGCTAGACTGTAAATACTTGAGAACTCCACTGGCCACTGTCATGCTGAACTCCTTGACTGTGCTCTCTCCTGCTGCCCTGTCTTCCTGATTAACTGTCAAACATGCAGGCCTCCTCTACAGCACTGTGCCCCTTCCTGTAGCCTACTCTACCATAGCCTTCTCTTCTTCCTGGCCTCTTCCCTCTTCCTGCCCTTCAGGGCTCTTAGTCATCTCAAGTGTCCTTGAGCTTCATGCCTTACCCCCATCTTTTGTTCCCATGTTGTGTGTCAGCAGCAACACTATGTATGCCCTTGGGGAGCCTTGAACTTTCACCCAGGCTTTAAAGATCCTGTATGCATCCCACTCTTCCACAGACTCCTAAACTCTCAAGCACTCATCATCCTCTCCAGGGACCTGAGCTCAGCCTGTGATCCTTATAGCTTTCTATCATGCCCCTCTAGGTCCTGACTTACTCTGTCCTTCTAGGCACACTCTAGGCAATGTCTTCCTAAGCATGGTCTTTCCGCAAGAACCTTCTACCTGTGTCTGCCAATTCCACCCACCATGATTTTCTTAGCTCCTATCCTTCCAGGGCTTCTATGACCAAGCTGTCTGTGGCCCCCTAAGACTACTGCATCCACCTCATCTTGCTGACCTTGTCCTCGGCCTAATGTCCTCTTTCACTTCCTATTCACCTATGGCTCTTCACAACAACAACCCTAATACCTAGATGTTGAGCTTGCTTCTGACCTAAGATAAGATTCCCTTTTCTCCTCTTCTCCTTGTCTCCTGCCATTTGTTCTCTTGCCCTAGGAGCCTCCTGTATTTCAAAAGAGGAGTTAGCTCTCACCTAGTCATTGTCACATACATTGTCCAAAGTCAATCTTTCGCCATCTTCCTTCTGCCTGCTTAGGCTCAAATGGACCTTTCCTGGCTGATACCCAGATTCTTAACCATTCTAGGACTACTGCTAGAACACAGTGTCCCAATGTCTTGAAGACATTTCCTTCCCTTGTCCCACCCTGCACATATGCCCCAAACAAACTCTCCCATCATGAGCACTCTGCATCCACACCAGCATTTCTAGCCTTTCAGACCTCTGTGGTCACTTCTGAACTCTGACCCTCCAGAGATTCTCGACTCAACTACGGGTACCTTATCCTCCTCCACAGATATCTTTTCCACAGAAGAGCTTCAAATTCTTGCTTTGAGTCTAATATCCTCCTCCAAGGCACCTGCCTTCCACCATAGTCTAAGATCATTACCTCAACATTGACTCCACATTGCCTGTGACTTCCTCCCTCGTCTTGAAGTGTTCTACTTCCTGAGATACTCTTCTATCCTCTATTTAGAATCCCTCCTTCACCAGAACCTTCTTCCAGTACTCAGTTCTCCACTCGTCCAAAGGGTTTTAAAACAATTACCTCTCTTAAGCATCATTACACATTTTTTTTGTGAATGGCTGTTTTACCCATGTATGTGTTCTAAGCAGCTACTGCATGCCTGATCTCAGAACAGGGCAGAAGGATGCCTCAGGTGCCCTGGAAATGAAGTTGCAGACCATTGTGCATCCCATGTGGGTATTTGCCATCAAGCTTTGGGTCAGCGTAAGATTAGACAGATGTCCTGTGTGCTGAGACAAGTGACAAGCACCAGAGTCTCACAGGCTAACAGAACTTGTGTCCTTATTCTCCAACCCCCTTTCCTAGAACAATCTTCTATTTTTCCATGAGCCATATCCCCTCCCTTACACCTGTCTTCTCCACTATTCACCATTATCCCTTCATCATCCTGCCAAAGCCAGCCTCCTATCACTCCCTCATCTTTCTGTCTTTGTCCCCCCTCCCTGATACACATTGTAGTTTGCTCACCTGCAAATATTCCTGTCCTCCTTCATAGCTTGGTCTCTTCCATCACCTTACTATATACACATAACACTTCTTGTCCTGCAGAGAGCTTAGCAGAGAGCACAGCAGGCCTCCTGTCCATCCCAGGGTTTGACTGTTCCTGCACATTGCAACTGCTTCCTCTACCCCTCATGTTCAACCCTCTACCTAACCCAGCATAGTGCCTACATCCCCTGGTTTATGATCCTCTCTGCAATGTGCATCTTGCCTTCCTCCCAGACTCCTACCTCCCTGACTCCCCTTGTACAACAAAGGATCTTCCCTGGTTTTTGTCTCTTTCATCCCATTGACCTCCTCTCTTCTCAAGCCCTGTTCTCCTGGTGTCCTGCCAAGCATGCGTTCCTCTGTCCTGTACTCTGTCCCCTCCCAGCCTCCTACTGTCTCACAGTCTTCTCTTCTTAGTGGCCCCTGACCATTTCCCTCTCTTTTGCTAACTGATGTGCACTCTCCCTTTCTACCCTAGGTTCTAAAGCCTACACTGGATTTCTGAACATTTAGTTTTTACTTTCTAAATCCTTCAGAACTGCTTCTGAAAAACTGTGTCCTTATCTCCCACAAGAACTTCTAGCCTTCTCGTCTTCCAATACCTCTTCGACTCTCTTGAACATCGTTCTCCTAGATGCACCATTTTCAGACCTCTGTCTTCACTTCCAACCTCCCCCATGACATCTGCCTACCCTGTCCATCCTGCATTCCCCTGTGTTTCCTGCTTTCCCATCCTCCTCCTACCCTGTTCCCCTCTTCCATTCTGTATTTTCCTATCCTTCTCTTCTCTTCTAGCCAAATATCAGCATTCTTCTGCTTTCTTGGAGCCTTCTACCTTCAGGAGCATTCATCCCTCATATTCAGTATGGAACCCTCCTGGCATCCTCCATACAGTCTATTCATCTCTCCCATCGTGCTTGGGATCTCTTACCCTCACCCTGAGACACTTGTATTCTTGTATAGACTTAATGTCCCTACCAATGGACATCTTCTGGACCTACCAATGGACATCTTGCCCTCCTCCAGAGGTCCATTATCCTCTCAATCTACCCCAAGGCTTCCCTGGACTTCTTCCCTTCTCTTTGAAGACTCCTACCTTCCCCAGATGGCCCTCGAAGCCCTATTTAGAATCCCACCTTCACCAGAGTCTCTTTGCAGTATTCAGTTCTCCAAACATCATACACATAATCTATATTCTTCTCTATTTGTAAAAACAACACAGTCTTTATTTATTTATTTATTTTTATTATTTTGGATATTTTTTATTTACATTCCAAATGATTTCCCCTTTCCCCTTTCCTCCCTCCCTGAAAGTCCCATAAGCCCCCTTCCCTCCCTCTTTTCCCCATTCAACCCCCTCTTGCTTCTCTGTCCTGGTATTCCCCTACATCCAGTCTTTCCAGGACCAAGGGTCTCTCCTTCCATTTTCTTGGAAATCTATTGATATGTGAATTGCGTCTTGGGTATTCCGAGATTCTGGGTTAATATCCCCTTATCAGTGACTGCATACCATGTGTGTTCTTTTGTGATTGGGATACCTCACTAAGGATGATATTCTCCAATTCTGACCACTCTGGAAAGCAGTCTGGCTGTTCCTCATAAAACTGGGCATGGCACTCCCGGAGGATCCGGCTATACCACTCCTGGGCATATACCCAGATGCTTCCCCTGCATTCAATATAGACACATGCTCCACTATGTTCATAGCAACCTTATTTATAATAGCCAGAAGATGGAAAGAACCCAGATGTCCCTCAATGGAGGAATGGATTCAGAAGATGTGGTATATTTACACAGTGGAATACTACTCTGCAATTAAAAACAATGAATTCACGAAATTCTTAGGCAAATGGTCAGAACTGGAAAACAACCCATTCTTAAACAACATTACATTTCTGTGTGAGTGGCTCTTTGGCCTATGTGTATATCCAAAGCAGCAAGTGTCCTCCTGGCCCAAGATAGATCAGAAGAAAGCATCGGATCTCCTGGAACTGCTGTTGTTGATTGTTGTTTGATGATGTGGATGCATGAATTCAAATCTCCCACCTGTGCAGGGGCAGGCAGTTGTCCTGAGTACTGGGACATTTGTCCAACCCCAGACTAAGTCTATCTGAACTTGGAGCCATGTACTAAAGCCCATTTTCCTACAGCAAGTTTTCACTTTTCTGCGAGCCTTCTGCCTCCTTCAACTCTGTCTTCTCCTCCACACTTTATCCAGATTCCCTCATCCTCCTGCCACCCCCTGGCACCTCTTCCCCTCCTTCCTACATCCTCCCCCTCCTTATTACCCACTGTGCCACCTTTTCATGAGCTTGCTGTCCTCCCTCCATCCCCAGGTGTGCTCCTCAGTCTACCCACCCGGGCCGGCTAACAAAGACACCATCCCCTGCCCACACCTTCCTGCTCCCTATCCTTCCCCCTTCCTATGCCTTGTGCCCTCTTGCGCATCCATCTTCCCTCCTCAATAACCTTCTTTATGTCTCTCCTGCCATGCCATCATCATTCTGAGCCTTCTCCCATCCTCCAGAGAGACTTCTGTCATTTTCGCAGACTTCCTGTCTTCTCAGCCTGAACTCTCTACCCAGCTGCAACACTTTCCTACTTTCCACTCTAGCCTGGCTGTTAATATCACTGCTTCAGTATCCTCTCAGGAGAATCCAATCCTTCTCTTCCCTTCTGACTCCTTACCTCCTGGCATATCACTTGACCTTCCCTGCCCTTGTGCCCTGTTCTCTTGCTATTCTGCCCAAAATGCTGCTCCATTCTCTAGTACTCTGTCCTTTCTTGAGCTTTTACCCCTTAGCCTTCTCTTCCCTGCCCTGCCTGTTCTGCCATCTTCTCTGCCCTTCTGCCCTCCTAGGCTTTTAATGTCTACCTGAACTTCCTATCTTACTCACCAGTCTTGAGGCCTCCACATGAGAAGACTTTGAGCCTCCTTAGCAGCAGTGTGCTCTCTGCGATTCTATGACTCTCCACCCAGGCTCCCAACCTCCCAGGAACTCCCTCCACTTCCCCACAGCCACCCATGCCTCCAGACTCTCCCCTCCAATGTGGGGACTCACCCTCACTTTGCCTACTCTGTCATCTTCTAGTCTTCAACCCCTGACCTCATCATCCTTCCACCCTCCCAGAGTCTCCTGTTCTCTTCCAGATCATATGGCCCCCATTGCCAACCTTCCACCTTCCTGAGAGCCTCCCTGTCCTGTTGGAAGCTCTACTGCTGAACATTGGAACTTGGGACCACCTGGTACCCTCCTCAGGAGCTTCCTGTCTTCTTCTTTCCAGACTTTGTACCTTTCCCAAGCCTCATGACCTACCAGTGTGTCTTGCCCTCCTCCAGACACATTGCTCGCTGGGGCCTCCAACTCATGCTCTGACACTGCAATCCTCCTCAGCAGGCCCCTTATCCCCTCCCTAATCTGAGCTCCTCCTGTAACAGTCTAACCTGCCCTTGTCTTCCTGATTTCCCAAGGCCCCTACCATCATCCCCATAGCCTCATATCCTCTATTTATTCTCCTGTCCAGTTCCAGAACCCCTCCAGTACTCAGAGTTCCAACTCTCATTGAAGTAAAAGAATATTTTCCTATTATTAAAGAGATTGCTCATTCTTTGAAACTATTGAAAGTGTTCTATGACTGGCTCTGCAAGTGCCTGTGTTGTAAATAACAGGTGCACTGCTCACCCCAGGGGAGGCTGGAAGAGAACACTGGATCCCCTGGGCCTGGAGATGCCAGTGCTTTTGAGACTCCATGTGGGTGCATGGAATTGAACCTTAGACTTATGGAAGAGCAGTCAGCTCTCCTGACCTCTAAGCCTCATTTCCAGCATGAGACTTTCATGATCTGTTTGAACTTTTAGCCCTTTTGTGCAACCTTCATTCCTCCAGTTGGCTTCAAATGTTCTGGGAGGCTTCTACTTCTATCTTGCCTCTTTTAACCTCTCATGTTCCCCAACCTCACCCACAGCCTCCTGCCAAATGCCAGACCTTCCACCATGTTGTCTATCACCCTGTCTGTCTCCTCATCCTCCTCACTGCAGTGACTCATGCTCACCTCCACAACTTCTGACCTCCTTTCTAGACTTTCTGTCTCTCCTGTCTGGCTGCCATCCATCCAATCCACCCTCTTCCTACTGACCTCTTCCCTGGCTTCCTGCTCACCTCTCTGAGTTTTGATTCTCACCTAAGGCTAAGATCCTCTCCTACAGCATTCATTCTTATCCTTCCTTCCTAGCCTATCCTGCTGAATAAAATCCTGGGTTAATTCTAAATTATAGGTAATCCACCCTATCACATCCAACCGTGAGAATTGTGGGAGTGCAAGCCAGGAAGAGGGCGTGTAGGACATCCTAACTATACTGGCAAACTCATCTCAGACATTCAGCCTCAAACACTGTGAAGAATAATTGCTCAGCTGCCCTGTCTGGGCTAGGTTCTTCTTGCAGCTCAAGCTGATTAACACAATGAGGTTGCTCTCATGAGCATTTCCATTAAAAATATACAAGGAGACTGCGGGGCCTCCCATCTGTGACTCCTGAACTGGGGAATCAGAGGAGGAGCCGTGGCAGGAGCGAGGGCAATGTGGGCTCCACACTCAATTCTATGTCAGCGCAAGCTGCATGTAAAGATACTGTCAAGGGAAAATAGTAACCACATTATTAATTGATCTGAGACAAGCAACACTGAGGCAAAAAGTTATTCATTGCAGGGATATTTAGGAGAACAAATACCCAGAGAAGGGAGAGCACATTAGTATTCCCTAAGACGTAATATTATGTAACGGACTTGTTCAGATTACAGAGACAGTGCTTCAGTTAATATGTAGTCAATGAAAACAGTCTGGCCCTGCTTCTAGAGGGAGGTAGAGGCAGGCAGATCTCTGAGTTCCAGGCACTCTTTCCTGATGTACACAATAAGTTCCAGGATAGCCAGGGCTACACAGACAAACTCTGTTTCAAGAAGCCAAAGGGGCATGGGGAGTGGAGGGGAAGGGAAAGAGGGAGAGGAGAAGGAGAGAGAGAGAGAGAGAGAGAGAGAGAGAGAGAGAGAGAGAGAGAGAGAGAGAGAGAGAGAGAGAGAGACAGGCCAGCAGCTTGGTACATTTGGAATGCACAGACCTGTAGATCTCTGAGTTCCTGACCAGACTGTTCCACAGAAAGAGTTCCAGGAACATCAACAATAAGCAGAGAAACCTTTTCTCAAAATCCAAAGGGGGTTGGGGGAGTAAAACACTCTGTAAGGATATTGTGAGACAATCTCAGGATGGTGGCTTGGCATGTCCCATCATTCCCTCTCAAATTCTTGGGTACTAGCTATACACGTTGCTTGGCCATGCAAGAATCTGTAATATAGTATTTGTAAAGCTGTATCAGACATGCAACACCTGGGTGTTGTAGCACCAAAGACTCTGATGCTGTAAGTTGCCTGGACACTAAAGTGGTACATTCTTGCCCAGTTTGTCTCTTCTTGGATATATACATACATATATATATATATATATATATATATATATATATATCCTTTCTTATAATTCATAAAGATCATACTACAAGGCGAGAGAGAGAGAGAGAGAGTTCTGAGGGAGATAGTTTTGTAGGTCGGTGCCTGATTTGTCAAGGTTGCTTCACAGAGTTATGCAATGAGTGGGCCACTTCAGGGTGGAAGAGCATCTCTGGCCACTATGCTGAGTTGTCTGCAATTCACTCAAGCGACACATGGTTGTCTGAATTGTCACTCATGCAGAAGGGACTTTGGGGGGACACAGCTGACTTTGAGTCATTTATGCACCTATTAGTAACACATTGCCCATGGACCTGGGTGGACAAAATCATAATCACTGCGTAACTCAGCTGACCTGTGCTGAATGGGTTCATGGACTACCGCTGGTATTTTATTTGGACTGTCTAGACATCTGTTCCCATCTCTTGAGGAAAGGTCATAAATTTGCTGGTGACTATCAGGGGTCGACTTGGGCAATGAGGGTGACTCCATGTTTGCATAAAGGGCTGTTCAACCTTGAAGACAGAACAGTAGGCTCTCTGACAGAGGGCTAATTTTCAATGTATACAAAGAACTCAAGAAGTTAAACTCCAGAGAGGCAAGTAACCCTATTAAAAAATGGGGTACAGAGCAAAACAAAGAGTTCTCACCTGAAGAATATCTAATGGTTGAGAAGCACCTAAAGAGATGTTCATCATCCTTAGTCATTAGGGAAATGCAAATTAAAACAACCCTGAGATTCCATCTCACACCAGTCAGAATGGCTAAGATCAAAAACACAGGAGACAGCGGTTGTTGGCGAGGATGTGGAGAAAGAGGAACACTCCTCCACTGCAGGTGGGATTGCAAGCTGGTACAACCACTCTGCAAAGCAGTCTGGCGGTTCCTCAGAAAACTGGGCATGACACTCCTGGAGGATCCAGCTATACCACTCCTGGGCTTATACCCAGAGGCTTTAGATGCATGCAATAAGGACACATGCTCCACTATGTTCATAGCAGCCTTATTTATAATAGCCAGAAGCTGGAAAGAACCCAGATGTCCCTCAATGGAGGAATGGATTCAGAAGATGTGGTATATTTACACAATGGAATATTACTCTGCAATTAAAAACAATGAATTCACGAAATTCCTAGGCAAATGGTCAGAACTTGAAAATATCATCCTTAGTGAGGTAAACCAATCACAAAAGAACACACATGGTATGCAGTCACTGATAAGGGGATATTAACTCAGAATCTCAGAATACCCTAGACACAATTCGCATATCAATAGATTTCCAAGAAGATGGAAGGAGAGACCCCTGGTCCTGGAAAGATCGGATGTAGGGGAATGCCAAGACAGAGAAGCAAGAGGGGGTTGAATGGGGAAAAGAGGGAGGGAAGGGGGCTTATGGGACTTTCGGGGAGGGAGGAAAAGGGAAAGGGGAAATCATTTTGAATGTAAATAAAAAAATAACTTAGAGAAAAAGAAAGAAAGAATAAAGAAATCACAAAGGGAGAAAAACTTGGTGATAGAAAATCTAGGAAAAAGATCAGGAGTCAAAGATGCAAGAATCACCAACAGAATACAAGAGATAGAAGACAGAATCTCTGGTGCAGAAGATACCATAGAAAACTTTGAGTCAACAGTCAAAGAAATGCAAAATGCAAAAAGCTTCTAACCTAAAACATCCAAGAAATCCAGAACACAATGAAAATGTCAAACCTAAGGATAATATGTAGTGAGATAGGCTTGCAGTCAAACAGGAGGAACAAGCACCAGTCAGTGACAGCAGGACCAACTAACACCAGAGATAACCAGATGGCAAAAGGAAAATGTAGGAACATTACTAACGGGAATCAAGGTCATATGGCATCATCCAAACTGAATTCTCCCACAACAGCAAGTCCTGGATAGTACGACACTCCAGAAAAGCAGGATTTGGATTTAAAAATCACAGCTCCTGATGCTGATAGAAGGCTTCAAGAAGGACATAAATAACTCCCTTAAAGAAATACAGGAGAACACAAGTAAGCAGGGAGAAGCCCTTAAACAACTACAGGAAAACACAACAAAAAAGGTAAAGGAATTAAACAAAACCATCCAGGATCTAAAAATGGAGCTAGAAACTATAAAGAAATCACAAAGGGAAACAACTCTGGACATAGAAAACCTAGGAAAGAAGTCAAGAGTCATGGATCCAAGCATTAACAACAAAATACAAGAGATAGAAGAGAGAATCTCAGATGCAGAAGATACCATAGAAAGCATTGATATAACAGTCAAAGAAAATGCAAAATGCAAAAAGCTCCTGACCCAAAAGATCCAGAAAATATAGTACAAAATGAGAAGACCAAATCTAAGGATTATATGTATAGATGACAGTGAAGATTTCCAACTTAAAGGGCCAGTAAATGTCTTCAACACAATTATGGAAGAAAACTTCCCTAACCTAAAGAAAAAGATGCCCGTGGACTTATAAGAAGCTTACAGAACTCCAAATAGATTGTAACAGAAAAGAAATTCCTCCTGTCACATAATAATTAAAACACCAAATGTACTAAACAAGGAAAGAACATGAAATGCAGTAAGGGAAAAAGGTCAAATAACATATAATGGTAGACCTTTCAGAATTACAGCAGACTTCTCACCAGAGACTGTGAAAGCCAGAAGAGCCTGGGCTGATGTCACACATTCCCTAAGGGAACACAAATGCTAACCCAGACTGCTATATGCAGCAAATCTCTCAATTACCATAGATGGAGAAACCAAGGTATTCCATGACAGAAACAAATTTACACAGTATCTTTCCACAAATCCAGCCATTCAAAGGATTATAAATGGAGAATACCAACAAAATGATGAAAACTAAACCCTAGAAAAATCAAGAAATTAGCATTCTTTCAACAAACCCAAAAGAAGATAACCACACAGACATAAAAATTACATCAAACATAGCAGGAAGCAACAATCACTATTCCTTAATATCTCTTAACAACAAGGGATTCAATTCCCTCCAAAAAGGCATCAACTAACAGACTGGATATGTAAACAGGACCCAACATTTTGCTACATACAGGAGGTGCATCACAGGGTCAAAGACAAACACTACCTCAGAGTAAAATGCAGGAAAACATTTTCCAAGCAAATGATTCCAGGAACCAAACTGGAGTAGCCATTCTAATATCCAATAAAGTAGACTTTCAACCAAAAGTTATCACAAAAGACTCAGAAAGATACTTTGTACTCATCAAAGGAAAAATCTACCAAGAAAAATTCTCAATATTGAATATCTATGCTCCAAATACAAGGGCACCATCATTCATAAAAGAAACTTTATTAAAGCTTAAAACACACATTGTGCCTCACACTATAATTGTGGGTTACGACAACACCCCACTCTCTTCAATGGACAGATCAGGGAAACACAAACTAAACAGAGACACAGTGAAACTAACAGAAGATTTGGATTAAAAGGATTTAATAGATATCTATTGAACATTTCATCCTAAATCAAAAAAAAAATACCTTCTTCTCAGCATCTCATGGTACCTTCTCCAAAATTGACCATATACTTGGTCACAAAACAGACCTCAACAAATATAGGAAGACTGAACTACTCCATGCCTCCTATCAGATCACTATGGGGTAAGGGTGGTGTTCAATAGAAACAAAAACAACAGATAGCCTACATAGACATGGAAGCTGAACAGTGTTCTACTCAATGATACCTTGGTCAAGGAAGAAATAAGAAAGAAATCAAACTTTTTAGAATTTGATGAAAATTAAATCACAACATCCCCAAATTTATGGGAGACAATGAAAGCAGCGCTAAGAGGAAAACTCATGGCTCTGAGTGCCATGAAAAATAAGCTGGAGAGAGGATACACTTGCAGCTTAACAGCAAACCTAAAAGCTTTACAAGAGAAAGAAGCTTATACTGCCAAGAGGAGTACAAGGCAGGGAATCATCAAACTCAGGGCTGAAATCAACCAAGTAGAAACGAAAAGTACTATTCAAAGAATCAACAAAACCAGGAGCTGGTTCGTTCAGAATGTCAACAAGATAGATAAACCTTTAGCCAGAATAACCAGAGGGCACAGAGACAGTATCAAAATTAACAAAATCAGAAAGGAAAAGGGAGATATAACAACAGAAACTGAGGAAATTCAAAAAATCATCAGATCCTACTACAAAAACCTATACTCAATGCAACTGGAAAAAAAGGATGAAATGGGCAATTTCCTAGACAGATACCAAATTCCAAAGTTAAATCAGGATTAGATGGACCATCTAAATGGTCCCATAATCGTAACGAAATGGAAGTGGTCATTGACAGTCTCCCAACCAGAAAAATCACAGGACCAGAAGCAGAATTCTATCAGACCATCAAAGAAGACCTAACACCAATACTCTTCAAACTATTCCACGAAATAGAAACAGAGGGAACACCATTCAACTCGTTCTATGAAGCTACAGTTTTGCTGATACCAAAACCACACAAAGATCCAACAAAGAAAGAGAACTTCAGACCAATTTCTCTTAAGATTATCAATGCCAAAATACTCAATTAAATTCTTGCCAACTGATTTCAAGAACACATCAAAAGGATCATTCACCATGATCAAGTAGGCTTCAACCCAGGGATGCAGGGATGGTACAATATATGGAAATCCATCAATGTAATACACTAAATAAGCAAACCCAGAAGAAAAAATCTCATGGTAATTTTGTCAGTTGCTGAAAAAGCAACTGACAAAATTCAGCATTCTTTCAGGTTAAAAGTCTTGTAAAGAACTGGAATTCAAGGTCTATACCTAAACAAAGTAAAAGCAATATACAGCAAACCAGTAGCCAACATCAAACTAAATGGAGAGAAATTGAAGCAATCCCATTAAAATCAGGGACTAAACACGGCTGCCGTCTCTCTCAATATTTATGCAATATTGTACTTGAATTTCTAGCTAGAGCAATTAGACAACCAAAGGAGGTCAAAGGGATACAAATTGGAAAGGAAGAAGTCACATTATCACTATTTGCAGATGATATGATAGTATACTTAAGCGACCCAAAAAACCTCCACCAGAGAACTCCTACAGCTGATAAAGACCTTCAGCAACATTGCTGGACATAAAATTAACCCAGATGTCCCTCAACGAAGGAATGGATACAGAAGATGTGGTATATTTACACAATGGAATACTACTCATCTATTAAAAACAATGAATTCGTGAAATTCTTAGGCAATTGGTCAGAACTGGAAAATATCATCTTTAGTGAGGTATCCCAATCACAAAAGAACACACTTGGTATGCAGTCACTGATAAGTGCATATTAACCCAGAATCTGAGAATACTCAAGACACAATTCACATATCAATTGATTTCCAAGAAGATGGAAGGAGAGTCCCCTGGTACCGGAAAGGCTAGGTGCAACCGTGTAGCCGAATACCAGGGCAGAGAAGAGAAAGCGGGTTGATTGGGGAACAGGGGGAGAGGAGAGGGCTTCTGGGACCTTCATGGAGTGGGGAAACATGAAAGGGGAAATCATTTGAAATGTAAATAAAGAATGTATCTAAGAAACAATAAAAAATAAAAAAGAAAGATATAAAAACGAAAGAAAGAAAACTGGGCATGATACTACTGGAGGACCCCATTATACTTCTACTGTGCATATGCCCAGAGGATTCCCCAGCATGATATAAGGGCACAAGTTCCATTGTGTTCATAGAAGCCCTATTTATAATAGCCAGATGCTGGTTCGAACCCAGATATCCCTCAGCTGATGAATGGATAGAGATAATGTGGTATATTCACACAATGGAATACTATTCATCTATTGAAAACAATGAATTCATGAAATGCTTAGGCAAATCGGTGGAACTGGAAAATATCATGCTAAGTGAGGTAACCCAATCACAAAAGAACACACATAGTATGTTCTCATGATAAGTGGATATTAGTCCAGAAGCTCAGAATACACAAGACACAAGTCACATATCAAATGATGCCCAAGAAAAAGGAAGGAGAGGCCTCTGGTCCTGGAAAGGTTCAAGGCAGCAGTGTAGTGGAATACCAGAATAGGGAAGCAGGAGGGGTTGATTGGGGAACAGGGGAAGGGGAGAGGGCTTATGGGACTTTCAGGGAGAGGGAACCACTAAAGAGGACTTCATTTAAAATGTAAATAAGAATATATCTATTAGCATTTGTATGTGTCACACAAAGACATACTCACATAACTTCCACCAACTTTTTTCTTCAAGAACAAGAATGATAGGGACCAAAACTGAGGTATTAAATTAGTGTTTCCTTTTAAGATTAACCATATAATTGACCATCAAGTATGTATATAGTTCTACTCAACCTGGATCAAACATTTTACCAGGAAAGATTGATCTAAAATTTTAACATTACAATTATGAAGAAGCAACAAAAATACATGTTTAAGGTTAGAGGTGACCACAGCATAAGGAACTGTATTAAAGGACTGTTCATTAGAAAGATTGAGAACCACTGCTATAAAGCATACAAATAAATGACCAGAAGCAAGGCAATGCCTGGTGAATTTATACTAAGAGTCCTCTCACAAGAGTACAGATCTTGATACAATAGTCACTATAAGATTATGTATTTCTTAATCACTAGAATCTTTTAACGAAGTGAAAGTTAAAGATACCCCCCACACTAACATTTCCAGTGACCCACATACTCTTTTTAGATAGCTAGTTTCCCATAATTAGAATAGGTCAAGGTAGAAAGTATGAATCACATGAAACTTAAATATGTTGTGGCTTGCTGGGGACTGGGGATGCTAGCTGTAAAATAGCAAATACAAACCAGGGCATACTTTATAGGCAAAAATGAAACATTCTTGGAACACAATAATGTAAGGTTATGGCAACTAAAGTGGGAAGGACAGCAAGTCATATTTAAAAGGTCTATTATGGGAAATCTTTTTAAAACAGATATTTACTTTATTTACATTTCCTCGTTACCTCTCCAAAAACCTCCATCTCATCCCCATTCCCCCTGGTCACAAACCCACACCTCCCAATTTACTGACCTGGCATTCTGCTACACTGGTGAATTATTGTAATGTTTGATAGTACCTAGAGCAATCTGAAATTGTGCTCTTGCTTGGTTCTCTGAGTACATTTCAAATCATCATTAATCAAGTGCTCTCTGATAGCAGCCAAATATGTGGAAAATATGTGCCTTACTTAGAGGTTCATTGCTATGAAGAAACATCATGACCAACACAATTCATAGAAGAGAAGACATTTAATTGGGGCTGGCATACAAGTTTAGAGTTCTACTTTCAGCATTTGCAGAAATAATGGCAGCATGGAGGAAGACAAGGTGCTAAAGGATAATAGGAGATCTACACCTTTATCTAAACATAGCCAAGAGAATGTGCACTTCTGGGAGACAGAAAGATGCTCTGAATTCTGCAGGCCAGATGTGGGAATTTCATGAGACCACAAAGCCCTGTCTCCATTGTAACACAGAGTGACAAAATTCCTTTAACCAATAAGAACATATGTCTGATTATTGCCAACTTTGCATGGTCCAAACATATTCAAACAATCACATTCCACACCCTGGTACCCATAGGCTTATACAGAGACATGTGTGTATATGCACTATAGCCATTCTAGCCATAGCATAATACATAATACCTTGTATACAACTCTGAAAGTATCCATAGTAGAGCACATTCTGAACAATGGTAAAAAGTTCCAAGTGTCTTCTAAGATTCAGGTCTTATCTCAACTGTATTCCCTTATAAATCAAAGATAAATAGTAGATCACATACTTACAACATCACAAGAAAGACAGTAATATTACAAAATAACAGAAAATATTGGATGAAATCAAGAGTAAAAACAAGATGGACAAACCCCAAGCTCTGCATGAATATTTCTGGTGTCCACCTCATTTCAGCTTTTTAAACTATACCACACTTCTTTTTTGGGCTGGTTCTACACTCTATTAGCATCTTTATTCATCAGGTATCCCATGTGAGTTCACACAAGATCTTCCGGGCTCTGCCAAAGGGCATGGGTGACTCCTCTCCAGTTCTGCCCTCTGTAGCACTCTAGGCTCTAGCTTACTCGACTCCACTGCTGCTTCCATTCTTGGTCATCCTACGGTACTGGCATCTCCAATAAACTGGGGTCTTCATCTGCAACTAGGCAGCACATTTACCAATACCTTCTCAACTGAGATGGCAAGACTCAATTTTATCGCATAACCACTTAAGTCTGGGACTTCAACTGCCACTGGGGTTGTACCTTCTCCAGTGATGTTTTCTGACCACTCACACTGAAAAGCTTCAAGTGCTCTTCATGACCTGTTCATTCCATCAAAACCAGTACTACCTGGCATGTTCTTACACTTTACCTGGCTGCCAGCAGGAGGTCTTTCTGTGGAATACAGCTTCTTTGTGGTCTCAGGTAACACTACCCAGAAGATTTCACCTCAGAGACACTAGTCTCCTAGAAATCACTGACAATTTCTTATCTCTAACTAACCAGAATCAGTTCTCCTAGTAACCTGTTCTATTCTTGATTCTATAGGCATAGTGACTTGTCTGAAGCTGACAAGTTCTATTGGTTGCTGGGGCTGAACATCCCCCCCTCCCAGTTCAATTACATTTACACAACTTTCCTGTTCTAGATGAGATTCCCAACTATCTATGTTTGGCTGTCACAGAAGTAGCTCAGTAAACTGACTTGAAATCTGGATGGTTGTAATACCAGGGTGCTGGGATTAAACTTGTATGCCAACATGCCTGGACTTAAGCTGTTCTTGACCTGGAATATGCTCTATACCAGGCTGGTTTAGAACTCAGAAATAAATTTGCTATTGTCTCCTTGGGTTAAAGATAGGTTCCACCATGCCTGAACCTAAATTTACATGGGGAACATGTTTCTAGATCTAAATTAAAAGCTTATGTCTTTCCAGGTCATAATTTGTGTCAAAACCCTGTGTTTTCAGGCCTCAAGATCTAAGTCACAGTTATGGCCTTCATTTCTGGAAGTAGTTAACTCCAGATAAAGTTGACCACTGTGAATAGCTATCACAATCCACCCCTTGTCAATTTGAAACATAATCATGTCTTCTTATATCCAAACGAGTATAATAGCCTGTGGGACCTTAATGAGACGTGTGGCCACGCCCCAGGTTCTAGCCTGACTCCGCCTAGGCAGTCACCTGCCTGCAGCCACACTCTGCCCGCCTCTTGGTTACCTGACCGCCCAACTCACTATAAATAACACCCCTCAGCGCGTGGTCTCTCTCTCTCCGCCTGTTCTCTCCAGGCCCTCTCTTTGTCTGTCTCTCTGTCTTCTCCCCTTTCCACGTGGTCATGGCTTCTCTTATCTATTTTCTCTTCTTTCTTTATCTCTCTATCTCTTTTCTCTTTCTATTTTCTTAATAATAAAACATCAAAGCTATGGGCCACCTCTTATTAAACTCGCCACACGGAGCTAGCTGGTACGCGCCATCTGAGACTCTGGGATTCTGCTAAGCAGACAGTGTGAGCACAGGTAACACGCAGAGAGATCCTGGATCTCTCTGCGCCCCCGCGCCATGTGCGGGACCTGCCTGCGGTGTGGCCGCCCGCTCCCGGTTAGGCCGAGGCACACGTGCATCTTGCCTGTTTCCCCCAAAACCCCCCGCAGAACTTCTGTGTCCTCTGCATGTGTACGCTACCTTGGCCCTAGAGCGAGGCCCTGCCTGGTGTGTGCCCCAGTGCCCACGCCAGGCCCCGCTTTTCTTTTTCTTTTTTTTCCCACAGATGGCAACCACGCGGGGCTCGAACCCGTCCACATAGGGACAGACCCAGAGTGCGCGCGCCTAATCCCCACAGCCCTCCCTTTCCCTCCAGCCCAAATCGGGTCGGTGGCTCTTTTTACCCGCGGATGGGGTCTCGGAGCCTCTCATGTGTATGCTACCTTGGCCCTAGAGCGAGGCCCGCGCGCCGCCGGCCCTGCCTGGTGTGTGCCCCCGTGCCCACGCCAGGCCCCGCTTTTCTTTTTCTTTTTTTTTCCCACAAGGGAGGAGATGGGAAGGGAAAATTTGGGCTGGATCAGTTGAGGTTTGGGAGGAAATGAGGGAGAAATACAGAGGATCAAGAATTTGAAAGAATGTTTGTAGCAGTGGGGGAACGGGAAATGGAGGTAGCCACTAAAAAGTCCCAGATACAAGGTTCCTAAGTGGTTCCCAGTACACAAAAAGGATGACAATAGCTGAAATACAAGACAGAGGACGGAGAACTTGTAGAGACCTTATCCAGAGGTTAGGCACAGCCCCTAGTTGAATGCTGGGGACACCTACACCTCTCAAAAGTATTAATCCAGAGTTGTTCCTTTCAAAAGGAAATTCAGGAAAAAAAAGTGTAGAGCAGAGACTGAAAGAAAGGCCATCCAGAGACTACCCCACCTAGGAATGTATTCCCTCTGCAGACACCAAACACAGACACTATTGTTTATGCTTAGATGAACTTGCTGACAGGAGCCTGTTATAACTCTCTCCTGAGAGGTTCTGCCAGAGCCTTGCCAATATAGATGTGGATGTATGTAGTCAACCATCAGACTAAGGATAGAACCCCAATGGAGGAGCTGGGGAAAGGACTGAAGGAGCTGAAGGTGTTAGCATCCCCACAGGAAGAACAATAATATCAACTCAAAACCCCTAGCGACTAAACCATCAACCAAAATGTAAACATGGAGGCAAACAAGGTTCCAGCAACATATATAGAAGAAGATTGCATTATGTGGCATTGATGGGAGGGGAGGCCCTTGGCCCTGTGGATGCTTGATGCCCCAGCTTAGAGGAATGGTAAGGTGGTGAATCAGGAGGGGGTAGGTGAGTGCAGAGCACTCTCATATACACAGGTAGTACAGGGGAATGCACAGTGGGTTTAGATGGGAAGGCGGATAACATTTGAAATGTAAATAAATAATACAACCAACAAAATGTTAAAAAAATGCAAAATATAAAACTTTCGTAACCAAACACATCCAGGTTATTTGAAACACAGTAGACCAAACTTAAGAAGGAGAGGAATAGACTATGGTGACAATTTCCATTTCATAGAGTGAGAAAAAATCTTCAGCAAGATCAAAAAAGATAGCTTTCCTAAACTAAAGTATGAGATGTCTATAAAGTAGCCTACAGAACATCAACTAGATTGGACCAGAAAAGAAAATTCCTCCCATATAATAATCAAAATGCTAAATAAATAGATCAAAGAAAGAATATTAAAAGCTATAAGCAGAAAGGTCCAGTAACATATAAAGGAAGACCTATCAGAATTACACCTCATTTCTCAAAAGAGTATCTAAAAGACAGAATATCCTGGACCAGCTCTTGGTTTTGCTGATTTTTATATAGTTCGTTATGTTTCTACTTGGTTGATTTCAGTCCTGAGTTTTATGATTTCCTGCCTTCTACTCGTCTTGGGTGTATTAGTTTCTTTTTGTTCTAAAGCTTTCAGGAATGCTGTTAAGCTGCTAGTATATGCTCTCTTCAGCTTCTTTTTGGAGGCATATATATTGTCCTGTAGTGGTGTTGCCTTTGCCAAGATATTTCTCCACAGCTCTAAATCCCAAATGAAGACAATATGGAGGGAATTGAGAAGGAAATTAGAGAAAATTGGCACTTTCAAGGCAATGATATACTAGATTGATGTAGTCTGGTGGATTTTAGAGGTAGAATACAAAGACTGCCTGTATTAGTCAGGGTTCTCTAGAGTCACAGAACGTATGGGTAGTCCCTATATAGTTTTGGAATTTGTGGATGACTTACAGCTTGTAGTTCAACTCCACAACAATAGTCAGCATTACTTGTGGATGGAAGTCCAAGGATGTAGCAGTTGCTCAGTCCCACAAGTCAGCCGTGGATGGAAATCCGAGGATCTAGCCATTGCTCCAACCCACGAGGTAGGCCAGGAAAAGCCAGAGTGAAATCTTCCTTCTTCCAATGTCCTTATATAGGTCTCCAGCAGAGGGTGTGGCCCAGATTAAAGGCGTGTGCCACCACGCCTTTAATCCCAGATGACCTTGAACTCAGAGATCCCCCTGATCTTAATCTTCTGGAATTCATAGTCATTATGCATCAAGATCTCAAGGTCAGAAACTTGTATCTCTGAGCCTCCAGATTAGGATTATAGGTGAGCCTTCCAATTCTTGTTTAGTTCATTCCAGATTTAGTCAAGTTGACAACCAGGAATAGCCACTACAATCCACCCCTTGTCAACTTGACCCAAATAACATCTCACGCCCACATGAAACTATAATAAGGTCATGAATACGCATAACATGATACAAACTATTCCTCATACAATCGCAAACGCATTTGTAAGTTTACAACAGGGTAATGTCCCTTGGAATCATTCTTTAAGTGTCTCAATACCAATTGATGTTAAAGAAATTGGAAGAAAGACAAACGTATCCTTAACAAAATAAGACAGAAGAAATCATATTACTTATAATGCTCGTTTCTGCAACTGGCTAAGTGGTCTTAGCTGGTATTTATAACTACCTTCCTCTGATACCCATTCTGTATTTCCTTCACCTTCGGAAAGCACCTCGGCTGGTCTTGGCTCTTTTCCTGGAGGATTGACCCATACCTTCATTCCTGGTGGGTCTGTGTCCTTTGTCATTATGCTTGGATTAGGTAGGCTGTTGTAGTTTGCCATTGACTTTAATCACAGGACATGGTAGTACCAAGAGACGCCCTAAGGGATCTCCTGCACTCCAGACATAATCCTGCTTACCTCCATTTGGAGAGACAATACAATTTCACCATGGTAATCTGGATCTATCACCCCTCCTAACACTGTTATTCCTTTCTTAGCCTGTTGGTTCAAAGGCATTAGAAGCCCAAAATGGCCAGGGGGAAGTCTGAGATTCCAGTTCAATGGAATGTTTGTTGTGGCTCCTGGTAGGAGCACTCCCCCCTCTGGAACCAAAACTTCTAGGCCAGCAGAACCTAAAGTTGTGGGGACAGGAAGCAAAAATTTTCCTAGAGGGTCACTAGGAGTGATAGTGAGTGGAACTATTCCCTTTTCCACCCCTTGATTCCTGGACCCATGGATCCTAGCTATGGGAGAAACTGTACCATATATTGAATGCTGATTCAAAGCATATACTGCCTTCTGATGAACTCTGCCCCAGTCCTCCATACTGTTGCCACCTAATTGATGCTGTAACTGTGTCTTCTCTTGTACTGACCATTACGAGGTATGTCATTATAAACATTGTTTTGTCTACCCTGTCCATTATAATAACTACAATCACCTTGTCTCTGGTGATTCAATGCTGCCACCTGGCCCTTGTAACCTCGAGGCCCAGTCACACCCATTGAATTTAATTCATTTAACTGAGCAGCAGCATCTCAAACCCTAAGGTCTGGCACAAGGAAAAGGGCAAGAACAAAACTCTTTAAATGTGCTGGTGCCCCTCTCACCAGTTTGCGTCTTATAGGACTGGTGAAGGGCATATATTCTGGACATTCCCATTGTGGATCCTTAGGTTTTACACAACTTATCCACTCTAGCATTGCAATTTCCCTAAGCCTTAGAACCCCTTCATCAACACTAAGCCAAGGGATATCAGGCATTTCCAACTCCTTTTCAGTAGGCCATCTTTTGATAAACACTTCAGCCAACCACTCAAACAAACTCCTGACACCTTTTTTAACTGTGCAAGCTTCCATATTAAACCTAGAATCTCCGCTCAGAGGGCCCATGCCAATAAACTCAGCCTGCTCTAGTTTTATGTTCCTTCCACCGTTATCCCACACCCTTAAAATCCATTCCCACGCATATTCCCCAGATTTCTGCTTGAATAAATTAACAAACTCATTAAGCTCCTTAGTAGTATAGTGTATTTCCTCATGGACTACACTTTCTACTTCCCCTCTAGGGGCCTGTTTTGCCTTGAGTCTGGTTATAGGTCTAGAAGAAACTATTGGTGGGCCTTTAGACACCTCAGTATTGACTTGTCTGGCATTTTCCTCAGCAAAATTCACTGCTGGTTTATCAGGCTCTGAGGGATTAATTTCATTATATGGATAAGGCATTATTTCAAGGGGTGAGGCTGAGGGTACTACTTCCGCAGGTGGGGCAAATCCTTGAAAATCTGAAGATTCAAAATTCTCAATTTCAATAGGGTCTTCCCACACATCCCCATCCCAAGTTATAGGATCCCATTCTTTGCCAGTTAATGCCTTTACTTTAACTGCTGACACCTTCTGAGGCTGAGACCGGAATTTTCGCTGTAATTCAGCCAATCTTATAATAAGAGCTTCAGTCTGATTTTCTGCAACTTGAGCTCTATGGCTGCTAGACAGAAGATTCTCTTCAAGGGCACACTTAGCAACTTTTAGATTGTTTACTTGCGTCAGGAGCTGTTTGATTTTATCACACAACTTCTTCCTTTCCTTCATTGTTTTTTCCTGAGACGCTAAGAGCAACCAGCCAGCAAAATCATTTTTCAATTTTTTTCTCCAACTTGTAGAAAGTATTGTACACCACTGAATCATCTAATTCATCAAGATACTCAAAGACATTAGCTTCGTTAAGCTTGAAATACAGTTTCAACCATGGGTCTTCAATATTTTCCGAACTCCCAGGAGGAAGAGAATCTGGAGAGGTTTCAGTAGTTGAAGGTACTGATGAATTACCAAACCAACTCCAGATTTTTAAAATATTCATCCTTATACTTCTGCTCCTCTAGAATCACTCCTGGTACCAACTTCTGTATTACTCAGGGTTCTCTAGAGTCACAGAACGTATGGGTAGTCCCTATATAGTTAGGAAATTTGTGGATGACTTACAGCTTGTAGTTCAACTCCCCAACAATAGTCAGCAGTACTTGTGGATGGAAGTCCAAGGATGTAGCAGTTGCTCAGTCCCACAAGTCAGCCGTGGATGGAAGTCCGAGGATCTAGCCATTGCTCTGACCCATGAGGCAGGTCAGGAAAAGCCAGAGTGAATCTTCCTTCTTCCAATGTCCTCATATAGGTCTCCAGCAGAGGGTGTGGCCCAGATTAAAGGCGTGTGCCACCACGCCTTTAATCCCAGATGACCTTGAACTCAGAGATCACCTGATCTTAATCATCTGGAATTCATAGTCACTATGCATCAAGATCTCCAGGTCAGAAACTTGTATTTCTGTGCCTCCAGATTAGGATTATAGGTGAGCCTTCCAATTCTTGTTTAGTTCATTCCAGATTTAGTAAAGTTGACAACCAGGAATAGCCACTACACTGCCTAAGGTCGGATTCATGAATAACAAATACTTGATTATATAAACTTTATTAGAAATTTGTAAAAGAAAGAATGAGTTGGGAAAGCAGGAGATTCATGAGATAAATGATGAAGTTAACTTTCAAGTTGGAACCATAGTGTTGTGGTTTGAAGGTGCATAATTCTCAGGAATTATGGGCATAATAAAACGGCAGGGTTATGAGATGAAATATATCATTGTGTATCACAATAAAGGTTGGGCTTTGAGGTTTCATGAAATTCTCAAATCTAGGCAGGGTGATCCAGATGATCCTCCCAGTGGTCTGTGGGAGGGAGTCTCCTATCTGCCCTTGGTTCAAGACGTAGGACACTTGGCTCTTTCAGCACCATGTCTTCCTGCATGGTGCTACACACTTCCTCCCAAGGTGATAATAGAAGGAATCGAATATATAATAGAAGGAGTAAGATCCCACCTAGATAAGCTTGCTGTTTATGTTTTTGCAGTGAACCATGAGATATATCATGGTAGGCATTATTATGACTGGTTTACTATTTTCATGTGGACATAAAGAGACACGATTGTGTGTCAAATTGACTAGCAATGGATTGAGATGGTTTTTCTAAGTGTTCAACTTGATTAAATTTAAAATGAACTATCATCCAGAAATGGAGGGCACACCTGAGATCCAGGTCTTGAGGCTGGAAAACAAAGGATTTTGATACAAAATCATGAAGTGGGAGAACACAGGTTTAGATCCAGACCTAGAAGCATATTAGCCATGAGAAGTTTAGGTACAGGCATGGTAGTGAAAATCTTTAATCACACGAGAAAGAATAATGCAGATTTTTGAGTTCCAGTCCATCCTGTTACAGAATAATTTCCAGGTAAACAAAAGCTTAGGTCCAGGCATAGTGATACACAACTTAATACTAGCACTCAGATGTGAGAGCCATACAGATCTGAGTTCAAGATTAGCCTACAGAGCTAGTTCTATGAGAGCCAACCTTAGCAAGTGAGGAAACCCTTGAAAACAGGAAGCTTAAAGGGTAAATGATTTTGAATGTAAATAAAAAACACTTAGAAAATAAAATAAAATTTAAAAAAAGGAAGCTTGTGTAAATGTAATTGAATGAGGGGGGCATGTTCCAGCTCCAGCATCCAATAGAGTTTATTAGCTTTGGGAACGTCCCCATGGCTTGAGAATGAAGAATAGAACAGGATACTGATACAACATATGCTGCTTAGCTAGAGCACAGAAAATGCCTGAGATTAACACTAGCATCACTGAGGTGAAGTCTTCTGGGAAGTGTTACCAGAGAGCATAAAGAGGCTTTATTTCAGAAAAGTCCTCCTGCTGGAAGCCAGGTAATGTGTAAGAATCTGCCTAGTGGTAATGGTTTTGAAAGAATGAAGGGGCAATGAATAGCAGTTGAGGCTTGCCAGTGTGTGAGGCCAGGAAAGATCAGTGGAGAAGGCACAGCCTCAGTGGCAGTTGAAGATTCAGGACTGAAAGGTTTCTGAAATGAAGTTGAGGCTTGAGACCTTGATGATAGCTTGTAAGAGCCTATTAGTGGAAGTGCTGCCTATTTGCAGCAGAAGATGCCACTTTATTTGAGATGCCAGTTCCATGTGATGACCACCAAGAACAGCAGCAACCATGGAGTGAAGTTATCCAAAGCCTAGTGTAATACAGAGAGGAGTAGGAGTAGTGACTCAAGCCCTTTGGAAGAGCCCAGAGAATCATGCCTGAACCCCATTGGATACCTGCTAAGTAAAGCTGCAATGTGGAAATGAAAACAGCCCTATTGATAAAAGTAGATCATAGTTTAGAAATCTGAAAGAAAACTGGATATCAGACATGTAGATATAGAGTTTAGTGCTTGCCCAGCAAGCTTTTGTCTCGATTTGGTCCAGTATTTCGTAGCTATGGTGTTTTGGTAGTATATGACCTACTATTCCACTTTGATTTTATAAGGGATTACAGTTGTGAGAATGCATGAATCTTAAATGTGACTATGAATTTAAAACTTTTTTGAGGCTGTGCAAGACTAGGGGGAGTTGTATTTAATGTATTTTGTGTAATGGTATCCCCAAGTATAACTTCCATACACTCATGTGTTTGTATAAGCTTATGAGTTCCAGGGAGTGCAATGTGGTTGATTGAATATGCTTACCCTATAAGAAGTGGCAAATAATCAGACATGTGTCCATATTGGGGAAGGTATAGATTTCTTACAGAATGTATGTCACTGCATGTCACAATGGCTTTGAGGTTTCTTGAAATTCTCAAGTCTTTGCAGTGGGGTCTGGATGATCCTCCTGGCTGGCTCTGGAAGAGTTTCCTGATTGTCTTTGGGACAAGATGTAGGACACTTGGCTACTCTATTAACATATCTTCCTGCATGCTGCAATATTGTCTGTCATGATCATAATAGAAGGAAGCTTTACAACCATAAGCCAGCCTTGACTAAATGTCTTCCTCTATAACAGATGTCTTAGTGATAGTGACTCTATATGGCAAAGAAACCTTAACTAAAACAAAAAATAAGTTCTAGCGACTGGGATATTGTTGGCATAGGTGTGTCCACGGCTTTGATTAGAGGAATGTAGATCTTGGGAATTTGGAAAGCAGTAGAATGGAGTAAGTGGGGCTCAACTGGCCAAAGTAGTTGAAGCATGGAAGACAGTGGTGCTGAGAGTGATTTCAACTGTGCAGGCCTGGTTCAAGGGACTTCAGAGGAATAGAATTTTAGTATGTGCCTTCGAAACCATTCTCATTGTATTTTGGTGAAGGGCTTTTTGTCCTTGTCTGAAGAGTCTGCCTGAGTGTAAGGTAAAGAGATTTAGAATAGTTACAGTAAGAAAGAAGGTCTGAAAGCCAACACATTTCAACATTCTCCAGTGGTTCAATATGAAGGGGCAGGTTTTAATCAAGTGCACTAACCTGAGAAAGAAAAAAATACAAATGTGTAAATGGTTCAGAGATAAATGGGGAAACAGTAGGTAGAATGGAGCTAAATCCTGTGTTGATGGGTATTAACTGGAATTAAGGAAGTGGTAACCTTGGAGCAAGATACCACCTAGATAAACTTATTGTTAATGCTTTTGCAGTGAACCAAGAGAAACTTACATCATTTTAGGCATCATTTTGAATCGGCTATTGTGGGAAAAAAAAGAAAAAGGAAAGCGGGGCCTGGCGTGGGCACAGGGGCACACACCAGGCAGGGCCGGCGGCGCGCAGGCCTCGCTCTAGGGCCAAGGCAGCATACACATGCAGAGGACACGGAAGTTCCGCAGAGGGGTTTTGGGGGAAACAGGCAAGATGCATGCGTGCCTCAGCCTAACCAGGAGTGGGCAGCCACACAGCCGGCTGGAAACGCACATGGCGCGCAGGGGCGCAGAGAGATCGAGGATCTCTCTGCATGTTACCTGTGCACACACTGTCCGCTTTGCAGAATCCCAGAGTCTCAGACGGCGCGTCCCAGCCAGCTCCGTGTGGCGAATTTAATAAGAGGCGGCCCATAGCTTTGATGTTTTATTATTAAGAAAATAAAAAGAGAAAAGAGATAGAAAGATAAAGAAAGAGGAGAAAATAGATAAGAGACCACGTGTAAAGGGGAGAAGACAGAGTGACAGACAAAGAGAGGGCCTGGAGAGAACAGGCGGGGAGAGAGAGAGAGAGAGAGAGAGAGAGAGAGAGAGAGAGAGAGAGAGAGAGAGAGAGAGAGAGAGAGAGAGAGAGAGAGAGAACACGCTCTGAGGGGTGTTATTTATAGTGAGTTGGGCGGTCACGAAACCAGAAGGCGGGTACAGTGTGGCTGCAGGCAGGTGACTGCCTAGGCGGAGTCAGGCTAGAACCTGGGGCGTGGCCACACGTCTCATTAAGGTCCCACATCTCCCCCTTTTTGTTTTTTTGAAAGGGTCACTGACCTGTGTTGGGGGGGGCTGTAACTGTGGCAGGAGCTAGGTTCTAGGGGGTGGTGACTGAACTCCTACCGTCCCATGGAGATGGAAGCTCTGCCCACAAGGTTGTAGGTAGAAGACACCCCCTACCGGTTCCCGGGGTTCAAAGTCCTTTGCTCCACCTGAGAACCAGGCTGCCTGTTCACAGATGAGGACAATTTTGGTTGGGGTGGAGGTATCAGAAGAAAGTTAGAGTTGTAAAGAACATAGTGGAGCATGTGTCCTTATTGCATGCAGGTAAACACTCTGGGTATATGCCCAGGAGTGGTATAGCCGGATCCTCCGGGAGTGTCATGTCCAGTTTTCTGAGGAACCGCCAGACTGCTTTCCAGAGTGGTTGTACCAGCTTGCAATCCCACCAGCAGTGGAGGAGTGTTCCTCTTTCTCCACATCCTCGCCAACAACTGCTGTCTCCTGTGTTTTTGATCTTACCCATTCTGACTGGTGTGAGATGGAATCTCAGGGTTGTTTTGATTTGCATTTCCCTAATGACTAAGGATGATGAACATCTCTTTAGGTGTTTCTCAGCCATTAGATATTCTTCAGATGAAAACTCTTTGTTTAGCTCTGTACCCCATTTTTTAATAGGGTTACTTGCCTTTCTGGAGTTTAACATCTTGAGTTCTTTGTATATATTGGATATTAGCCCTCTGTCGGATGTAGGGTTGGTAAAGATCATTTCCCAGTTAGTTGGTTGCCGCTTTGTCTTTTTGACAGTGTCTTTTGCCTTGCAAAAACTTTGTAATTTAATGAGGTCCCATTTGTCTATTCTTGATCTTAGAGCATAAGCTATTGGAGTTCTGTTCAGGAAATTCTCCCCTGTACCCATATGTTCAAGGTTCTTCCCGAGTTTCCTTTCTATTAGTTTCAGTGCGTCTGCTTTTATGTGGAGGTCCTTGATCCACTTGGAATTGAGCTTAGTGCAAGGAGATAAGAATGGGTCAATTTGCATTCTTCTGCATGTTGACCTCCAGTTGAGCCAGCACCATTTGTTGAAAAGGCTATCTTTTTTCCACTGTATGGTTTTAGCTCCTTTGTCAAAGATCAAGTGACCATAGGAGTGTGGATTCATTTCTGGGTCTTCAATTCTGTTCCATTGATCTACATGCCTGTCACTGTACCAATACCATGCGGTTTTTAACACTATTGCTCTGTAGTACAGCTTGAGGTCCGGGATACTGATTCCCCCAGAGGTTCTTTTACTTTTGAGAATAGTTTTAGCTATTCTGGGTTTTCTGTTATTCCAGATGAATTTTTAAATTGCTCTTTATAACTCTATGAAGTTTTGAGTTGGGAATTTGATGGGAATTGCATTGAATCTGTATATTACTTTTGGCAAGATGGTCATTTTTACTATATTAATTCTGACAATCCATGTGCATGGCAGATTTTTCCATCTTCTGAGGTCTTTTTCAATTTCTTTCTTCAGAGACTTGAAGTTCTTGTCATACAGATCTTTCACTTGTTTGGATAGAGTCACGCCAAGATACTTTATACGGTTTGTGGCTATCGTGAAGGGTATCATTTCTCTTACTTCTTTCTCAGCCTGCTTGTCCTTTGAGTATAGGAAGGCTACTGACTTGCTTGAGTTGACTTTATATCCGGCCACTTTGCTGAAGTCGTTTATCAACTGTAGGAGTTCTCTGGTGGAGTTGTTTGGGTCGCTTAAGTATACTATCATATCTTCTGCGAATAGTGATAGTTTGACTTCTTCCTTTCCAATTTGTATCCCTTTGACCTCTTTTTGTTGTCTAACTGCTCTAGCTAGAACTTCAAGTACTATATTTAAAAGATATGGAGAGAGAGGGCAGCCTTGTCTAGTCCCTGATTTTAGTGGGATTGCTTCAAATTTCTCTCCATTTAGATTGATGCTGGCTACCGGTTTGCTGTAAATAGCTTTTACTATGTTTAGATATGGGCCTCGAATTCCTGATCTGTGAAAGACCTTTAGCATGAAAGGATGCTGAATTTTGTCAAATGCGTTCTCAGCATCTAATGAGATGACCATGTGGTTTGTTTTCTTTGAGATTGTTTATATAGTGGATTACATTGATAGATTTCCTTATATTGAACCATCCCTGCATCCCTGGGATGAAGCATACTTGATCGTAGTGAATGATCATTTTGATGTGTTCTTGGAATCAGTTGGCAAGATATTTTGTTTTTTTTGGTTCCAAACTATTTATTGGTTGTTGGTTTTTTTTTTTAAGATTTATATTTTTATTCGATATTTTCTATATTTTTTTAAGTTTTATTTTCTAAGTATTTTTTATATACATTCAAAACCATTTCCCCTTTCCCATTTCCTCCCTCCCCGAAAGTCCCATAAGCCCCCTTCCCTCCCTCTTTTCCCCATTCAACCCCCTCTCGCTTCTCTGTCCTGGCATTACCCTACATCCAGTCTTTCCAGGACCAGGAGTCTCTCCTTCCATCTTCTTAGAAATCTATTGATATGCAAATTGTGTCTAGGGTATTTCGAGATTCTGGGTTAATACCCCTGTATCAGTGACTGCATACCAAGTGTGTTCTTTTGTGATTGGGTTACCTCACTAAGGATGATATTTTCAGGTTCTGACCTTTCGCCTAGGAATTTCTTGTATTCATTGTTTTTAATTGCAGAGTAGCATTTCATTGTGTAAATATACCACATCCTCTGAATCTATTCCTCCATTGAGGGACATCTGGGTTCTTTCCAGCTTCTGGCTATTATAAATAAGGCTGCCAAGAACATAGTGGTGCATGTGTCCTTATTGCATGAAGGTAAAGCCTCTGAGTATATGCTCAGGAGTGGTATAGCCGGATCCTCCAGGAGTGTCATTCCCAGTTTTCTGAGGAAGCACCAGACTGCTTTCCAGAGTGGTTTTACCAGCTTCCAATCCCACCAGCAGTGGAGGAGTGTTGCTCTTTCTCCACATCCTCGCCAACAACTGCTGTCACCTGTGTTTTTTATCTTAGCCATTCTGACTGGTGTGAGATGGAATCTCAGGGTTGTTTTGATTTGCATTTCCCTAATGACTAAGGATGAGGAACATCTCTTTACGTGCTTCTCAGCCATTAGATATTCTTCAGGTAAGAACTCTTTGTTTAGCTCTGTACCCCATTTTGTAATAGGTTTACTTGCCTCTCTGGAATTTATCTTCTTGAGTTCTTTGTATATATTGGATATTAGCCCTCTGTCGGATGTAGGGTTGGTAAAGATCATTTCCCAGCTAGTTGGTTGCCGCTTTGTTTTGTTGACAGTGTCTTTTGCCTTGCAAAAACTTTGTAATTTAATGAGGTCCCATTTGTCTCTTCTTGATCTTAGAGCATAAGCTATTGGAGTTCTGTTCAGGAAATACTCCCCTGTGCCCATATGTTCAAGGTTCTTCCCTAGTTTCCTTTCTATTAGTTTCAGTTTGTCTGATTTTATGTGGAGGTCCTTAATCCACTTGGAATTGAGCTTAGTGCAAGGAAATAAGAATGGGTCAATTTGCATTCTTCTGCCTGTTGACCTCCAGTTAAGCCAGCACCATTTGTTGAAAAGGCTATCTTTTTTCCACTGGATGGTTTTAGCTCCTTTGTCAAAGATCAAGTGACCATAGGAGTGTGGATTCATTTCTGGGTCTTCAATTCTGTTCCATTGGTCTACATGCCTGTCAGTGTACCAATACCATGCCGTTTTTAACACTATTGCTCTGTAGTACAGCTTGAGGTCCGGGATACTGATTCCCCCAAAGGATCTTTTACTCTTGAGAATAGTTTTAGCTATTCTGGGTTTTCTGTTATTTCAGATGAATTTTTGAATTGCTCTTTCTAACTCTATGAAGTATTGAGTTGGGATTTTGATGGGGATTGCATTGAATCTGTATATTACTTTTGGCAAGATGGTCATTTTTACTATATTAATTCTGCCAATCCATGAGCATGGCAGATTTTTCCATCTTCTGAGATCTTCTTCAATTTCTTTCTTCAGAGACTTGAAGTTCTTGTCATACAGATCTTTCACTTGTTTGGTTAGAGTTACGCCAAGATACTTTATTTGGTTTGTGGCTATCATGAACGGTATCATTTCTCTTACTTCTTTCTCAGCCTGCATGTCCTTTGAGTATAGAAAGGCTACTGACTTGCTTGAGTTGACTTTATATCCAGCCACTTTGCTGAAGTCGTTTATCAGCTGTAGGAGTTCTCTGGTGGAGTTCTTTGGGTCGCTTAAGTATACCATCATATCGTCTGCGAATAGTGATAGTTTGACTTCTTCCTTTCCAATTTGTATCCCTTTGACCTCTTTTTGTTGTCTAATTGCTCTAGCTAGAACTTCAAGTACTATATTGAAAAGATATGGAGAGAGAGGGCAGCCTTGTCTAGTCCCTGATTTTAGTGGGATTGCTTCAAGTTTCTCTCCATTTAGATTGATGCTGGCTACCGGTTTGCTGTAAATTGCTTTTACTATGTTTAGATATGGACCTCGAATTCCTGATCTTTCCAAGACCTTTAGCATGAAAGGATGCTGAATTTTGTCAAATGCTTTGTCAGCATCTAATGAGATGACCATGTGGTTTTTTTCTTTGAGATTGTTTATATAGTGGATTACATTGATGGATTTCCTTATATTGAACCATCCCTGCATCCCTGGGATGAAGCCTACTTGATCGTAGTGAATGATCGTTTTGATGTGTTCTTGGATTCGGTTGGCAAGAATTTTATTGAGTATTTTTGCATCGATATTCATAAGAGAGTTTGACCTGAGATTCTCTTTCTTTGTCGGATCTTTGTGTGCTTTTGGTATTAGTGTAATTGTGGATTCATAGAACGAGTTGGGTAGTGTTCCTTCTGTTTCTATTTTGTGGGACAGTTTGAAAAGTATTGGTGTTAGGTCTTCTTTGATGGTCTGATAGAATTCTGCATTAAAACCATCTGGACCTGTGCTTTTTTTGGTTGGAAGACTTCCAATGACAACTTCTATTTCTTCAGGGGTTTTAGGGCGGTTTAGATGGTCTATTTGATCCTGATTTAATTTTGGTATTTGATATCTGTCAAGGAAATTGTCCATTTCCTCGAGATATTCTAGTTGTGTTGAATACAGGTTTTTGTAGTAGGATCTGATGATTTTTTGAATTTCCTCAGTTTCTGTTGTTATCTCTCCCTTTTGGTTTTTGATTTTATTAATTTGGATACTGTCTCTGTGCCCTCTGGTTAGTCTGGCTAAGGGCTTATCTATCTTGTTGATTTTCTCAAAGAACCAACTCCTCGTTTTGTTGATTCTTTGTATGGTTTTATTTGTTTCTACTTGATTGATTTCAGCACTGAGTTTGATGATTTCCTGCCTTCTACTCCTCTTTGGTGTATTTGCTTCTTTTTGTTCCAGGGCTTTCAGGTGTGCCATTAAGCTGTTAGTGTATGCTGTCTCCTGTTTCTTTTTGGCGGCACTCAGGGCTAAGAATTTTCCTCTTAGCACTGCTTTCATTGTGTCCCATAAATTAGGGTATGTTGTGCCTTCATTTTCATTAAATTTCAAAAAGTCTTTGATTTCTTTCTTTATTTCCACCTTGAACAAGTTATCATTGAGTAGAGCATTGTTCAGCCTCCAGGTGTATGTGGGTTTTCTTTTGTTTTTGTTACCATTGAAAACCATCCTTATTCCATAGTGATCTGATAGGAGGTATGGGATTAGTTCTATCTTCTTATATCTGTTGAGGTCTGATTTGTGACCAATTATATGGTCGATTTTGGAGAAGGTACCAAGAGGTGCTGAGAAGGTGTATTCTTTAGCGCTAGGATGAAATGTTTTATATATATATATATATATATATATATATATATATATATATATATATATATATATATATATATGTTAGTTCCATTTGGTCCAAGGCTTCAATTAGATTCACTGTGTCCCTGTTTAGTTTCTGCTTCCCTGAACGATCCATTTCAGAAAGCCGGGTGTTGAAGTCACCCACTATTATTGTGTGAGGTTCGATGTGTGCTTTGAGCTTTAGTAAAGTTTCTTGTACGAATGAGTGTGCCCTTGCATTTGGAGCATAGATATTCAGAATTGAGAGTTCTTATTGGTGGATTTTTCCTTTGATCAGTATGTAGTGTCCTTCTGTGTCTTTTTTGATGACTTTAGGTTGAAAATCAATTTTATCTGATGTTAGGATGGCAACATCGGCTCGTTTCTTGGGGCCATTTGCTTGTAAAATTGTTTTCCAGCCTTTTACTCTGAGGTAAGGTTTGTCTTTGACACTGAGGTGCGTTTCCTGCGTGCAGCAAAATTCAGGGTCCTGTTTACGTATCCAGTCTGCTAGTCTATGTCTTTTTATTGGGGAATTGAGACCATTGATATTAAGAGAGATTAAGGCATAGTGATTATTGCCACCTGCCATTCTTGATGCTATCTTTATGTTTGAGTGGTTATATACTTTTGGGTTTGAAGCAAGAAGGTTACGATCTCAATTTTTCCAGGATGTTATTTCTCTCCCTGTATTGGCAGTTTCCACCTATTATCCTTTGCAGGACTGGATTTGTGGAAAGATAATGTAAAAATTTTGTTTTATCATGGAATATCTTGGTCTCTCCATCTATGGTGATTGAGAGTTTTGCTGGGTATAGTAGTCTAGGCTGGCATTTGTGCTCTCTTAGTGTCTGCATGAGATCTGCCCAGGATCTTCTGGCTTTCATAGTCTCTGGTGAGAAGTATGAAGTTATTCGCATAGGTCTTCCTTTGTATGTTACTTGGCCCTTTTCTCTTACTGCTTTTAATATTCTTTCTTTGTTTAGTACATTTAGTGTTTTGATTATTATGTGATGGGAGGTATTTCTGTTCTGGTCCAGTCTGTTTGGGGTTCTGTAGGCTTCTTGTATGTTCATCGGCATCTCTCTCTTTAGGTTAGGGAAGTTTTTCTCTATAATTTTATTGAAGATATTTACTGGCCCTTTAAGTTGAAAATCTTCACTCTCATCTATACCTATAATCCTTAGGTTTGGTATTCTCATTATGTCCTGGATGTTTTGAGTTACACATTTTTTGCATTTTGCATTTTCTTTGACTGTTGAGTCGATGCTTTCTATGGTATTTTCAGCACCTGAGATTCTTTCTTCCATCTCTTGTATTCTATTGTTGATGTTTGCATCTATGACTCCTGATTTCTTCCCAAGGTTTTCTATCTCCAAAGTTGTCTCCCTTTGTGATTTCTTAGTTGTTTCTACTTCCTTTTTTAGATCTTGGATGTATTTGCTGAGATCCTTCACTTGTTTTTTTGTATTTTCCTATATTTCTTTAAGGTATTTTTGTGTTACCTCTTTCTGGATTTCTGCCTGTTTACCCAAGTTCTCCTGCATTTCTCTGAGCGTTTTTTGTGTCTCCTTCTCATGGGATTCCATCTGTTGATCCATCGTCTCCTGCATTTCTTTAAGCAGATCTCGTGTTTCCTTTGTAAGGGCATCTATCCGTTGATTCATTTCTTTAAGCACTTTTTGTGTTGCCTCCCTATGGGCATCCGTCTGTTGACCCATATTATTCTGCATTTCTTTATGCAATTTTTGTGATTCCTTTGAAAGTGCATCTACCCGTTGATTCATTTCTTTAAGTGACTGTCTTGGATTTAGTCTAATGCTGCTTCTTTTTGTTTGTTTGTTTAAATGAGGCCCCAAAATTGCAGGAGATTCTTCAAGTCCATATGTAAGACATTGAAGGAACCCTGGTCTCAATTGGTTTTTATTGGTAAATATATTTGCTAGAAGTTAATACCTTGGCAGTGATGCAAAGTAAGTGCTTTTACGATTCCCAGGCAAGAGACCTAGAAATGAAGAGAAGGTAGATTGAGATCTGCAAGCTGGGTGGTGGTGGCGCATGCCTTTAGTCCCAGCACTTGGGAGGCAGAGACAGGAGGGTTTCAGAGTTCGAGGCCAGCCTGGTATAAAAAGAGAGTTACAGGAAAGCCAGGGCTACACCGAGAAAACGTGTCTCGAAAAAAAAAAGAAAGAAAAAGAAGGAGATCTGCAATGACAGGAAAAAGGGGAACAAGAAGACATGTCTGGGAGGGTACAGGACAGACAACATAGCCATCATGCAGGGGTCTGTGAAGGGAATCACCAAGAGAGCCACCTGCCTGAATCTAGGTCAGCTATGATGGGATATAGATTTTAGTAAGCAATAAATTGGGCATACTGGAGAGACATAGATTAGCCACATAATCATTAAGAAGCGTGCGAGGCATTGAGCTATTTAAAGAATATATAAATATAAAGGCTATGTGTATTTGTCTTTCATTTTGGAACTCAGAACATTTCAGCAGGTATAGAGGAACATGGTGCCACCTAAGGAATAATATTGAGTATCATAAATTGGGTACTGCTACAGTTGGGAGACATTTCTCTAGTGTGGACAAATACCTGTCAGAAGCAGTAGATCTTTGTTACAAACTTGGGGACAAGTTGTCTTTCAGTGTGGTGAATTAATTAGTATGTTGACCATGTGCTCCCCCAGCATAAAATTTTACTTTACTCATAGGACTTGAATGACCAGAAAGGAGACATGGGCATCTCCATAGAACCTGAGTTCATGTGAACTGTGCCATTATTCCCCTGACTTTGGAAACCATGGGCTGGAAACCTTTGAGGACAAGGGCCATTCTATGTAGTAGGGAATAAGCCTAAGGAGACATTCCCTGTGGTGGCTTGAAGCACAAGTAGAAAGGCTTAGAGAGTACCTGCTGCTTAGATAGCCACTTCCCCACAGAGATGTTAGAGATGTGATATTCAGAGCAGGTATCTCTCTCCTGGACCAAAATCTCTGGGGAGTTATTGAGTGTTAGGCATGCCAGGTATCCTATCTTCTCTTCGGAATTAATTCATGGTGTTCTGTCCATCCTGTATGAATCTCGGAATACCCTAGACACAATTCGCATATCAATAGATTTCTAAGAAGATGGAAGGAGAGACCCCTGGTCCTGGAAAGACTGGATGTAGGGGAACACCAGGACAGAGAAGCGAGATGGGTGTGAATGGGGAAAAGAGGGAGGGAAGAGGGCTTATGGGACTTTCGGGGAGGGAGGAAACGGGAAAGGGGTAATGATTTTGAATGTATATAAAAAAAACTTAGAAAATAAAATTTAAAAACAAAAAGAAACCAATTGCATATGAGTTGTAGACAACAATATTTGGAGTGTCTCTATAAAGGGATTTATGGAATTAAACTTTCAGCCACACAACCACTCCTTCCATGAATTCCTTCTTTTCTTGTGTCTTTTTATAAAAACCAATCTTCATTCTTGATTGGAAATAATCTGTATAGTATCAGTAAACATATATGCATCTACATCTATAATTTATATTTATTATCAGTATACACACATACACATATATACATGTACATACATACAGAGGGAGAGAGGAGGAGATAAAGACAGAGAGAGACAGGGAGAGACAGATAGAGAGAAAATGAGAATTATGCAAATGTAGGTATAGATATTTTTCCAAAGGTCATAAATACATATGAAAAACATGAATTTCCTTGGCTGAAGGATTCAGATAATGGGATGTTTCAGTAAGTAATGATACTTGCTGCCAAGTCTAGAAAGCTTCTTGCAACCCATATGGTAATGAGAACAAAATTCCCATAATTATCCTCTAGTATTCCTGTGTGTGTGTGTGTGTGTGTGTGTGTGTGTGTGTACATGGGAATCGATTAACCTACCATAAATTTTTTAAAACAACCCAGATGTCCATGGTGAAAAGAACTGTTGAGGAATCTTGCAGAATTCCTTTTAGTAATGTCTCATGACCCCTTGCTGATAACACTGAATAAGTTGGATGCTTCATTTACAACCTGAAAGATGGCAATGTGATGTCCCCAGTGAGTCTGTGGTATACATAATCATTATGTAAAATGAAAGAACTTCAGGTATTACCTCCTGAAGTTTGCAAGGTGAGGCAAAGCCTCTTCTTATGGAGAAGCAGGAAAGAGTCGGTCTGGATAAGAATATTGAGAGCAAGGTCTGCCTTCCTTAATGACCAGACTTCCATATGATTTGACCAGAATTTTTTCTTCCACTTACATTGCCCAGCTCAGCTCACTAGAATTCTTTCTATTCTCTCAGAAACTTGATTGAGAATGGTTACCCTTCTGTGACCTGATTTTCTCCATAATCCAGACAACATACAGGTAGTCTTAAGTGTATGTTTGGTGCTCCCTTCTGGCTAGAAATCAAGTGCATTTTGCCTACAGATCATACAGACACTGACACCCACCCAGGGACGTTTCTTCTAGCCAAACTGTTCAGTGTACCATTCCTGAACATGACTGCTTGATTTTTCTGAATCTAAATGCAAATCAAAACAACCCTGAGATTCCACCTCACAACAGTCAGAATGGCTAAGAACAAAAACACAGGAGACAGCAGTTGTTCGTGAGGATGTGAAGAAAGAGGAACACTCTTCCACTGCTGGTGGGATTGCAAGATGGTACAACCACTCTGGAAAGCAGTCTGTCGGTTCCTCAGAAAACTGGGCATGACACTCCTGGAGGATCCGGTTATACCATCCCTGGGCATATACCCAGAGGCTTTCCCTGCATGCAATAAGGACACATGCTCCACTATGTTCATAGCAGCCTTATTTATAATAGCCAGAAGCTGTAAAGAACCCAGATGTCCCTCAAGAGAGGAATGGACACAGAAGATGTGGTATATTTTCACAATGGAATACTACTCTGCAATTAAAAACAATGAATTCACAAAATTCTTAGGCAAATGGTAAGAACTGGAAAATAACATCCTTAGTGAGGTAACCCAATCACAAAAGAACACACATGGTATGCAGTCACTGATAAGGGGATATTAACCCAGAATCTCGGAATAACCTAGACACAATTCAGATATCAATAGATTTCCAAGAAGATAGAAGGAGAGACCCCTGGTCCTGGAAAGATTGGATGTAGGGGAGTGCCAGGACAGAGAAGTGAGAGGGGGTTTAATGGGGAAAAGAGGGAGGTAAGGTGGCTTCTGGGACTTTCGGGGAGAGTGGAAATGGGAAAGAGGAAATCATTTGGAATATAAATAAAAAAATATAGAAAATAAAAAAATATTTTGTTCCCTTACAGTTTTGATAGACTTACCTATGCCAGTACTCCTGGCTCCCTATGCACTGCTCCTCAGATAGACAGCAGCTCCTCACTATACAAGCCTGATCCATACTATGGAGCATGCAACATGAGGGATGATAGTCAACTCACCATTTAGTAACAGATGTTCTAGAATGAATCAGGCCCAGCCCTGTGTCCTTACTTCATTTGTGTATGACCAGTCAGATACTTTCATTACTTTGTTCCTGATGATTTAATGTAATTAAATTAGTGTTTGTTCCTCTTGAGAATCTTGAATTTTATTTATAATTTTCTTTATAGAAGTTATAGAAGCCTAGAAACAGAGCCTGAAAACATCACCTGAAAATAATGTTTATTTAATATGGCCTTTGGGAATCTGTAATTGAGCTTAGACAACATGAGACCCATACACTTGCAACAGTTCTATATTTCACTAGATAATCATCATTATTGACTGGTTCTGTGTGTCTTAAAAGACACCTGTGCATTCCCCTCCATGTTCACCCTAGTGATATTTTAGTTGAACTTTTTTGCTGATATTTATGGATAGGAGGATATTTAAAAAAGACTGAGATATTCCTGATAAAGTCAAGAAATTGAGCACTTATATTTTTTCAATTTGGAAGAGTATGACCAATAACTCTTCCTCCTGTAACTTATATTTTGAGTTAATATTGTTCAATATATTTTTCTACATCCCCTTTTGTTTTCTCTCTTTGTATTTCTCTGTATCTCTGAGGCTCTGTATGTTTCTTTATTTAGTTCACTCTCACTCTCAGCTTCTTCCCCTTGCATATATATATATATATATATATATATATATATATATATATGTCTCTGTGTGTGTATCTATACATAGGCATACATATACACACATGTATATACACACACACTCACATATATATAGATACACACACATACTCACACACATATATATTTATATATATTATATTTAATGTATATAATATATAATATACAATATATATACACAAATATAAAATAATTGCATATTGTGTTGTCTACAATTTGGACTGTCTATACGTCTGCCTCAGTATTACTAGGTGATGTTGCTGGCGACATCTGGAAACCCACTTACAACATCACTGCTCTTGGCCTAAGTGGTCACATTGGAGGCATATTGGAATCCCTTGGGCAATATTTAAAACTGTTCTGTTCTTGGGTCTTATCCTCAGAATTCTGTGCAATGCCTCACACTGAAGTAATAGCTATCATGCATATAGAATTGTTGTAAAAAACAAAAAATGAAATCACAGGTTTTTGTTGTGTCAAGACCTGTGACATAGACTCTTGGGAACATAGTAGGATAGATTGTCCTTCAGGGCTACTATGGTGCTCTTGCAGCAGGTTTCCTCTACCTCTAAACATAGTCTCTCCTGGACTTTGTCAAGAATAAGAAGTTTAATACCCCCATAATTTCTCAGTATATAGGATCCAGACTATGACATCTCCTAGTTTGGGGTCATTGAAGACACAGTCTGAGTTTGCATGACCTGTGTTCAAGAGGTTCTATTCACCTGGTGCCAGGTTCTATCCCAGGACAACTACTTTTTATAAGAGACCAAGAGTGCTTAGAGAGTGAGATAACTGAAGGATCATAGAACCTTGAGGTGTTTAAAAAGAATGACTTCTATTGGTAAGTGCCTTCCAGGGACCCTGACATTTGTGAAATGGCTGTTTGTGCCTTTCATTGTTTCTAGACTGGAGAATCTCAAGCTCTTGTTTTATACCTTCTGCCTCTTGGCCATCAGTATGCCCAAGGGCAATGGGATTAGATTTTACTAAGTGTGACAGAGACTGTAACCCCTCCAGCATTGTCCTGCAAGCCTGAGAAGCCTCTAAATAGAAAAGTGATTCACATTTTGAGATTGGTATCTGGCATTTCTGGTCCTCTGGGGCCTACACAGGGTTTTACAGAGCTCATTATTATGGAGAAGCCTTGCCATTCTCTTGGCTCTCCTGTCTTACATTGGGGTTATTTGCCCCATAGAGTTTGATGTTTCCTGATTACATTGCACAGCCAAGGACACATAGATTCCTTATTCTCTTGGGGTACCATGGATTATTCTTCTGGTTGAGAGCTTCACAATGTGCTTATTCCTCCATGAATTGACTTTCCTTTGCTGATATACTTGATTTCACACTGTCATGGCTGTATTGGGCATTTTCTAAGTCTTCATGAGTGACTTAAACCAGGAGGGATCACTATTTTCTGAACTTTGAATTATGGCATTCTCCTCACATCTTGTAATCCAAATGGGGTTATTCAATTTGCACATTACTTGGTTTAAGGAAGACTTGAAGAAATATGAGTCTGTAAGGGACTTACTCTGAGAGTGATTTCCAACAATGCTCACAGCTGAAAACTAATGGAACAAACCCAACTGAAGAATAATTTGAACATTCTGAGATAGCAGAATAAGACAGATCACGGGGAGTCATGTCCTGCGGCACAAGCACTTTGGGGATTGAAGCCAATGTGTATGGACCAATAGAGAACACCAGGACCAGTATTTATAGCCATACATGTACTGCCTTGTACTACCTGTCTGCTCATCCACCAATCTATACATTCAAATATCACCTTAGTGATCCAGCCACCCATCTCATGTTATGAGATTATTCAGTTCTCTTTCTGTGCACAAGTATTCTGGAAAGTTATCCTCTTGTACAAAACTGTTTTATTTGTGAGAATATTGTTTCCCAACTTGAAGCTACAATCAAATGAGGGATACAAGTGAGGAATATGTCCAAACCTATTTGATAGAAGGATCAGTATTTTTCTGAACTTTGAGTGAATTATGGCCTTCTCACTTTTTGTAACCCAAATGAGGTTATTCCCTTTGCCCATCACTTGGTTACACAGACAGAAGGTTGAGCCTGTCAGCCCTGTATTCTGTGAGTTTTTCTGGAGAGCATAGCTAAAGGGGGATATAGTAATATCTTAAAAAATACAAAATAGGGATGGATTATCAAATCTACTCTTAAATAAAAACATTTTATAACCATAATCTTACATTGCTAGAGATCTTCATATTTTGGCATAAAAATTATTGTTTTATTTTCTTACATCATTTCAATGCTTTCTATGCTCTATGCAAATACTATCACCTGTTCTATCCCAAGAAAATATTCCATTGATTGTTCAGTCTACACAGACTCTGAGGAGGAAAGGTCTGGATCAGTCTTTCACATTCACTTATGAGGTTCCAACAAACATCACGGCAACACTGATGGACTCTGGTTAGAACCTTCTATCCTGGGGCAAGACAGACTTTGGCAAATAGTCTCCTAAGCACACCTTACCCTTCCCAATCATGCTGTCCCTTCAACAATTCCTTGTCATGACCCGTGACAGTGGGCATCAGACGAGACAGCACTCTGGACACTAAAGAAGAGGGTTCCCAGCGTCCCTCCTCATTCAGAAAGCTTGGATGATTGTTTTACTACTGCAAGCAGAACTGCCTCATGAGGCGGCTCGCGACTGGCCCATGCAGGCCCGAGGACAGCCGCTCTCGAGCTTTGTTTGATTCCAGAGACCAACTGTCACTCGAATTCTGTGCACATTGCCTTCTGGACATGTCCACAGTTCTGGGGAAAGTGAGAGCCACTCTGAAAGGATCCTGCGTGACTACTACTTGCTGCGATCCAGCATTGGCAAGTACATTCGCTGTCCCTTCAAGGGGTAGTAGCCCATATTCCAGTTCTTGTTCAATTTCCTTTATGACTAAATGGCCAGACGTGTGGAGAGAGGCCAGCGAGAGTCAGCCAGGACTTTACCCTCTAACCAGAGACCGCTGGATTCCCAGCCACCACGGCCCGGGACTCCCTTCAGTTTCCCCCCAAAAAATTGTGCCACCTTACACCAATGGAGGAATCACTTGCACGGTTGCCAGTCTCCACGGCCTGGTACCCCCTTCAGTTTCTCCCAACAGGATTATAACACCCTACATCAACGGGGGAAGCAGATGACCAGCAGAGACCGGAGGGACTTTGCATCTCTGGGGTTCCCTAGATTGACTCGGCACACATTCAGGAGACCAAAGCCCTATGAGGAACAGAGATTCAAAAAACCTGACACTCATGTTGCAGAGGAGCTACAAAACTCAAAACTCTTATAAAGGCTTCAGCCAATCAGAGGACCCTGGACCCTCAGAGGGATGTGAAAGAGAAAAAGCAATAAACAGTTCCACTTCCTCTGAGGGTTCCTGCGGGCACAGTTAACCCACTGACCAGGGGCACGATACCATCTGCTTTACAGCCGGACACCAGAAAAAGAGTGGCCTAATCTTCTGTGACCACCCTTGGGAAGGTGAAAAGAAGCAAGTCTATGTCTACTGGGTTTGAAGAAGCTGGGGGTTTTTAACCAGATGAGTGCCCGAGTGCCTGCAACATCTAAAAAACACAGAACTAGAGATGCCAGTGAAAAACTCAAAGGTCACACAGCACCTGGGCCATCTTCTGCTGACTCTTCTCCTGACCAACGTAGACAGGTAATTCCCCCACATATTCAAGGTTCCCTACACCCTTCCCTAACTAGCCAAGTAGATCTGGGAATTTCCACTTTTCCCCAAGATGTTCAGGGATTGTCCATATCCACCCAAGATATCCTGGAACTAAACAAAAATTTCCAAGGTCTGTGGGACCTTCCACATCTGTCCAGGCATCCCAAAGACTTCCCTCTTGTGTTGAAAGCAAATGCATACCTGTCTCCTCTTCCAGAAGGAGTTTCAAAATTTTATCCCCAACCCTACATGTCTCTAATCTTTCTAATTCTCCTCCTAAGTATGTTGGACTAGATATCTCTCGTCAAGGGGACCTACAACAGGTCCCATCAGACAAAGAGGGGTCCAAACCTTCTTTTACAAAAGGTAAGTTCAGTGATTTATCAATTTTCACAAATGTATCAAGGCCTACCACCTCCATCCAGGAGAGTTTTACACATTTCAAAGCTAACAAAGCAGGGCAGAGAGATAAGTCCTCTCAAAAAGAAAGCCAAAGATGTTCTCCCTCTCCCAAATCACCCTATGCAATCTGCTTTTAGTAAAGTGAGTTTGGACCCTGCTGACCAAGGTGATTTTAGAAGTTCCCTATTAAACCAAGAGTGCTTTCAAAGTCCTCTATCATTAAAAAATGTTCTCAAATCATCTCCTTCAGTCCAAAGAGGACTAAATGGATCCAAAATCCCCAAAGGGCACCTAACACCACTCATACCTGCCCAAGGAGAGATAAAAATCTCCACATCTAAGCTGAAATATCAAGGACCTTTGCCACTTTCAGTAGGGACTCTTGAGGGTTCCACACATAAGCAAAATGTGGTAGAAACTCCTGAGTCCACCCAAGGGTCTCTCGTGCCTTCTGCACATACACAAAATGAAGTAGCACCCTGTCCATCTTTCCCAGGGGCTCCGATACCTTCCCAAACTGTCAGGGGGCAGTAGGATTGTCCCCCTTCTGCAGAAGAGTGTCAAAGACATGTTCTCAAAAGTGACCTCCCACAGAAAAGGAGATTAAATCATTTTCCTGCTATGAAAGGGGAACCTGAGCATGCTCATTCTAGCAGAAGACTGAAAGGTGCTCCCTCTAAACAACGAGTCTTCAGAAAGGCCCAAACTGACCAAGAATTTTTCAAATATCCCCTAGCAGTTAAAAGGGCCCTCCTGACTTTTCATCAAGTCACAAAGAGCCAAAGTTGTGCCCAAACGCTCCCAGGGAGCCATGCAAGTTCTGTATTTGTACACTCTGCTGAAACAATACAACCTTCCCTGCCTCCCCAGGGAATTCTAGGACATTCTGATTTGGTAGGAGAGACTGTAAAACTTTCCACATATACAACAGAGATGCTAGGATTTTCAAAACCTGTAAAGGATTCTCTGACTACTACCCTATCTCATAAAGGGACTGTGGGACAGTCCAGTTCCATCTTTAGCAGTGGCTCATGGATGTGACACATCTACAAAAGACGTTCTAGGAAATAATCCATTTGTTCAAAATGATCTCAAACCAATCCTATGTGAACAAGGGGCTATGGGACATGATATTCACACACAAGAGTCTGTAGCATCCTGTTCATATAAAGAAGGGGGTTCCTTGGGTTCCACCTGAGTACAAGAATTCATGAAACCTCCCCAAATTGTTCATGAGGATGTGGGAGCTTCCCTATCTCTTAAAGAGGATCAGTCACCTTCCCAATCTACACAACATGCTACAGATTCTTACCCATCTGCACATAGGACTGTTGGCCAATCTCCAGGCCCCAAAATGTCTCCAAAACATATTTCAAATACCCCAAAAACAATGAATTCCAACTTATCTTCTGAAGTGGTCTTGGAACATGTTTTGTCCACCAAGTTTGCTGTGAAACCTGCCACTTCTATACAAAAATTGGTATCCAATTCTCCAGCTGAGGAAAGTTTTCTTAGAACTTCCACAAGTAAACAAGTTGGTCCAGAAACATCCCTAGCTGCCAATGAGACTCTTAAACCTCTCACATATATCCATGGTGCTGGATGAGAGGCCACATCTACACAGGTATTTTTAGTAACTTCGCCTCATTCTGAAGCAACTGTTATGACTTGCACAGGTACACAAGACACATTAAGACCTTCCCCATCAGAGCAAGAGGACATAGGATCTACTATATCTGAACAGGGTGCTTTGCAATTATCTCCATCTACCCAAGAGTGTTTTGTTTACATGTCTTCTCAGGCGGGAAATATTAGATTATCCCCCTCTATCAATGCGGTCCCGAGACTTCCAATTTCTAAAAAGAACAGGTTAAGTGTTGATTCTTCTGACAAAGAAGGCTTCAGATCAACTGCAAATGGGGAATTTGCATCATCTTCTTCTTGCAAAGAAACATCAAAAGTCATAACTTCTCCTCAGGTGAGTCTCAAGCATTCTACATCTGTTCAAAAGGCCTTGGAATGATCCACAAATAACCAAGGGAATGTCGAAAGTTGGCAATCTGCCAAAGGGCATGCTAGATATTCCATATCTTCCCAAAAGGCTCATGGGCCTTGTCTGTCTACCCACAAGGCTCTAGTATGCTCATCATCTGCCCCAGGGCTTCAAGGAATTTCTTCATCTCTCTCAAGTGCTCCAGAATATTTCCCCCATGCTCAAGGTGATTTGTCGTTTTGCAAATCAGACATTAGAAATACACAACCTCCTCTATGTTACAAAGCGTCTAACGGAATGTCCACATCTAAAAAAAGTCATCTAGAAGTTGTGCCTTTAGCCCAAACATATCTGAAAACTTCCATTTCTGCTAAAGAATCTAAAAATCCTTCTGCCTCCAACACTCTTGCTGGAGAACATTTACCATCTACCCTAGTATTTATGGCACCACCAAAATCTAAGCAGAGATATCTAGAAACTTTACCAACTGTCCAAATGTCTTTAGGATGTTCAGCATCTTCCCCAGGAGCTCTGTATTCTCAGGGAAAAAAAGAACATTTGTAATCTGGACACGGTATTGAGGAAGCTTTTGCATCTTCAATAAGTTTTTTGGGACAATCTTCCCACCTCTCAGGAGACATGAAACTTTCCTCACCAGCACAAAGAGTTTTAGTACATGTTTCCTCAGCTCAGAGTCCTGTGGAAACTTCATCACCTCATCTGGGTTTAGAGTATCTTTGATTTCTTTGCAAAGGCCTCTGGATCTTTTCACAAACACCCACAGTACTGATGCTACTTTATCAACACCCCAAGGAAATCTTACACCTTTGTTCTCTCTCCCAACTAAAATGGGAACCTACCAATCTAAACAAAAGATTCTAGGAAATTTGCCACCTAGACCAGAAGATCTGGTAATTTCTCCTTCAGTCACTCTGAAGGCTGGACACATACCAGTGGCTCCAGCACCTCTGGGCCTTTCTCCATTATCTCAGGAGACTCCATCAAATGAGTCCAATGTTTCTAGAGGTCTAGATTTATCTCATCCTGACTCAGGACCCCACTTTAATGTAATGCCACCTACCCAATGGCAACAGGAAACTCCCTCATCTTCAGAAGGAAGTGTAGTACATTTGTCTTATGCCCAAGGGGATGGGGGACAGTCCCTATTTGCACAACATGTTTTAGAATGCTCCACATCTTCACAGGGAATTCCAAGACATTTTCTGTCTGGTCTAGGTGATATGGCACATCCCCTGAATTCCCAGGGTACTCAAGGACCATTGCTATCTGTGGGTCTGAATATGGGAAAATATTTACATGCTCAGGGTTCTCCAGGACATTTGAAAAATGTCTCAGGTTTTCCAAGACATAAGCAGGCTGGTTCAGATCCTGTGGGAATTTCCTTAACCTGTTCTTGCTTCAGAGGTTCTGATGTCTTCCTCATCTTGCCAAGGATCTCAACGGTGTTTGCTATCCATCAAGGGAGGTTTAAAAGACTCAAACTCTGCACCAAATGCACAGAAACCTTTTTCATTGACTGCAGAGTCCTTGGCATCTTTGGTAAATACCCAAGGACCACTAAACATTGACACACACTCTAAACAGAATGTGCCTTCTTTGCCATCTACACTGGGGAATTTCCCTTTACAAAGGACTCATAATATGTCATCACTGCCACAAGGGATCCTAGAGCCTATGGTATCTCCCCATGGGCATGGTACAGAAAAAGACAATCTGAGAGAGTCTTCATCACCACAGGGGTCTGTAGAAGCATCTCGACCTAAGACAATGGCTTTAGGATCTTCGAAACATGCTCATAGGAAGGTTCAAATATTTCCATCAAATGAAGAGGCTGAGAAACATTCTCTGTCACCTAAATGGGCTATGGTACTGCTCAGATCTGAAACTAGGACTCCCCAAAATTTGCCATCTGAACAAAGATCTTCTTCAGCTACTCAGAAATCTAATCTTTGGTAAATACCTAAATCTAATTTGGGTCTTGTACAAACCCGGTTGGCATGGTACCCCCATCAAGGTTTATATGCAGGTATGTATAGGGAGCTGGGGACCACTGGATGATGCAAAAAGCAGTTAGAGCTGGACATCTGGTGGAAACGATTATCTTATTTTTATTTTTTTTAATTTTTATTTACATTCACAATCATTTGCCCTTTCCCATTTCATGCCTTCTCAAAAGTCCCATAAGCAACCTTCCCTCCCTCTTTTATCCATTCAACCCCCTCTCGCTTCTCTGTCCTGGCGTTCCCCTACATCAAGTCTTTCCAGGACCAGGGGTCTCTCCTTCCATATTCTTAGAAATCTATTGATATGCGAATTGTGTCTCCGGTATTCCGAGATTCTGGGTTAATACCCCCTTATCAGTAACTGCATACCTAGTGTGTTCTTTTGTGATTAGGTTAACTCACTAAGGATGATATTTTCAAGTTCTGAACATGTGCCTAGGAATTTCGTGAATTCATTGTTTTTAATTGCAGAGTAGTATTCCATTGTATAAATATAACACATCTTGTGAATCCATTCCTCCATTGAGGGACATCTGGGTACTTTCCAGCTTCTGGCTATTATAAATAAGGCTGCTATGAACATAGTGGAGCATGTGTTCAGATTGCATGCAGGTAAAGCCTCTGGGTATATGCCCAGGAGTGGTATAGCCAGATCCTCCTAGAGTGTCATGTCCAGTTTTCTGAGGAACCGCCAGACTGCTTTCCAGAGTGGTTTTACCAGCTTGCAATTCCACCAGCAGTGGAGGAGTGTTCCTCTTTCTCCACATCCTCGCCAACAACTGCTGTCTCCTGTGTTTTTGATCTTACCCATTCTGACTGGTGTGAGATGGAATCTCAAGGTTGTTTTGGTTTGCATTTCCCTAATGACTAAGGATGATGAACATCTCTTTAGGTGTTTCTCAGCCATTAGATATTCTTCAGGTGAGAACTCTTTGTTTATCTCTGTACCCCATTTTTTAATAGGTTACATGCCTCTCTGGAGTTTACCTCCTTGAGTTCTTTGTATATATTGGATATTAGCCCTCTGTCAGATGTAGGGTTGGTAAAGATCATTTCCCAGTTAGTTGGTTGCAGCTTTGTCTTTTTGACAGTGTCTTTTGCCTTGCAAAATCTTTGTAATTTAATGAGGTCCCATTTGTCTATTCTTGATCTTAGAGCATAAGCTATAGGAGTTCTGTTCAGAAAAATCTCCCCTGTGCCTATATGTTCAAGGTTTTTCCCTAGTTTCCTTTCTATTAGTTTCAGTGTGTCTGCTTTTATGTGGAGGTCCTTGATCCACTTGGAATTGAGCTTAGTGCAAGGAGATAAGAATGGGTCAATTTGCATTTTTCTGCATGTTGACCTCCAGTTGAGCCAGCACCATTTGTTGAAAAGGCTATCTCTTTTCCACTGGATGGTTTTAGCTCCTTTGTCAAAGATCAAGTGACCATAGGAGTGTGGATTCATTTCTGGGTCTTCAATTCTGTTCCATTGATCTACATGCCTGTCACTGTACCAATACCATGCGGTTTTTAACACTATTGCTCTGTAGTACAGCTTGAGGTCCGGGATACTGATTCCCCCAGAGGTTCTTTTACTCTTGAGAATAGTTTTCGCTATTCTGGGTTTTCTGTTATTCCAGATGAATTTTTGAATTGCTCTTTCTAACTCGATGAAGAATTGAGGTGGTATTTTAATGGGGATTGCATTGAATCTGTATATTACTTTTGGCAAGATGGTCATTTTTACTATATTAATTCTGCCAATCCATGAGCATGGCAGATTTTTCCATCTTCTGAGGTCTTCTTCAATTTCTTTCTTCAGAGACTTGAAGTTCTTGTCATACAGATCTTTCACTTGTTTGGTTAGAGTCACACCAAGATACTTTATATGCTTTGTGTCTATCGTGAAGGGTTTCATTTCTATTAATTCTTTCTCAGCCTGATTGTCCTTTAAGTACAGGAAGGCTACTGACTTGCTTGAGTTGATTTTATATCCGGCCACTTTGCTGAAGTCGTTTATCAGCTGTAGGAGTTCTCTGGTGGAGTTCTTTGGGTCGCTTAAGTATACCATCATATCGTCTGCGAATAGTGATAGTTTGACTTCTTCCTTTCCAATTTGTATCCCTTTGACCTCTTTTTGTTGTCTAATTGCTCTAGCTAGAACTTCAAGTACTATATTGAAAAGATATGGAGAGAGAGGGCAGCCTTGTCTAGTCCCTGATTTTAGTGGGATTGCTTCAAGTTTCTCTCCATTTAGGTTGATGCTGGCTACAGGTTTGCTGTAAATTGCTTTTACTATGTTTAGATATGGGCATCGAATTCCTGATCATTCCAAGACCTTTAGCATGAAAGGATGCTGAATTTTGTCAAATGCTTTCTCAGCATCTAATGAGATGACCATGTGGTTTTTTTCTTTGAGATTGTTTATATAGTGGATTACATTGATGGATTTCCTTATATTGAACCATCCCTGCATCCCTGGGATGAAGCCTACTTGATCGTAGTGAATGATTGTTTTGATGTGTTCTTGGATTCGGTTGGCAAGAATTTTATTGAGTATTTTTGCATCGATATTCATAAGAGAGATTGGCCTGAGATTCTCTTTCTTTGTCGGATCTTTGTGTGTTTTTGGTATTAGTGTAATTGTGGCTTCATAGAACGAGTTGGGTAGTGTTCCTTCTGTTTCTATTTTGTGGAACAGTTTGAAGAGTATTGGTGTTAGGTCTTCTTTGAAGGTCTGATAGAATTCTGCACTAAAACCATCTGGACCTGTGCTTTTTTTGGTTGGAAGACTTCCAATGACAACTTCTATTTCTTCAGGGGTTATAGGGCGGTTTAGATGGTCTATTTGATCCTGATTTAATTTTGGTATTTGATATCTGTCAAGGAAATTGTCCATTTCCTCGAGATTTTCTAGTTGTGTTGAATACAGGTTTTTGTAGTAGGATCTGATGATTTTTTGAATTTCCTCAGTTTCTGTTATTATCTCTCCCTTTTGGTTTTTGATTTTATTAATTTGGATACTGTCTCTGTGCCCTCTGGTTAGTCTGGCTAAGGGCTTATCTATCTTGTTGATTTTCTCAAAGAACCAACTCCTCGTTTTGTTGATTCTTTGTATGGTTTTATTTGTTTCTACTTGATTGATTTCAGCCCTGTATTTGACGATTTCCTGCCTTCTACTCCTCTTTGGTGTATTTGCTTCTTTTTGTTCCATGGCTTTCAGGTGTGCCATTAAGCTGTTAGTGTATGCTGTCTCCCGTTACTTTTTGGCGGCACTCAGGGCTATGAATTTTCCTCTTAGCACTGCTTTCATTGTGTCCCATAAATTAGGGTATGTTGTGCCTTCATTTTCATTAAATTTCAAAAAGTCTATGATTTCTTTCTTTATTTCCACCTTGACCAAGTTATCATTGAGTAGAGCATTGTTCAGCCTCCATGTGTATGTGGGTTTTCTTTATTTTTTTTTTTTTTGCCATTGAAGACCACCCTTATTCCATAGTGATCTGATAGGAGGCATGGAATTATTTCTATCTTCTTATATCTGTTGATGTCTGATTTGTGACCAATTATATGGTCGATTTTAGAGAAGGTGCCATGAGGTGCTGAGAAAAAGTTGTATTCTTGAGCTCTAGGATGAAATGTTCTATATATATCTGTTAGTTCCATTTGGTCCAAGGCTTCAATTAGATTCACTGTGTCCATGTTTAGTTTCTGCTTTCCTGAACGATCCATTTCAGAGTGCGGGGTATTGAAGTTACCCACTATTATTGTGTGAGGTTCGATGTGTATTTTGAGCTTTAGTAAAGTTTCTTCTACGAATGAGGGTGCCCTTGCATTCGGAACATAGATATTCAGAATTGAGAGTTCTTCTTGGTGGATTTTTCCTTTAATCAATATGTAGTGTCCTACTGTGTCTTTTTTGATGACTCTAGGTTGAAAATCAATTTTATCTGATATTAGGATGGCAACATTGGCTCATTTCTTGGGGCCATTTGCTTGTAAAATTGTATTCCAGCCTTTTACACTGAGGTTGTGTTTGTCTTTGACACTGAGGTGCGTTTCCTGCATGCAGCAAAATGCAGGGTCCTGTTTACGTATCCAGTCTGCTAGTCTATGTCTTTTTATTGGGGAATTGAAACCATTGATATTAAGAGAGATTAAGGCATAGTGATTATTGCCAACTACCATTCTTGATGCTATCTTTATGTTTGAGTTGTTATCTACTTTTGGGTCTGAAGCAAGAAAGTTACTATCTCATTTTTTCCAGGGTGTTGTTTCTCTCCCTGTATTGACAGTTTCCACCTATTATCCTTTGCAGGGCTGGATTTGTGGAAAGATAATGTGAAAATTTTGTTTTATCATGGAATATCTTGGTCTCTCCATCTATGGTGATTGAGAGTTTTGCTGGGTATAGTAGTCTAGTCTGGCATTTGTGCTCTCTTAGTGTCTGCATGAGATCTGCCCAGGATCTTCTGGCTTTCATAGTCTCTGGTGAGAAGTCTGAAGTGATTCGCATAGGTCTTCCTTTGTATGTTACTTGGCCCTTTTCTCTTAGTGCTTTTAATATTCTTTCTTTGTTTAGTACATTTGGTGTTTTGATTATTATGTGACGGGAGGTATTTCTGTTCTGGTCCAGTCTGTTTGGAGTTCTGTAGGCTTCTTGTACGTTCATCGGCATCTCTCTCTTTAGGTTAGGGAAGTTTTCCTCCATAATTTTGTTGGAGATGTTTATGTATTGTCCTTATGTGTCTTTTTTGATGACTTTAGGTTGGAAGTTAATTTTATCTGATAATAGGATGGCCTCTAGAACGTTCTATGTCTGTCCCGGAGACTGTGGATTCTTTGCCATCTACCCTAGGGTTTCCAGAGGATTCAGCATCTTTCCAAAAGAAGCTAGGGTACTCATCACACATGATAGAATCCCAGGATACTTCACCATCTGTCCAAGGGGTTACAGGCCATTTGCCTCCTAATGGGGCTATGAGAAGGCACAAATCTAAAACGAAGACTCTAGGAAATTTGCCATGGGAACAACCAATTTCTTCTTTTACTGAGGGAAGTAAAAAAACATTGTTATCTTCCCAAGGGAGTGTGAAACATTCATCATCTGTACCAAGTTGTCAGAAACCTCTGCAAACTACAACAGGGACTCTATCAACTGTGAGATGTAAGCAAGGGTCTCTAGAACATTCTATGCCTGTCCAGGATACTGTGGATTCTTTGCCCAAGGATTTCCAGAGCATTCTGCATCTTTCCAAAATAATGTAGGACACTCATCATGCAGGATAGAATCTCAGGATACCTCACCATCTGTCCAAGGGTATACATGCCCTTTGTCACATTTCTCAGGGCACATAGGACATTCACAATATGACCCAGGATCTCAGGATTCTTCTTTAGAAGTCTCAAGTGATCTATCACATTTCCGATCTACCAAACTTTGCATATCTGCTCAGGCAACACTGAACCTGTCACCATATACTCAAGAATCTCTCCAGGAGTCATCATCTGCCCAAAAGATTTAAGGAATATCTGAGTCTACCCAGTGTACTCATAATCATTTGTCTCCTGTCTCAGGTACTTTGGGAATGTCTCCATGTGTGTCAAGTACTACAGGAACATTGCCACATGCCCCAAAGCCTCGTGGTCTTTCCTCAACAACACAAGAAAGTGCAGCCCCTCCACATTCTTTGCAAAAAGCTGTCACAAATTTTCCCTATTCACAAAAAAATCTTGATCTGAACACGTCAGTACAAATTTCTCCATTACCCTCACCATCTATTCAGATACCTGGGCAAGCTTCCCTTTATGCAAAATCCACTTTCGGACAGGCAAGAGCTGCACATGGAGTTGAAGAACTTTTGCTTCCTAGCTTCGCGACTCTAGGTAATAAAGAAAGTGACAAGCAGGAACTAGGAATTTTTCCATTGGCCCAAGTGCCTTTGGGAATCTCCTTACCTGCAGAAGGAACTTTAGGACCTTTGTCATCTGCACAAGGGATACTGGGAACTTCCCTATCTGCCCAAGGGTTTCAGAAACTGACCGCATCCAAAGAGGAACCCATGGGAACTGTGTCACCTGTTCCAAAGTCTTTGAAATATTCAACTCCTTCCCAGAAGACTCTCAAATTTTCTCAATCTGCTCAACAAACTCTGCAATGCTCATCGTGTTCCCCACAGACTACTGGAACTTTTCTCTCTAGCCAGAAAAATCTAGGAAATTTTTCATCTTCACCACGTTATCCAGAATACTACCCACCTGCACCAGGTGGTCAGATACATCCACTATCTACTCCAAAAGCTGTGGGACTTTTGCTACCTTATAAAGGGCAGAAGAAAAACGTCACAGCCCCAAAAGGAACTTTGCCTGTGCACAGTTCTTTGTCACACATCCAAAGGAATCGAGAACATTCATCATATTCCACATGGGATTTGGGACAAAATACACACACCCAGAGTACCTTCGGATGTCTGCTATGTGGGGGGGTGTGGAGATGTGGAATCTTCTCAATCTGATTCTGTATCTATAGGATCTTTAATATCATCACATCCAGGTGAATATCTGGGTCTTTCTGCACCACAAGAGACTGCATTATCAGATCCCGGTGGTGTGGAAACTTGCCTATCAGCAAAAGGGACTCTGAAAGGGACTAAATCTAAACAAGTGACACAAGGATCTTCCCCATCTACTCAGAGCACTGGGGGATATTCCTTATCTGCACAAGCCACAGAAAGTTTGTCCACATCAGCACAGCAGACTGTGGGTACTTTGCCACCAACTCCAAGACCTCCAGGTTCTACCCAAAATACTCAGGTGCTCCTAGGATCTTTGCCATCTGAGCAAGGGCTTCTGGAAATTTCTTATCTGCACAAGGAACTCTAGGATCTTCTTCATCTTCCGAAGGGGCTTTTGGACATTCCATTACTGCCAAAGGGTCTCTAAAACTGTCCACATCTAAACAAGAGATTGTACCAACTGTGTCACCTGCTCAAAAGTCTTTGCAACCTCCAACTTCTTGCCAGGAAGCTGGGAGATCCTTTTCTTCTTCTTCTCAAAATGATGCACAAAGATCCACATCTTCCTCGAGGGACACTGGGTCTTTCCTAGCTAGCCAGAAATTTCAAGAAACCATTTTGCATTCACCAGCAGGTGTAAGTCACTCACCATCTGTACTAGGTGGTCAGCAGCATCTTGCACCTACTCCAGGGCTTCTAGAAGATTTGCAGCCATCTTCTCAAAATCCCAAGGAACTTTCCAAGGCAGAAGAGGGAACTTTGCCTGTGCAATCTTCTTTTTTCTACAATCAAAGGAATCTAGAAAATTCAGCAGATTCCACAGGGATATTGGGACAAGACAAAGAATCACAGAGTACTGTAGGCCATTTGCCACCAGTGGACGAATTTTGTAGCATCTTCTCAATTTGCTTCAGCAACTCTAGAAATTTTGCCACCATCACCTCCAAAACCTGGTAGACAGTCATCTTCTACCCAAGGAGGTACAGAAACTTTCCCATATGGTCAAGGGTATCTAGCACCTTTTCAATCAGCTCAAGAGCTTCAGAAATTTTCTATCTCAGCCCAGGCAATGATGAATACATCACAATGTTCCAAATGTTGTCATAATTCTCTGGGTCATTCCTCCTCAGAACAAGGGACTCAAGCATCTTCTAATTCTGGTCATAGAGCTGTGAGTCCCTCTCTATCTTCACAGGGGACTGCAGGTCTGTCCACAGCTACACAGAGGTCCACTGAACATTCTACCTCTTCGCAAATGTTTTCAAGTCCTTCCTTACATACACAAGGTATAGGAACACAGTCCACCTGTGCACAATGCAAAATAGCAGACTCACCATCTTCCCCAGTGTGTCAGGGATGTGCCCACTCTGCTGAAAACATGGCAAGAAATTTGAAATCTGACCAAGGATCTCTGAGAATTTCTGCAACTTCACAATGCTCTGTAGAGCCTTTGTCATCTCCCCAGGGGACACTAGGATATGAATCATCTGCACCCGATGCAAAAAAAAAAATCTTCAACAGCTACCACAGAACATGTAGTATCGCATGAATCACCTCTAGAACTTTCAATATCTGCACAACTTAGTCCCTTACTTTCTTCCCTAAACCTTTTGATTCCTTCCCTTTCCACAGAAGCGACGTTTGATCTCTCTAAACTTACAGAGTGACCTTCTACTTCAAGCCAGGGATGAAACGAGTCGTTGAATTCTCCAAAACAGGTCCAACAAAGAGATCCATCTACTTCAGGTTCTTCAGGATCTAGGTATTCTTCTCAAAGTCCTATGGTAAACTTTATCTGGACAAGCAACAGTAGGACCTGTATCATCTGCCCAAGGACCTTTGACAATGTCCTTATCTGCTCAAATGTATCCAAGACGTTTGTTATCTCTTCAAGAAGCTGGAGGTCCTTGCCTGTCTTTACAAGGCAATCTGGAATGTTGCACCTGTACACATGGCTGGCCAGGTACATCCAATGCTTCACCAGGAGATTTGAAAACTTGAGCATCTACCACAGTGAGTCTAGGATCTTCTCCATCTGTCCAGTTGGATTTGAGAGTGTCACAACCAGTCTTATTGTCTCTGAAACCTCCCCTGTCTGACCAGGGAGTTCCAGGTATATTGACATCTGCCCAAGGGCCTCCAGACACTTCCATGTTGTCCCAAGAGCCTCCAGGATCCTGTTTGGAAAAAGATGCTTTAGGATATTCACCATCTGATACAGATGACCTTGGACTTCTGAATCTAGCCAGGGCACACTGGAAACATTGCCACATATGCAAAACAGTGCAGAAATACCACCAGTAACCCAAGAGATTAGAGAAACTTTGTCAGCCACACAAGATTCTCTCAGACTTCCACATCATTCATCACTTCATACAGAGGCAGAAGAACCTCTGCCATGTACCCAAACCATTTTTAAAATTTCAGATTCTGAGTCAGGGACTTTAGAATCTTTACCATTCAAACGAGGGTCTCAGCAGCTTTGACACATGATGAAGGTGTTCTGGGCCCTTTAATTTCTGAAGAAGGGATCCTGGGAACACCAACATCTCCGCAGGAAACTTTAGAACTTTCTCAAATAGCCAGGAACCTGTAGAACCTATGCCATCTACCCAAGACACTGTGGGTACTTCCTTTTCAACAGAGTTACCTGGACTGTGCCTTCATGCACATGGTGAATTTATTCCTACCCCTTCTCATAAAAAATTCCTGAGACATTCCCCTTTTCCCAGGAAAAGGTCTAGACTTTTCAATTCTACCCAAAGGATATTGAAATATGCCCCATTTCCTGAAGGGGATATCAGATCTACTCTTTCAGAACTTGAGGCTTTAAAATGCATCTCTTCTGCTGAAAGAAGCCTCACATCTTCCAAGTATGCTGAAAAGGACTCAAACACCACTTCTGATTCTGACAAAGGAGTCTATGTATCCTCACAATCTAATGAGGATGACCTAAGAATTTCCCCATCTCCCCAAGGCATTCACAGATGGTCCAAATCTACCAAATCCACATCAGAAATGTCCCAAAGGGACATTCAAGCTTCTTATTCAGAAGATGAGAGTATCAAAACATCCTCTTTATCAAAAAACGGGCTCAGACATTCTTCATCTACCAAAAAAGATAAGAAATTGAAAGCTTCTCCCCAAGAGGAGATCTCTATGGAAGGGTGCATGCCAAACACTCCCTCTCATGAAGAGAGCCTCAGCCATTCCACCTCTCCTCATGAGATTCCTAAACACACTGCTTCTACCAGTAGAAGACAGAGGAATGCCTCTAATACCCAAGGAGCCCTGAAAACTTCTCCTGCAGACCAAGACGGTATTGAGTCATCTCCAGGTGGAGGCAGTACCAATAGGGATGTCAACTTTTCTTCATCACCCCAAGAAGATGTCAGCCATCCATTATCTACTAATGAGTTTTCAGAACATGTACCTATTTTCAAGAGGGAGAGAAACCTTCCATTAGTGCCAAATGGGAGCCCATGGCTTTGGTTCCCATTCTTTTGGGATTCATACCTCCACCAGCTCCAAAAGGGAGTGCCACATCTTCCGCTGTCAACCAAGGAAATTACAGATATACTGTATGTCAATCAGAGGATGTGATACCTGCCTTCTCTTGCCCAGGGAGAGACCCAGCATTCCAATATGAATTTTGTGACCCTTCTGTCCTAGGAGGCCACAAATATTCACATTTTTTCTGAAGCAATCTCAAAAGAATCCCACTACAAAGAGGAAGCTGTAGTTCTTTCCTCTCCCCTAAAGGAACTATCAGACCTTCTCAATCTGACCAATGTGGACTTGGACTTTCCAGTTCTCACAAAAGGAACAGTAGCTATGTGCCCCCAGTTTTAAGTAGCCTCAGAACATTTCAGACTGAAAGAGATGGCCTCACATATGCTTCCTCTAAGAAACTGGGCAGCAGAGAAGCTTTTTATAACAAAAGAGAACTCAGAAATGTGTCCTCTAATCAAAAGTCAGTCAGATCTTCAAGTTCTGTGCTAGGAAGCTTCCAACTTACCCCTTCTGCCCAAGATGGTACCAGAGCTTCCCAATCTGCCAAATAGAACCTGTAAGATGACCCATCATAAGCTACAACACCATTTTAAGGTCCTACAGATGATGTACAAGCCCATGCTGGATATAACCTGTGGAATCCCCTGTGTTATGGATTCCACAGTACTTTGGATCTTGTCTATTTTTTATTTCACTTTTTATTGCTTATTTTATTTATTTACATTGCTAATGTTATCCCACTTCCAAAATCCCTCTCCACAAGTCCTCTCTCATCTTCTCCTTTCCTGATTCACTATGAGGTGCTCTGCCACTCAACCACTCACTCCTGCCTCAGTGGTCTAGCCTTCCCCTATCCTAGGTCAAGCCTTCACAGGACCAAGGAGCTCCCCTTCCAGTGATGCTAGCTAAGGCAATCCTCTCCTACATAACTAGCTCAAGCCATGAGTAACCCTTATGTATTCCTTGCTTGTTGGTTTAGTCCCTCTGAGCTTTGGGTGCCCTGTTTGGTTAATATTGTAATTCTTCCTATGAGGTTGCAAATCCCTTCATCTCCTACAATATTTGCTCTAACTTCCCCCACTGTGGTCCCCATGCTCAGTCCAATGTTTGGCTGTGTAAATCTTCATCTGTATTTGTCCGGCTCTGACAGCCTCTTAGGTGACAGCTATACTGGGCTCCTCTCAGTAATCACTGCATGTCCTTAGCAATAGTCTCTGAGTTTGTTGTCAGCAGATGGAATGTATCCCAAATAAGGCAATCGCTGGATGGTCTTTCCTTCAGTTTCTGCTCCACTCTTTTTCCCTGCATTCCTTTTTGACCGAAGGAATTCTGGATTAATATTTTTTACTTGAATTGGTGACACTCTCCCTCAACTGGGGGCAGTGCCTCTCCACTGGATATTTTCTTTACAGTTTCTATCTCCTCTTTGTTATGCATTTCAGCTAAAGAGTTCCCTCTTAGGTCCTGGGAACCTCTTGTGTCCCTGGCATCAGGGACATTCTAGAGGCTACCCCAGTTCTCCCTCCCCCACTGCTACACAACTACTTTCAAATTCCTGACCTCTGTACTTCTTACTCATATTCTACCAGATCTAAACTGGCTCCTGTTTTATTCCTTCCCCTCCTCCCTCGCTCCCAGATACTTCTCTCCCTGTACTTCCCAGAGATTATTCTCTTCTCCCTACTGAGTATGACTGTAGCATTCACACTTTGATGTGATCTACTTTATTCTTGGGTTTCATCTATAGTTTGTGAGCTGTATCATGGGTTTTCTGAGCTTCTTTTTGGCTAATATCCACTTATTGATCTTGTCTCTTATGGCATTAAGCTCATTATCCTGGCCATAAGCCACAGGAAGAAAAAGAATATCTCAAAGTATTGTTTTTCTAGTCAAAAGAAATCCTCCTGGGGGGAAAATATGTTTGATACTCCATTTGTCTGATGCATTGTGACTTCCTTCTGTGAAGTCTAATAAATTCTATGTAGGCTGTCCCTGAACTGCATGCTTCTGCCTCCACATGATGGAACCCCATGTGATACAGCATCATGTCTTTCTAAAATTGTATGTTTATTTTTTCTCAGTCCCTTAATCTCGCATATTTTTATTTTAATACATATATTCTTTATTTACATTTCAAATGATTTCCCCTTTCATGATTCACCTTCCACAAAAGTCTCATAAGCCTTCTTCCCTTCCCCAGTTCTGCAATCAACCCCTTCCTGCTTCCAGCCAGCACCTATTGTCTCCTGAGGTTTTGATCTTAGTTATTCTGATTGCTATGAAGTGAAATCTCAGGGTTGTTTTGATTTGCATTTCCCTGATGACTAAGGATTTTGAACATTTCTTTAGGTGCTTCTCAGCCATTTGATATTCCTCAGGTTTAAATTCTTTGTTTAGCTTTGTACCCATTTTTTCAATAGGGTTATTTGGATCTCTGGAGACTACCTTCTTGAGTTCTTTGAGTACCTTGGATATTAACCCTCTGTTGGATGTAGGGTTGGTAAATATCTTTTCCAAAAAGTTTGTTGCTTTCCATTTTTTTCTTTTGATAGTGACCTTTGCCTTACAGAATCTTTGTAATTTTATGAGGTCCCATTTGTCAATTCTTGATCTTAGAGCATAAGCTATTGGTGTTCTGTTCAGCAAATGTTCCCCTGTGCCCATGTGCTAAAATTTCTTCCCCAGTTTCTTTTCTATTAGTTTCAGTGTGTCTGGTTTTATGTGTAGGTCCTTGATCCACTTAGAATTGAGCTTAGTACAGGGAGATTACAATGGATCGATTTGTATTCTTCTGCATGCTGACCACCAGTTGAACCAGCACCATTTGTTGAAAAGGTTATCTTTTTTCCACTGGATGGTTTTAGCTTCTTTGTCCAAGATCAAGTGACCATAGTTGTGTGGGTTCATTTCTGGGTCTTCAATGCTATTCCATTGATCAACCTGCCTGTCATTGTACTAATACCATACAGATTTTTAACACTATTGCTCTGCAGTACTGCTTGAGATCGGGGACACCGATTCCCCCGGAAGTTCTTTTTAATGTCGAGAATAATTTTAGCTATTCTGGGTCTTTTGTTATTCCAAATGAATTTGATAATTGCTCTTTCTAACTCTATGAAGAATTGAATTGGGACTTTGATGGAGAATGCATTAAATCTGTATACTGATTTTGGCAAGATGGCTATTTTTACTATATTAATACTGGAAATCCATGAGCATGGGAGATTTTTCAACCTTCTGAGGACTTCTTCAATTTCTTTCTTCAGAGACTTGAAATTCCTGTCATACAGATCTTACACTAGTTTGGTTAGATTCACACCAAGATACTTTGTTTGTGACTATTGCTAAGGGTGTCATTTCCCAAATTTCTTTCTCAACCTGTTTATACTTTGAGTATAGGAAAGCTACTGACTTGTTTGATTCAATTTTATATCGGCCACTTCGCTGAAGTTGCTTATTAGCTGTAGGAGTTCTCTGGTGGTGTTTTTTGGTTGCTTATGTATACTATCATATCATCTGCAAAGGGAATTCAAATTGGAAATTGTATGTTTACTTAAAACAGTCTCCTAAAACTCAGATTCCACTATGATAACAGTCCTTTCTACAGTCATTACGTATATCTGTGAAAATGTTTCTCTGTATAGAACATGTGAAGGGGTTTCCTGGATGAATCCATGCAGATGACTCTGCTGAGAAAATGATCAGATTAGAGTGTTCTATAACATATTCCTATGGAGAACGAGAATATAGATTCCTAGCTCTAGTCCTAACTAAATTCAGGTTTCTGTTTAGTGCCAGAGCCTGTTCAAGGACATTCTTTTCAGACACAACTCAATAAATGATGCTTCAGCATGACAGGCTCTATCTCTTATGTTGCTTGGGTACAAAGTGCATCCTGACTGAACAGGAGCACTGACGTAGAATTGTTTTCTGGTTCAGGTGGTTAGGCTACAATGTTGTATTCTGTCTGTCAGTAAAATGTTTTGATCCATCAGAAACTCATCATGAATAACTTGTATATCACTCCTATTCTCTTGAATCTGGTACGTTCCCTGTACAAAAAATGATGGTTCCCTGTATTGTAAGAGAAAAAACCCAGTTTTTTTAGTAGAACAGAGAATATACAGTACCGAGAGCAATTTCTGACACTTGTTCAAGGCTATGAAAATTCAAGGCCCAGGTACTCTTTGAGTATTCTTATTTGGGGGTGCAAACAATGATTATAATTAAAAGATCAAAATTGCCTCCCCAATAAGGATGAGGGGATGTGAGATAGCAGCCTGATAGCTGACTTGTCAGATCTACACTGGGCATGTATCTTAACTGCGTTCATCCCTCAAGTTAGAGAAATTGCAGTGTGAACTTGAGTGGCAATAGAACAGGAAGAGTGACACCAGAAGAAGAAGCTTCTCTATGAGGAGCCACTTGCAAAACCCCTTGCCCAAAAACACAGATTTTTTATATGATTCTTCTTTCTCATATTTCACTTACTTAGTGTCAGCACAAGCTAATATATAGACAATGACCAAGCACATCTGCTTGTACATTTGATTACATTTCCTTCCCTGGCAGCACCCTGTGTGAGAATTTTGGTGATTGCCTTGCCACTGTGTGTACAAGAGCAGGAACTAGCTGTAGGCCTGTGAACTCTAATCTGAAGTGAGAAGATAGCTTTTAGCATAATTTTCTCTTTGTGGTTTTGTTTGGGATTTTGCTTTTGTTTGTTTAGGATTTGATTTGGTATTAGGATGTTATATAATCTTATTACCATTCATCAAAATGTACTAAGACAATTCACTGATGATATTGACTGTCTTTTTAAAGTTTGTTTTTAAAATGTGATTTTGTGATCGAAGGTAGCTTTACAATTCTTCACTCTTAAGACAATCATCCTTTTTTAATGTGTTGTACCAATCCTGTAAACCAAGAACTCATGCAGAATTTATAGCATGATTTATTCCACGGATGCACAATCAGTACCATAGTGTATCATTCTATAATATATCCTTTTATTGCTAATATATAATACTGTTTAACACACAATCCTTATTTCTGTGGTGGAAAAAATTTTAAACAAAGACACACTGGATATTATAAAATTACAGGATTATTATTCTCTACTTTTATATTAATATCCACTTAGGAGTGAATAAATACTGTTTATCCTTCTGAGACTGGGATGTCTTGTTTAGGATAATTTTTTTCTAGTGCCATCAATTTGTGTGAAATTTTCATAATATCCCTACTTTTTTCACCAGAGTAATTCTGTTCTTTTGTAAATACTCTATACTTTCTTTTTACATTTCTCTGTTCTGGAACATCTACAATGTTTTCAGCATGAGGTCTATATCACAAGAGGGAGCCCCCATGACACTCTTGAAAGACAGAAATAAGTGTTCAGATGGCCCAGAGATGTAGGCTTGAAGCCAGAGCATATGTCATCGATGTGAGTAATGCATGTAGAGCTTGGATAATGAGAACAATGAAGCTGCAGAGACGTTCGAGGAGCTCAAAAATGAGACTGGTTTCTGTTGATATTTCCCTGTGAGAGAGCCCACCAGTTGGGGAATGCCCATGTCTGCCTTTCACTGTTTCTGAACTGGACACTGCAGGTCTGTTCCAATCCCTTCTCACTTTTAGTCACAAACTAGCTTTCTGCCTCTTAGACTTAGTTTTGCTGAGTGTGAAAGAAACTGTTATGCTACTCAGCATTGTCCTGACATCCTCAGAAGCTTCGAGATTGAAAAGTGATTCACACTATGAGAGATAAGTCAGGCTGCTGACTGTTAGAGGACTGATACTTAGATTGTCCTTTCTTCAGATATCCTGTCCTACCTTGAGGTTACTTGCCTGATAATTTTTGATGTTTCCACATTACCTTGGACAGTATAGGGCAAGTGGATATTAGTCATTCTTTAGGAGGAGCATTGACTCATATTGAATTTCTATTGGTGCTGGGGTCTTCAGAATTCGCTTATTCCTCCCTACTTGGGCTTTTCTCTCTTTATGTTTTTGTAGTTTAAGCTTATCGCTGTCTAGCTTACTCAGACTTACTGAGACTCAAATTTTGGTTATTTGGCTTTAAATATTATTGGTGGGTAAAACCTAGTCTAAGATTCTAATTGCTGTCCAGTGGTATACCTTAGATATTTGAAGTTTACTTTTGCCATGGGTTTATGGTTAACACAAATAAAGGAGGATAGAGTAATATCATAAACAATACAAAATAGGGATGGATTATCAAATCTACTCTCAAATAAAAATATTTTATAACCATAATCTTACATTTCTAGAGATCTTCATATTTTGACATAAAAATTATTGTTTTATCTTCTTACATTGGTACATAAGCTTGAATGTTCATATAATTTAAGGCTTTCATTAGTATTAATTTTGTATATTGATACCAAAATTAAAATGAATGTATTTACTGCCTTTTCTTTTAATACTTGCTATAATAAACTGTCTAAGAAAATAAAATAAAACACTGTCAATCAAACTCATAAGCATATTTGATAGAATTCTAAATTATCACAGAAATATACATCCTGGGTTGTACCAATAATATGTAGGTGGAGACTGGAAAGGTTTACTTGTTCCGACATATAACCTTTACTGGAATATTCTCTAACAGAATCCCATAGAGAGCCAGGATGCAGTTTCCCAGCTCAAGTTCTAACCAAGTTCAGGTTTCTTTTTGGGGCCTGTGCATATGCAGAATCATTATTCTCGGACAAAGTACAGGAGAGGCTCTCCAGCATGAGAGGCTCTATCATGCAAGTGGATTGAGTGCAAAATGTCTCCTGAGCACAAGGACTGACCTAGTCTCATGACCTTGTTTAGATACAAAGCAAAAATTCCTATATCTAATTATAAAATGATGTGGTCCATCAGTATCTCATCATGAACACGTAGAATATTTCTCATACGCTGTTGAGTATGGTAGGTTATATTTACAAAATAATGCCCAGGAGTTGTAGGAGAAAGTCCTAGAATTTCTGGTAAAGCAGAGAACATACATTACCTTGATCAAATTCTGACAAAGTTTTAAGGCATAGAAAATTTCTAGGCATATCTCCATGAATCTTGATTTTTATTTACAATTTTGATGTTGACATTCCTGAGCAGTTGAAGTAATGGGAAGCAACGTAACAGCTAGCCTGACAGGTGTTCACCAAATCTGTTTTTTAACTCCCTTCCTCTCTCAGCTCTAAGAAACTGTAGCATGAGCAGGAATTGGCAACAACCCAAGAGAAGCCTCGGCAGAAGGAGCTACTGCATTAGGAGCCACCTTCTTAGGCCCAGACCCAGCAAACATAGAATTCCTTGAATATATTTTCATCCTCATATTCTATCTCCTTAATGTGAATAGGCCCTAATTTTATATGGCCAGCGTGCCAGCCAGCCTGCTTCAGGGTCTGACTTACTTTCCTTTTCTGACAATCACCTTGAAAGAAATGAGGTGACTGCCTTGTTACTAATTACTTTCTAAGACCGGTCACAGGCTTCAGGTCAGTGCTAACGAATCTGCAGTGAGAGAATGAGGGTTAGCAAAATTTGGTTTTGGTGTTTGTATTTGATTATTTTATTATTATTATTTTGAGATGTTATACATCTATGTTACTTTCTTCAAATTTACTTTGGCTGTTTACTCTTTATAATGACTGTCCTTTTAGAACACATATTTTTATATGTTGAATATAAAAATCCTACATCTATTGGATGTAGGATTGGTAAATATCTTTTTCATAACTGATGGTTGCTGTTTTGTCCTATTGTCAGTGTCCTTTAACCTACAGAAGATGCTTTACAATTTCATGAGGTCCCATTTGTTGATTCTTGATCTTAGAGCATAAGCCATTGGTATTCTGTTCAGGAAATTTTCCCCTGTGCCCATGTGTTTGAGGCTCTTCCCCACTTTCTCCTCTTTAAGTTTGAATCTATCCAGTTTTATGTGGAGGTCCTTGATCTACTTGAATCTGACCTATGTAAAAGGAGATGAGTGGCATGATTTGCATTTTTCTACATGTTGACATCTAGTTGATCCAGCACCATTTGTCAAAAAATGATGTATTTTTTTCCTCTGGATGGTTGTATCTACTTTGTGAAACATCAAGTAATGATAGGTGTTTGGTTTATTTCTGGTTCTTCAATTCCTTTCCATCAATCTATCTCCCTGTCAGTATACCAGTACCATTCAGTTTTTATCATTATATCTCTGTAGTTCAGCTCAAGGTCTGGGATCTTGATTTCTGCAAAAGATTTTCTATTGTTGAGAATACTTTTAGCTATCCTGAGATTTTTGTTATTCCAGATGTTTTCACAAATTGCTCTTTTTAATTCTGAAGTATTGAGTTGGAATTTTGATGGGGATTGAATTGAATCTGTAGATTGCTTTGGGCAAGATGGTCATTTTTACTATATTATTCCTGCCAATCCATGAGCATGGGAGATCTTTCCATCTTCTGAGATCTTCTTCGATTACTTTCTTCAGAAAAGTAATCAGGGTGTCATTTCCCAAATATCTATCTCAGCCTGATTATCCTTGTAGTAGAGTAATTCTACTGATTTGTTTGAGTTACTTTTATATCCAGCCACTTGGTTAAAGTTGTTTATTAGGTTTAGGGGTTCTTTGGTGGAATTTTTAGGGTCACTTAATTATAATATTATATCATTGCAAATAGTGATATTTTGACTACTTCCTTTCTAATTTATATCCCTTTTGTTGTCTAATATTTCTGGGTAGATCTTCAAGTAAAATATTGAATAGATAGAGAGAGAGTGGGTAGCATTGTCCAGTCCGTGTCTTTAGTGGGATTATTTCAATTTTGTCTCCATTTAGTTTGATGCTAGAATCAAATAACCCTATTAAAAATATGTGTTCAGAGCTAAACAAAGAATCTTCAACTGAGGAATATTGAATGGCTGATAAACACCTAAAGAAATGTTCAACATCCTTAGTTATCAGGGAAATGCATGTCAAAACAACACTGAGATTACAGATCATACCAGTCAGAATAGCTAAGCTGAAAATTTCAGGAGACAGCAGGGGCTGGTGAAGACTGGGAGAAAGAGGAACATACCTCCATTGCTGTTTGGACTGCAAGCTGGCAGAACATTTCTGGAAATCAGTTTGGTGGCTCCTTAGAAAGTTGGACATAACCAAACCACTCCTGGGCATATACACAGAAGATGTTCCAACATGATATAAGGACACATACTTCACTATGTTCATAGCAGCCTTATATATAACAGTCAGAAGATGAACTCAACCCAGATTTCCTTCCACAGAGGAATCGACAGAAAACGTAATATATTTAAGCATTGGAGGACTACTCAGTTAGTAAATATGATTAATTTATGAAATTCATAGGAAAGTGGATAGAACTAGAAAATATCATCCTGAATGGTATAAGCCAATTACAAAAGAACACACAAAAGGACTCACTGATATGTGGATATTAGCCCAAAACCTCAGAATACCCAAGATACAATTCAGAGACAACATGAAGCTGAATCAGTAGGAAGTCCAAAGTATGGGTGCTTTCGTTCTTATGAGAAGGGGAACAGGATACTCACAAAAGTAAATATGGAGATAAAATGTAGAGCAGAGACTGAAGAAATGGTCATCCAGAGACTGTTCAACATGGGGATTCATCCCATATACAAATCCTGACATTATTGTGAATGCCAAGGAATGCTTCCTGAAAGGAGCCTTATATGGCTGTCTGCTGAGAGGCCCTGCCATAGCCTCTCAGATAGAGGTAAATTCTCTCATTCAACCATTGAACTGAGCATGGGGTGCCCTTTGGAGGAGTTAGTGAAAGGACTGAAGGAGCTTAAGGAGTTTGCAACCTCATAGGAAGAACAACAATATCAGTAAACCAGACCCAATAGAGCTTCCAGGGACTAAGCCATCAACCAAGGAGTACACATGGTTCCAGGTGCATAAGTAGCAGAGGATTTCTTTGTTGGGCATCAATGGGAGGAGATGTCCTTGCTCCTATTAAGGCTTCATAGATGCCCCAGTTAAGGGTAATTGAGGGTGAGGATGTGGTAGTGGGATGGGTGGAAGAAAACCCTCATAGAATGAGGGGAAGGGAGGATAGAATGGGAGTTTCTGGGAGGGGGGAAATCTGGGAAAGAGGAAAACATTTGAAATGTTAATAAAGAAAACTACTAGTAAAAAAAGGGAAAAACACATATTTTAAAATATCTACTCTTATAAATAGATATTTTCTTTCAAATTCTTCACCCTTAAGACCATCTAAATTATTCACGTGTGTTGTTATACAACTATAACTTCAGAATTCACAGGCAAATATCACTCCCTGTAAGATCTGGGTAACCAGGCTTACATGGTGAATTCTCAGCCAGCTAGCTACTCAGGGGGTTGTTCTTATTGTGAGGATAACATGGCTTATTCCATGGATACACACTTTATGATGCAATCCATACCATACTAGTCATGTTTATTATTAGCCCTAAAACTTAGTACTCTGTAACTCACATTCAGTATTGGCACTGTGGACACATTAGAAAGACGATCACCGTACTCTTCAGATACTAAAGAAACAAAAACATTCACAAGGCAGTATGAAAGAAATCCAGAAATTCAGACCTATTTGCTAAATTTTTCTTGTAATATAGCATCAATGATAACAACACAACAGAGATAACAAGCTTCTAATTCATGTAAGGAAATAGCTTTTTATAGATATTGGCCCTGATCATGTTTTTGATGTGATTATTTTGCTGTTTGTGTTTTTGCTCATGTATATTTTTATGTTTATTTTACAGGAACGAGTGGTTCTTTTTTTGTTTCAGTTTTTGGGGCTTTTTTTTTTTGCTTTTTATTTTGTTTTTTATTTATGCCTACCATATGACTATAGCCATCCTGCAATCAATTCCCTCAGCTGTCAAAATAGGATATGAGGTCCTCTCTTATCAGATGTTCCTTGTTAAAAACCATATACAACCTCCTAGAGAACAACAAACACTCTTAATTTATGAGCCATTACTACAGATTCTCTATTGGCCTTTGTCTTCCAGCACTTGTGCTCTTTCGATTGTACTGTATCAATCCCATTTAAATGGAGATACCACTTTAGATATGAAGGTACAGGGAAGTGAGGTGCGCATGTTAATCTTCTTAGGATACCACACATTTATGTGACACTCTATTGTCCCCAATGATATCTGTGAGTTCAAAATCATGGCCCAGCATCACTTACTTTAGCATCAGTTTTGGAGAAGATCACTCACCTGTACTCAGGGATGGCAATGTAGATTAAGCACATCTATAAAATACAAAAAAAAATATTATCCTTCTTGAGGCTGGGGTATTACAATGAATCCATCTTGAAAATAAGAAAGGTATATTTACTTAAAAAATGTTGGGGGGAAGTTCCAGTTTAGCCATAGTGTATGGATTTACAGTTTAGCCCAACAGGTTTCTGTGAGAAAGAATGTGTGACCAAGCCTGGAAAATTAGAGTGACAATTAAAGAGCCACTTTTGCCATGGAAAGTCTCAGAGTATATTGAGGAATTATCTCTTCTAGCTGACAACGGACTAGTTACAAGGAGTGTTTTAGGGGGTTGACTGACATGGCCTTGTTAGGGAAAGAGTGACATGGTTTCTGCATTTGGGATAGAACCAGCAGACATTGGCCACCAGGAATATTGATAGTTGATGTATGTATTAATCTCCTTTATATAATAATGAACATATTTTACATTCCTCCTTTAAGGAATGTTTTTCTTGATAATGTTACTGGCTCCATGATGATCAGAGCTAGCAGAAGTCCAGAGGCAAGGCATGGCTTATTTCTCAGCAAATGATAAAGGCTGGCATCTTCTGGTCAGCCATTTAGGATATGAGCAATTCTTTAAGGATAATAGATAATTTCTCTACTATGTGAAAATATAAGGATGCAATATGAACTGTATACAGGCTTCATGAAACTAAAATAACAAAAGCAGCTGAACTCTGTGCTAACTTGTCTGAGTCATAGTAAGAAACAAAATAAAGAGATTTAGGTAATCTTTTTTTAAAGACAGTCATATTACTAAGTTCAAGATCAGCTTGGTACAGAGCAAGATTATGCACAGGTGTTGCAGAAGTTGTAATTTCTAGAAAAGGTAACCACTGCTTGCTTATCATTTGTGATTAACAGAGGCAAGCAGATTTCAAAATTATTTTGCAAAGTTAAAGGGAATTATGTGATTGTTTACTCCTAAGAAAGTAGGGGCTAGCTTCCCAATATACTGATTTATAGGATAATTATATAGAGAGCAGGAGTAATTTACTTGATTTATATGTGAAATAAGAGATTGGTCTTATGAGCTACAAGAGAAAAACTATCAAGAGAATATTTTTCGAATAGCAAGAGAGAATTGCTTGGAGAACTGTCACAGGCAGCACATAGAGAAAAAGAGAGCTGCCTGGAGATCTTCAGTGAAAACTGATCAGGGAGAAGGATGATAGAACAAGAGAAAGCAGGTTGTAAAGCTTTCTTGAGCAGAACATAGGCCACCAGCTTACACTCACAATACTAGTCATTTGTTTTTCTACTATCAGATGGCTCTTCCTTAGAATCTCTCTCCACAATGAGTCTGTTCTTGGCAACTGATTTATGATTTATGGAATGTCACTAACTTAGTGAGACTGGATATAAACAAGAGAGTAAAATGTGGAGGAAATGAACTAATGGGGCCCAGATTGTTCCTGGCAAACCTAGGCTTTTCAAAGGTCAACATCCAGAGAATCTGGGCAGAAGACTTTGTAACTCTCTGCCTTAAGTCACCTTGTATTTTGAGCTGACTCTGACAAAGAAAGGACACACTAGAAACTTTGTGAGACTAGGCTTAAGACACACTATCAATGAACTAGAATATTAAGTAGGTTTCCATGTCCATACTAGAACCTGAAAGGACCCTGGGCCTGGCTATGACTTATTCACCTGTGTATCCTCACCATAATATGTGGTTGCTTTGAATAATGCTTCTAGATCTATAGATTAAACTAGAATCTTCTATTGGCACATGTGCAGGTAGAGAATCATTTCACATAACACTTTCTCAGACTGAAATTTCGTTATTACATACTATGGAGTCTAGCTTCTCTATAAGATAGCTAAATATTGCCAATCTTGAAAGCATTATTTGAGCCATTCTCTGCAATGGCCAATTTATGGATAGCCAAATTCCAAGCTAAATGCCTTCCTTCAATCTACCCTGTAATTTTGTAGAAGGAAATGGGATTCCAGACCTGCAACTCATTGGTAGAGCATTTGGATAGCATGTGCAAGGCCCTAGAAGCAATCAATCCTGCCCCAAGAACCTTTAGACAAATGATAATCAACAGCCCAATTTACATTTAAGTTGTAGGCTTCAAGAGAAATAGTGTCTCCATAGAGACTTTAATTCACACTAACTTACAGTATCCTCACAGGTCCTATCAGGATTTCCCTTATTTGTTTATAATATTATGTTACTTTGTGTATATATATCACAAATGAGGATGAAGAGCTTGAAATATTCCTTGGATGAAATGATTATATAAAGAGATGGTTCAGTTTTTTTTTTGAATTTTATTTTCTAAGTTTTTTTTTATATACATTCAAAATCATTTCCCCTTTCCCGTTACTTCCTCCTCGAAAGTCCCATAAGCCCCCTTCCCTCCCTCTTTTCCCCATTCACCTCCCTCTCGCTTCTCTGTCCTGGCATTCCCCTACATCCAGTCTTTCCAGGACCAGGGTTCTCTCCTTCCATCTTCTTAGAAATCTATTGATATACGAATTGTGTCTAGGGTATTCCGAGATTCTGGGTTAATACCCCTTATCAGTGACTGCATACCTAGTGTGTTCTTTTGTGATTGGGTTACCTCACTAAGGATGATATTTTCTAGTTCTGACCATTTGCCTAGGAATTTCGTGAATTCATTGTTTTTAATTGCAGAGTAGTATTCCATTGCCTAAATATACCATGTCTTCTGAATCCATTCCTCCGTTGAGTGACATCTGGGTTCTTTCCAACTTCTGGCTATTATAAATAAGGCTGCTATGAACATAGTGGAGCATGTGTCCTTATTGCATGCAGGTAAAGCCTCTGGGTATATGCCCAGGAGTGGTATAGCCGGGTCCTCCGGGAGTGTCATGCCCAGTTTTCTGAGGAACCAACAGACTGTTTTTCAGAGTGGTTTTACCAGCTTGCAATCCCACCAGCAGGGGAGGAGTGTTCCTCTTTCTCCACATTCTCGCCAACAACTGCTGTCTCCTGTGTTTTTGATCTTAGTCATTCTGACTGGTGTGAGGTGGAATCTCAGGGTTGTTTTGATTTGCATTTCCCTAATGACTAAGGATGATGAACATCTCTTTAGGTGCTACACGGCCATTAGATATTCTTCAGGTAAGAACTCTTTGTTTAGCTTTGTACCCCATTTTTTAATAGGGTTACTTGCCTCTCTGGAGTTTACCTTCTTGAGTTCTTTGTATATATTGGATATTAGCCCTCTGTCGGATGTAGGGTTGGTCACGATCATTTCCCAGTTAGTTGGTTTCAGCTTTGTCTCTTTGACAGTGTCTTTTGCCTTGCAAAAACTTTGTAATTTAATGAGGTCCCATTTGTCTATTCTTGATCTTAGAGCATAAGCTATTGGAGTTCTGTTCAGGAAATTCTCCCCTGTGCCCATATGTTCAAGGTTCTTCCCTAGTTTCCTTTCTATTAGTTTCAGTGTGTCTGGTTTTATGTGGAGGTTCTTGATCGACTTGGAATTGAGCTTAGTGCAGGGAGATAAGAATGGGTCAATTTGCATTCTTCTGCATGTTGACCTCCAGTTGAGCCAGCACCATTTGTTGAAAAGGCTATCTTTTTTCCACTGGATGGTTTTAGCTCCTTTGTCAAAGATCAAGTGACCATAGGAGTGTGGATTCATTTCTGGGTCTTCAATTCTGTTCCATTGATCTACATGCCTGTCAGTGTACCAATACCATGCCGTTTTTAACACTATTGCTCTGTAGTACAGCTTGAGGTCCGGGATACTGATTCCCCCAGAGGTTCTTTTACTCTTGAGAATAGTTTTAGCTATTCTGGGTTTTCTGTTATTCCAGATGAATTTTTGAATTGCTCTTTCTAACTCTATGAAGAATTGAGTTGGGATTTTGATGGGGATTGCATTGAATCTGTATATTACTTTTGGCAAATTGTCATTTTTACTATATTAATTCTGCCAATCCATGAGCATGGCAGATTTTTCCATCTTCTGAGGTCTTCTTCAATTTCTTTCTTCAGAGACTTGAAGTTCTTGTCATACAGATCTTTCACTTGTATGATTAGAGTCACGCCAAGATACTTTATATGGTTTGTGGCTATCATGAAGGGTATCATTTCTCTTACTTCTTTCTCAGCCTGCTTGTCCTTTGAGTATAGGAAGGCTACTGACTTGCTTGAGTTGATTTTATATCCGGCCACATTGCTGAAGTCGTTTATCAACTGTAGGAGTTCTCTGGTGGAGTTCTTTGGGTCGCTTAAGTATACTATCATATCGTCTGCGAATAGTGATAGTTTGACTTCTTCCTTTCCAATTTGTATCCCTTTGACCTCTTTTTGTTGTCTAATTGCTCTAGCTAGAACTTCAAGTACTATATTGAAAAGATATGGAGAGAGAGGGCAGCCTTGTCTAGTCCCTGATTTTAGTGGGATTGCTTCAAGTTTCTCTCCATTTAGGCTGATGCTGGCTACCGGTTTGCTGTAAATTGCTTTTACTATGTTTAGATATGGGCCTCGAATTCCTGATCTTTCCAAGACCTTTAGCATGAAAGGATGCTGAATTTTGTCAAATGCTTTCTCAGCATCTAATGAGATGACCATGTGGTTTTTTTCTTTGAGATTGTTTATATAGTGGATTACATTGATGGATTTCCTTATATTGAACCATCCCTGCATCCCTGGGATGAAGCCTACTTGATCATAGTGAATGATTATTTTGGTGTGTTCTTGGATTCGGTTGGCAAGAATTTTATTGAGTATTTTTGCATCGATATTCATAAGAGAGCTTGGCCTGAGATTCTCTTTCTTTGTCGGATCTTTGTGTGTTTTTGGTATTAGTGTAATTGTGGCTTCATAGAACGAGTTTGGTACTGTTCCTTCTGTTTCTATTTTGTGGAACAGTTTGAAGAGTATTGGTGTTAGGTCTTCTTTGAAGGTCTGATAGAATTCTGCACTAAAACCATCTGGACCTGTGCTTTTTTTGGTTGGAAGACTGCCAATGACAACTTCTATTTCTTCAGGGGTTATAGGGCGGTTTAGGTGGTCTGTTTGATCCTGATTTAATTTTGGTATTTGATATCTGTCAAGGAAATTGTCCATTTCCTCGAGATTTTCTAGTTGTGTTGAATACAGTTTTTTGTAGTAGGATCTGATGACTTTTTGAATTTCCTCAGTTTCTGTTATTATCTCTCCCTTTTCATTTCTGATTTTATTAATTTGGATAGTGTCTCAGTGCCCTCTGGTTAGTCTGGCTAAGGGCTTATCTATCTTGTTGATTTTCTCAAAGAACCAACTCCTCGTTTTGTTGATTCTTTGTATGGTATTATTTGTTTCTACTTGATTGATTTCAGCCCTGAGTTTGATGATTTCCTGCCTTCTACTCATCTTTGGTGTATTTGCTTCTTTTTGTTCCAGGGCTTTCAGGTGTGGCATTAAGCTCTTACTGTATGCTGTCTCCCGTTTCTTTTTGGCGGCACTCAGGGCTATGAATTTTCCTCTTAGCACTGCTTTCATTGTGTCCCATAAATTAGGGTATGTTGTGCCTTCATTTTCATTAAATTTCAAAAAGTCTTTGATTTCTTTCTTTATTTCCACCTTGACCAAGTTATCATTGAGTAGAGCATTGTTCAGCCTCCATGTGTATGTGGGTTTTCTTTTGTTTTTGTTGCCATTGAAGACCACCCTTATTCCATAGTGAACTGATAGGAGGCATGGGATTAGTTCTATCTTCTTATATCTGTTGAGGTCTGATTTGTGACCAATTATATGGTCGATTTTGGAGAAGGGGCCATGAGGTGCTGAGTAGAAGGTGTATTCTTTAGCTCTAAGATGAAATGTTCTATATATATCTGTTAGTTCCATTTGGTCCAAGGCTTCAATTAGAATCACTGTGTCCCTGTTTAGTTTCTGCTTTCCTGAATGATCCATTTCAGAGAGCGGGGTGTTGAAGTCACCCACTATTATTGTGTGAGGTTCGATGTGTGTTTTGAGCTTTAGTAAAGTTTCTTTTACGAATGAGGGTGACCTTGCATTTGGAGCATAGATATTCAGAATGGAGAGTTCTTCTTGGTGGATTTTTCCTTTAATCAGTATGTAGTGTCCTTCTGTGTCTTTTTTGATGACTTTAGGTTGAAAATCAATTTTATCTGATATTAGGATGGCAACTCCGGCTCGTTTCTTGGGGCCATTTGCTTGTAAAATTGTTTTCCAGCCTTTTACTCTGAGGTAGCGTTTGTCTTTGACACTGAGGTGCGTTTCCTGCATGCAGCAAATGCAGGGTCCTGTTTACGTATCCAGTCTGCTAGTCTATGTCTTTTTATTGGGGAATTGAGACGATTGATATTAAGAGAGATTAAGGCATAGTGATTATTGCCACCTGCCATTATTGATGCTATCATTAAGTTTGAGTTGTTATCTACTTTTGGGTTTGAAGCAAGAAAGTTACTATCTCATTTTTTCCAGGGTGTTATTTCTCTCCTTGTATTGGCAGTTTCCAACTATTATCCTTTGCAGGGCTGGATTTGTGGAAAGATATTGTGAAAATTTGGTTTTATCTTGGAATATCTTGGTCTCTCCATCTATGGTGATTGAGAGTTTTGCTGGTATAGTAGTCTAGGCTGGCATTTGTGCTCTCTTAGTGTCTGCATGAGATCTGCCCAGGATCTTCTGGCTTTCAAAGTCTCTGGTGAGAAGTCTGAAGTGATTCGGATAGGTCTTCCTTTGTATTTTACTTGGCCCTTTTCTCTTACTGCTTTTAATATTCTTTCTTTGTTTTGTATATTTGGTGTTTTGATTATTATGTGACGGGAGGTATTTCTGTTCTGGTCCAGTCTGTTTGGAGTTCTGTTGGCTTCTTGTGTGTTCATCGGCATCTCTCTCTTTCGGTTAGGGAAGTTTTCCTCCATAATTTTGTTGAAGATGTTTACTGGCCCTTTAAGTCGCAAATCTTCACTCTCATCTATACCTATAATCCTTAGGTTTAGTCTTCTCATTGTGTCCTGGATTTCCTGGATGGTTTGGGTTACACGTTTTTTGCATTTTGCATTTTCTTTGACTGTTGAGTCGATGCTTTCTATGGTATCTTCAGCACCTGAGATTCTTTCTTCCATCTCTTGTATTCTATTGTTGATATTTGCATCTATGACTCCTGATTTCTTCCCAAGGTTTTCTATCTCCAAAGTTGTCTCCCTTTGTGATTTCTTAGTTGCTTCTACTTCCTTTTTTAGATCTTGGATGGATTTGCTGAGATCCTTCACTTGTTTGTTCGTATTTTCCTGTATTTCTTCAAGGTATTTTTGCGTTACCTCTTTCAGGATTTCTGCCTGTTGACCCAAGTTCTCCTGCATTTCTCTGAGTGATTTTTGCGTTTCCTTCTCATGGGATTCCATCTGTTGATCCATCGTCTCCTGCATTTCTTTAAGCAGATCTCGTGTTTCCTTTGTAAGGGCATCTATCTGTTGATTCATTTCTTTAAGCACTTTTTGTGTTGCCTCCCTATGGGCCTCCGTCTGTTGACCCATATTCTTCTGCATTTCTTTACGCAGTTTTTGTGATTCCTTAGAAAGTGCATCTACCCGTTGATTCATTTCTTTAAGCAATTTTTGTGTTGTCTCCTTGTGGGCCTCCATCTTTTGATCCTTGTTCTCCTGCATTTCTCTAAGTGATTTTTGGGTTTCCTTTGTAAGGGCTTCTAAACGTTGATTCATGGTCTCCTGTAATTCTTTATTTGATTTATTTGTGTCCTTCTTGTGATCCTCTAATAGCATCATGAGAAGTGATTTTAAATCCAGATCTTGTCTTTCGGGTGTGGTGGGGTATCCGGGACTTGCTGCTGTTGGAGAGTTGGGTTCGGATGGTGCCATATTACTTTGATTTCTGTTGGTAACATTCCTACGTTTGCCTTTTGTCATCTGGTTATCTCTGATGATAGTTGGTCCTGCTGACACTGGCTGTTGGTTGGACCTCCTGTGGGCCTGCAAAGCTACTTCTGGCCCCCCTGGCTTACCAGGATTCCCCTGGCACCGATTTCTGTGGCCTGCCCTGCTCCTGAGTGACTTTGGAGCCCTGATGTGCCTTGCCCCAAGTGAGGTTATAATGGGAAGTCCCTGCACATCCAAAGGCTCAGCGTAATGGATTCCTGGAGCAGAGGTCGCCAAAGGGAGGCTGGTATGCTCCTGCAATGTGCAGGGGTGTGTGATCTCTCCCAGAGTTGGGGGAAGGGGACGTCCCTCTGCGAGGCAGAAGTCCCTATGCTGGTTACTGCAGATCTTCCCAGCTCCTGTGAGCAGCGTACACACTAGCCTCCGGAGACCCAAGTGATATTATGCCCGTCTGTCTCCGAGCCTGGCTGTCCCAACCACCCAGACACTGGAGCAAAGATGGCGGAGTGCACCCTGCACACTCTTGGTGGCGATGGCCACCCTGCAGAGGACCGCAGTGCTGTACCGTTCTTGGGGCCAGATGGAAGCCCCAACAGGTCATGTCCCAAGCGATGTTATATTGGGGCGAACCTGGGTACCTGTCTCTTCCGTGCATTATGTGTACAGAAGTCACGGAGGGGACACTGGTAGGCTCCCGCCCAGTGCGGGGGTCCCTCTTCCCGGCGGAAGTCTCACAGCATAGCTGGCGAGCTGTTCACTGCAGATCTTCCCAGCTCCTGCGAGCAGCGTACACACAAGCCGCCCGAGACCCAAGCGATATTATGCCAGTCTGTCTCCGAGCCTGGGTGTCCCAGCCACCCGGACACTGGAGCAAAGATGGCGGAGTGCCGAGATGGTTCAGTTTTAAGAACCTATCCATACCACAGGAACCCATGTAGACCTAGAAAAGGGCAAAAAAAATCCATTAGAGCTCTAATTCCAAGACCATAAACAATAGGTATACACTTCCCTCCAAAAGAATGAGGATCTCCAGCTATCCATGACTGACAAAGGTAATGGAAAAACAACAAAAATTGTGTAGGGCATAAATATTCTCAAGATATACCAGGAGATTCAAGGGAAGGATGTGTTCTATATCTGTTGAATAACAATCAGCTCTGTACACCCTGTCTAAGCTCAAAGCTTCCGTACATTTTTTTTTTTTTATTCCTGAGGGTGATGAGTCTGACAAGACAGTGCTGGGAGTGATTAGTCTCTTTCACATTTAGCCAAACTTATTTAAAATCCCACAAGGTTATCTGATGCACAAGAGGTACAAAGGATAAAATAAGGGCTACAGAATTTGCAGTCCAAAAGCAAAGGCATTAATGACCATTGCACAACTGGTGCTTTACTGAGAGGAACTTAACAGAAGAAGCAATTCATCTTCTTGAGCTTATTGTGGTTCTCCGAGTCTTCAATGTTCTACTTCTCTAATCTCTTCAGGTATGATATTACCTGCTCATGACCTAACTCTATCTTCTCATAGAAAGAATATACCTTCTGGTAGGACATATCCCTAGGAGTGTAGACTCCCATGACCACTCACCTATAACACCACATCACAGGATGATCCTCAAAGAACACATACTATGAGTTGCGATGTTCTGGATCCTGTGTACTGTCAAATTATGATTATCATAAAACAGGTTATCCTGACATTAGGTGAACAACAGCTATGTATCCAAGTGGTGGATGCCCTGGTTGCATGACATCATTCAGTAGGATTGGGAATGCAGTCTATTCCAGTATATTCTCAGGAGCATAATCAGTGAGGAATTGCAAGTTCCTGTGGGAATGAGCACCAAGAAGAAGACAAGTTTATAAACTGCTAAAGGTTTCCAAAGTGTACCAAGGTACACTCATCCTTGGAGGAGGATTTACAGACATGAGATTGGTCATAGTGACATCCTGGAGGTGCAGCCACCCAGAACAAAAGACCTTTAAAATATACAATGGGGCATCACAGATGCAAGAATGACATCATGGGATTTAAAATAAGGACTAGATATAGTCCCAGGATCCATAGGTGAGAAATTCCAGACATTCTTGCAGCTCATTTCTCTCACTGGGCATTAGGTGAGTGGTCAGATTCTCCATTTACTTTTCCTGCTTCTTGATGGCACTATTTGGGGGGGAGGGGGTTTATTGCATACCCCAGCCTCTGTAGCTACAGGAACACAATTATACTTGCAATGTGAGAAAGCATGGTGAATGCACAGACAAGGCTGAGGCCCAAAAGAACGAGAGTACAACTGAAATCCAGTGAGACACCAAAGACTTTGGCACAGGCTTGAAATGTGTGCTCTGTGGATCTCAGCCTCCCATCATCCTATAGAGATTTGGGTATCTAGACAGCCTGGTGTTTTGCCTGCCTCCCTACACATGATTATAATAACCTCAGAGATGGCTTCACCAGGATTGTTAACAACTGCACGTGGTACAGCTTGGCTTCAGAGCCCCTAACCATGTAGCTACAGAAAGCACTAAAAATGGCACAGCTCCCAAGTACCCATATGCTATGTTCATAACCAGATCCTACCATAAGTTCTAGGATCATGACTCTGTAGCAAATTCATCATCAAAAGATTAAAGAATATATCCAGCTGAAAGACCAAAACAATCCAGAACTAGAAAATGTATCCATTCTCTGATTGTGACAGTTTTTGACTGAATTAGAGATATGTCTGACACCCAATGTCCTGATTCAGGAAACTCAGAGGTTCATTCTCATGGATAAGGTTGTCAGAGGAGTTCTGAGAATGTAAGGTCTCCTAAGAGTATTTTGCACTGGGTTACAATAGTCTGATAGCCATTGTACCAAGGAAAGGAACCTGGAAGTGTGGAAGTGATATAAACTGGGAGATCTCATTTTCTTCCTGACACTTTATGGTCTCCTTTTGTCCCCAGGTTATACCCCCAAGCCGATAAAGAGGAAAATATAAAAATTCACAGCATCATAGTTTAGAACATGCCAGCTCCTGTCTTTTGGGATGGACAAACTAATGTACTAGAATCTTCAAATTTCAGGAAGTATGATAAGCAGGAAAGTTCATTACCTTCACAGTCACACTATTACCTGCTACCCATTACTGGGTAGCCAGGCTCGTGTATTCTTCAGGAACTTTACTTCAGGAAAAATATACTTCAGGAATTTTTAAATCACTGTTTCATGACTCACTGTGCCTTTTCCAGGACCACATCTTCCTTGCTGATTTCCATTGAGATGGAAAGCAAGCTTCCTTTGGCCTCGCTCTTATCTCTCTAAATTCTCGCTCTCAAGTAGACTCCTCCTCCATCTTGCAGACATAAATATGGGTGAACTCTCAAAGGACTAATTGAAAGCCTTTAAGAGCAGGTGGTGTTGTTACATCACTGGTGACATCACAGGGGATACCTAGAGCTCTCCAGGATACAATAGAATGTTCAGACAAGGGATTGTTTAGGTCATGGGGTTCAGGCATTGCCTTCCTGTTAATGCTCTCACTCTACTGAACCGAAACTGAGGTGCCCATCCCGGGAGACTCTCCTAGGACACAAATGTTGGTCACCTCCCTTTCAAAAGCCAGAGATCTCAGCCACTGAGTTTTGTCAGTGGGAGAACAATGGGAAAGTGGTGTGCTTCATTTCCAAATGTGTTAAATATCAAGAACTGTGACAGGATCAAGAGAAGAGCCAGCCCATCAAGTTGGTAGCAGCAAACTTCAGATGCCCAATTACTTCCTAGGTTTTGGCTACAAAAGGCCTGTTAGAAGGCAGTTCCAGGAACACCTTCAGCATGTGGAGATCCAAGACGGGAGTGACCTTCTGAGAACAGTCTTGCTTGAGGTGATGCCTGTGGACAGGGATCAAGAAAACAAGATGACTCAGATCTGACACTCTGACTAAGTGATGAATACAAAGAATATAGTATATTCTCTGTATTCCATGTTCTGTCCATCAGGCTGTGAGATATGGATGCCCCTAGACACTCCATACCCAATGTGTGTCCACATGTGTCAACAAATTTCAAATTCTACATGACCCAAACAACTCTTGTCTGTCTCTTAGCCTTAGAAATATATACAAAAATGTTTTACAATTGAAGATTTTCATGGAACATAATACAGATAAAATGGTAGACATATTAAACATTTCTAAACTAATTGAAGTGTTAAATAGAAATATTTTCTGATAAAATTGTAGATTTTCATGTAAAATATTTCTGATAAAATTGAAGAAATATATAGATAAGTGTGTTAATATTAAAGATATTCCTGGAAAATTAAAGGGATAATACAGAAGACATAGAAAAGTTTTCCAAACTCTGTAAAGAGGTAAGTAGAAATCTTTTTTGATAAAATTGAATATTTACATTGAAATTATTTCTGAAAATATTAAAGAAATATATGAAAAATGGGTTAAAATAGAAGATTTTGTTTATAAATAACAATTGCAAAATAGAAAACATAGAAAATATATCTTAATTGACCAAGCACATAGAAGCATTTTATGATGAAATTGAAGATTTTGATGGAAAATATATCTGATAAATTGAAAAAAATATATGGTAAAATTTTAAAATTGAAGATTTTTATGGAAAATAATACAGAAAAAAAGGTACAGAGAATTAAATGTGTCTAAAATTAGTGACGTGATAAGGAGATACAATTTCTAGTAAAATTTAAGATTTGAATGGATTCTATTATGATAAAATTGAGCAAATTTCAAAGTAAAAGGTGTTAAATTGAAGAATTTGTTTGAAAATAATGGTAAAATAGTAAACATAGAAAATATATATTTACTAATTGACCAAGCACATACAAAATATTCCTGATAAAATAGTAGAATTTGATGAAAAATTTTTATGAAAAAATTAAACAAATAATAAAATATTAAATTTGATGATTTTCATGGAAAATAATACAGATAAAATGGCTGACATAAAAACATTTGTAAAATATTTAAAAAGGAAATAGAAATATTTTATGAAAAAATTGAAAGTTTACATGAAAAATATTTTTGACAAAATAGAAGAAATATATAGAAAGTGTTAAAATAGAAGAATTTTTTAGTAAATAATAAAGGTAAAAAGTAAACATAGGATTACTTTTACAAAATGACCAAGCACAGAAAATTTTTCTGAAAACTTTGACGGATTTGATGGCATATATTTCTGATTAAATTTAAGAATTCTAGAAAAAAAGTGTTAAAATAGAAGATTTTCATGGAAAATGTTAAAGATAAAATGGGAGAAATGGAAAACATTTCTAAATTAATTAAAGAGTTAAGGAGAATCATTTTCTGAAAAAAGTGAACATTTTGATGGAAAATATTTCTGATAAATTCGAAGAAATATATACAAAAAAGTGTTAGGATTGAAGACTTTCAAAGAAAATTATACAGATAATATGGTAGGCATATTAAACTTTTCTAAACAAATTAAAGTGGTAAGTAGACACATTTTCTGGTAAATTTAAGGTTTTCATGGAAAATATTATTGATGAAATTGAAGAAATATATGGAAACAAGCATTAAATTTATAGAATTTGTTGGAAATCATAATCATAAAATAGTAAAAATAGAAATTGACCAAGCACATAGAAAAAATACTAATAATAGTGTAGATTTTGATGGAAAATATTTCTGATAAAATTGAAGATGTATAGAAAAATTATTGAAATATGAATTCAAACTGGAACCTGAGGAGGATCACCTCACAGCAAGAGATAAAGCTAAAACCCCTCCTTTACAAGATGAAAACATAAAGCCAACAGACTCTTCAAGCATTCAGATCAGAAAAAAAAATACACTTAACCCTAAGGAAGAAATTTCACATTCTGTGGATATTTGATACACAATCCCAACTGAGACCTATTTTTTCTCTAAAATAGAAAGATTCAGCAACTAGAGAATTTTATTTCCAACAGAAAAATGTCATACTTCTAATCAGGATAAACATCCTCCCAGTCTGAACATAGTCATATGTGCGGACTTCAGAGGGTGACATGCAGTGTCTTCCTCAGTCAATATTCACCATATTTTCTTGGGCGAGCTCTCCCCATGAATGAAGGGCTCACCAACATGACTGGACTGAGTGTGAGTTAAACCCCAGGGATGTGTACATGTGTTTGTGTGTATACTAGGAATCTGCAAACAAGTCCTCATGTTCACAGACTAAGTACCCCAAACACCTATTCATCTTCTTGCCATTTCCACATGATAGTTATAACAAGAGTTAAATGACTCCATGTCATTAGTGATACTGAACAATTTAGGAGTAATAATGATGATGTTGAGGATGATGATGATGACGATGACGATGACGATGATGATGATGAGTATCTCACCATATAGGATTTACATATCTGTGGATAGTTTTTGCGGCCACTTCACTAGAAATTTGACATCAGGCCAGGTCAAGGAATTTGGCTTCTGGCAGGAATTTGATAAGGGGCCAGGAAAGGAAGGTAAGCTCAGCAGGAATCTGATTTTAGACTAGAAAAAAGAAGTAGACAAGAATATGAATTTGGGCTAGGACAGGGAAGTATGCTCAGATATCTTGTTCATCCTGATAAGGCCTTAGAAACTCTGATCATGGGACTTTGTTTACAGACTTTCTTGTTCCTTGACTAATTGAGATTATTGTCTTGTTTGTTTCTTAACTTAGAACTTATGTTATTAGTTGAATGCAATTAAAATGGTATAAAAGCAGATTGGGAAAAAGTAAAACCAGCTCAGACTCAGAACTGGATGTGGTCATACTACACTATTATCTGTTTTTTTTCTTTTAATCCTCATTTCTTCCCTGGAGAACCTCTTGACTGACTGAGCTGGCTTGTTCACACATTCGCAAAATACTCCATTGTATTCTACACAGTTGCCCTATTTCATTCCAGAGCACATGAAGCTCAGAGCAGGAAGAAGACATGTTTTGTGTATACAGGTAAGAAAGTCTGTCAAAGATGCACATTAGCACATGCACATCTCACATGAAGGCTACATACATTTCAGGCTCCGTGGGCTGCTGGGTTACAGAAACATAATTGTATTTAAAATCAACACCACATGCAGTGCTTGACTGATCACTACATGAAGCCACTCTCTCCTTTTATACAAACATTTTTGTTCCCAGAAGCATTCATGAATCCCAGAAGACCACCAGTTAGCCAACTCCAATGTAATCACATTATGGTCTCTTTATTACAAACTTGAGTTTGGACCTACTCACCTCTGACCCATAGGACAGATTGGTGAAACAGTCCCAAACCGTCATTGGACAGGGTTTTATAGAAAAATGGGAGCAAGTGTGGGGGTATCCAGCTTGGCAAGTATCTAGTAGAATAGCAATTGTAATCTTGCAGGTTGGTGCTCTGAAGCAAAACCAGGAATATTCACAAAAGATCTTAAAGTACATGTGAAACAATCAGACTAATATTTGATTGACTCTTAGGAAATAGCTAGGCAGTAATTCGAAGGTATCGACTAAGGACTAACCATAGGATCCTTCCAGGTACATGCATGTAGCTTTGGTTGTGCTGCAAGTCAAGTTCACTGGCTTTTATCTTCTTTTAAGATAAAGGCTGGTCCCAAGATGTAGTAGATTCAGCCTCACAGAGTCACACATATTCAATCATTCTAAGACCATACTCAATTTTGTTTTATATTTAATTATATTTTTGTCTTATGTACATACATGTGTACACATGTGCATATGCAATGCATTTGATTTTTAATTATGTTTAAGTGTACTCAGCTGATCAGTATCCTTGTAGATTACTGATAGTGAGATTATGTAGCTATTTCTAAGCTTTACTTCCCAAGTGCTGAAGGGGTTCTCTGACTGAATGGTAAGAGAGAGAACAGGGTTTACTCTCTTATGAAGGTCCTAGAGGAAACAGGATCCAGCCTTTTCTGTTTATTGATTTTATCTCTCTTCTGAAATGACTTCTTCATATCAATTAAATATCAGCATAGCTGGATGTATCACATGGGGCATGTTTTCTATGATGGGTAAGGATGTTTGGTTTAACCAAGACTCACCAAGACAGGGTTAGAAGAGAGATCACAAGAGCAGCTGAGCTGAAAGGGAAAATTCAACCAGAATTGAGAAGTGCTTTTAATGAGAATCATTTTCCATGCATATCTTGAAATTTTATCAGAAAATATTTATAATTCCACTTTCAACTAATTTACTAATCTTCACAGTGGCCATTTTATTTGTAATATTTTTATGAAAATCATTAATTTTAATGAGTTTTTTACATATTTCTTCAATTTGACCAAGATTAGTTTTCTTGTTAATCTTCAATTTTATCAAAAATCCTTTATAATTCCTTTTTCAATTAATTTGCTATTCTGGAGAATAGTAAATGGAGAGAGAGAGATATACTGTGAAGGCAATCTTGGGCCCTCATATGGGAGCCATGTACATTGTAGGCAGGTGAAACATAGGAAGGTTGAATGAGCAAGTCTTTCATATCCCGTTCTAAATTCTTCACATAAGAGCACGGCCAGTGAGCAATCCTCAACAGCACTGTACTACAGAGCAACCACCTAATCCACCTCATCCCTGTCTACTACATAACGTCATGATCTTGTTTCAAAGTAACAAGTAGTGGATTGTTATGGCTATTCTCAGTGGTCAACTCTATATGTAATGAGCTACATCCAGAAATGGAGGCCTTAACTGTGATTCAGATCTTGAGGCATGAAAACACAAGGTTTTGATCCAAATGATGACCTGGAAGGACATAAGGTTTTAATTCAGATATGGAAGCATATTTCTCATGAAAAGCTTAGGTTCAGTCATGGTGGAACCTATCTTTAATCCCAGGAGACAAAAGCAAGTTTATTTCTGAGCTCAGTACAAGTTTGTTACAGAGTATGTTTCAGGTAAAGAAAAACTTAGGTCCAGGCATGTTTGCATAAAACTTAATCCCAGCACTCTTGTGTGAAATCCATCCAGATTTCTGTGTTCAAGTCAGTTTACTGAGCTAATTCAATGACAGCCAAACATAGACAGTGTGGAATCTCATGGAAAACAGGAAGTTGTGTAAATATAATTGAACTGAGAGGGGACATATTCCATCACAAATAGCCAACAGAATTTGACAGCTTCAGGCATGTCACTATGCATTTAGAATCAAGACTAGATTAGGTTTCTAGGACAAATGATTCTGGATAGTTAGAGATAAGAAATAGGCAGAGATTTAGAAGAGAGAAGTGTCTCTGTAGTGAAATATTCTGGGAATTGTAACCCGAGAGGACAAAGAAACTGTATTCCTGAGAAAGACCTCCTGCTGGCAGTCAGGTTATGTGTAAGATTCTGGCAGGTAGTACTGGTTTTGATGGAATGAACTGTTCATGAAGAACACTTGATGATTGTCAGTGTGAGTGGCTAGAAATGTTTATTGGAGAAGGTACAACCCCAGTGACAGTTGAAGTGTCAGTCTTCAGTGGCTATGTGATGAAATTGAGGCTTGCCACCTTAAAGTCAGCATATGAGAAGGTATTTGTAAATTTGCTGCCTAGTTGCAGATGAAGACTCCAGTTAATTGGAGATGCCAGTACCATAGAATGACCAAGAATAGCAGCAGCAACGGAGTGGAGTAAGCTAGAGCCTAGAGTGTTACAGAAGGCCGAACTGGAGAGGAGTATCCCATACCCTTTGGAAGTGTGCAGAAGATCACGTGTGAATTCCCATGGAAATACCTGCTGAATAAAGTTGCTAACAGAGAGTAGAACCATCCCAAGAAAAAGAAGTGTGGTACTGGAAATATAGATGCAGAGTTTGTAGTTTGTCCATCTTTTATTTTAATCTTGATTTCATCCAATATTTCCTTTCTCTATTATGTTGTGCTGTTACTGCCTATCTTGTGATAGTGGAAGTATGTGATCTACCGTTTAACTTTGATTTTATAAGGGATTATATTTAAGATAATGCCTCAATCTTTCAAGAGATTTCAAACTTCCAACATTGTTCACCGTGCGCTCTATTAGGGGTAATTTTAGAGTTATATACAAGGTAAAATGCATTATGCTATGGCTAGCATCATTACAGCGCATATACCCTCATGTTTTTGTATAAGCCTATGTGTACCCAGGTGTGGTAGGTTATTGTTTATATATGTTTGGACCATGCAAAGTTGGGAATAATCATATATATAGTCTTATTGGTTACAGGAATTTTTTCACTGTGTGCCACAATGGAGACAGGGCTTTGTTGTGTCAAGAAATTCCAAGTAAGGCTGGCAGAATTCAGAGCATCCTCCTGTCTCCTAGGAGAGCACATTCTCTTGACTATTTTTAGATCATGGTGTAGATCTCCTATTATCCTCTAGCACCTTCCCATCCTCCATGCTGCCATTCTTTCTGCTATTCTAAAAATAGAAATCTAAAACTTTATGCCAGTCCCAATTATATGTCTTCCCTTATAAGAATTGCCTTGGTCATGATGTTTATTCATAGCAATGAAATGTACGCACAGACCCACACAAGGTCATAGTTTCAGATCACTCTAGATATTATCAAACTTCACAATAATTCCTCAGTGTAGTGGAATTCCAGGTCCAGAAGTTGGGAGATGGGGATTTTTAGCCATTGGGTGTGTGGATGGGATATGGGTAACTAGAAAAGGGGATAAAATTTGAAATGTAAATAAATTAAATATCTAATTAAAAAGATTTTTCATAGTAGACCTTTGAAATATGACTTGCGGTCCTTCCCACTTTAGTTGGTATAGCCTTAAATTATAGTGTCCCAAGAATGTTACATTCTTGCCTGTAAAGTATGCCATGTTCTGTATTTGCTAGTCTTACAGCTAGACTCCCAAGTCTCCAGCAAGCAACAACAGATTTAAGTTTCATGTAATACATAGTTCGTACTTTGACCTATTCTAGAACACAATCAACCAAAGCAAAACAATAAGACACCTTCAGAGAACCACTTCCCTGCCACAGAAAGCCCTGGATATCCTAATGCGACCAAAGCACAAGGAAATGTCCTTAAATTCTCTCTTATAAAGATGATAGAGAATTGTAAAGAGGAAATTAATGAATCCCTTAATGAAATATAGGAAAATAAAATCAAACACGTAGCGGTCTTTAAAGAGGAAATGAATAAATCTATTAGACATATACAGAAAAATATAATTAAACAAGTGAAGGAAATAAATAAAACTGTGCACAACAGAAAAGTGGAAATAGAAGGAATAATGAAATAGAAAAACTGATGGAATCCTGTAAATGGAGGACCTAGGGAAGGGAACAGGAACAACAGATGCAAGTATCACCAACAGAATAAAGGAGATAGAAGTCAGAATCTAAGTCATATAGGACAAAATAGAACAAAGTGATATATCAGTTAAAGAAAATGCTAAATATGAAAAATTTCTCATATAAAACATCCAGGAAATTTGGGATACTGTGAAAAGACCTAGGAAGAGAAAAGAATAGGAATTGAAGAAGGTGAAGGGTCCCAGCTCCAAGGTCCAGAAAATATTCTATTTAAAGCATAGAAGAAAACGCTCCCAATCTAAAAAGAGAGAGATGCCTATGAATATACAAGAACCTTATAGAACACAAATTAGACTGGAAAAAATCTTCTTGCCACAAAATAAACAAAATACAAACCTACAGAATAAAGAAAAAATATTAAAATTTCAAGGTAAATATCCATTAACATAAAAAGGTGACCTATCAAAAGTACAGCTGGTTTCTCAACAGAGACTCTAAAAACTAGAAGGGCCTAGTCAGATATCTTACAAACTCAAAAAAACACAGGTGCCATTCTAGACTACTATATCCAGCAAAATTCTCAATCACCACAAAGGAAAAAAACAAGATGTTTCAAGAGAAATCCAAATTGAAACAATATGTATCCACAAACCAGTCCTACAGAAAATACTGAAACGACTACTACAAAACAAGAAGGATAACCACACTCAAGAAAACACAGGAAATTAGTAATTCCATACCAGTAAAACCAAGGGATGTATACACACACACACACACACACACACGCACACAAACACAAACACACACACACAGACTAATACCACCAACATCAAATAACAAGAAATAACAATTACTGGTCATTAATATCTTTCAGCAACAATGGACTCAGTTTCCCAAGAAAAACACACATTCTAGCAGAATGGATGTGAAAACAGAATCCATCATTCTGTTGTGCAGAAGAAACACAGCCCAGTAATAATGATTGACATTACCTCAGCATAAGGGACTGGAAAAAATTTCTAAGCAAACAGACCAAAGAAGCAAGCTGGAGTAGCAATTCTAAAATATATATATATATAAATATTATATTATGTAAATATAATATTTATATATTGATATATATATATCAATATATAAAATATATATTGATATATATATATATATCAAATGAAATACTTTCAACCAAAGTAAATCAAAAGAAACAGAGAAGGACACTTCATACTCATGAAAGGAAAATTCTATCACGATGTTATCTCAATTATGAACACCTCTATCCCAATCACAGGGCACCCACATTTGTAAAAGAAACATTGCTAAAGCTTAAATCTCACATTGAACTCACTCTTCCCATTAATTAGCTATCAATACCTCTTAACAATTGATATGCCATTTAGATCAAAATTGAACAGAAAGATAATTAACTAGCAGGTGTTTTGAATCAAACGAACCTAACAGACATCTATAGAATATTCCACCTAAACAAAAAAATAAAACTTATTCTCAGAACCTGATGGGTCCTTCTAAAAAACTGAGTATATATGTGGTCAAAAAGCAAACATCAACAGTTAAAATAAAATTAAAATAACACCTTTTATCTTACCAAACCACCATTGATTAAAGCTGGACTTTACCAACAACAGAAACACCAGGAAGACTATATACTTATGGAAATTGAACAATTTTCTACTCAAAGATCTCTGGATCAAGGAAGAAATAAAGAAATGAAAGGCTTTTTGTAATTCAGTGAAAATGAAGGCAAGACATACCCAAATTTATGGGACACAATAAAAGCAGTGATAAGGGGAAAACTACATAACACTAAGTGCCTCCATAAAGGAATTAGAAAGTTCTCATATCAGCAATTCAAAAGTATACCTGAAAATGCTAGAATAACAAGAAGCAAGCACACTAAAGAGGAGTATAATTAAGGAAATAATGACAACCACGGCTGAAATCATTCAATTAGAGAAAAGGAAAACAATACTAAGAATCCATGAAACAAAGACCTGATTCTTTGAGGTAAATCGTAATGGTTTATTTCAAAAGACTGTACTCCATAAAATAGGAAAATCTTATTGAAATGGATGATTTTCTAGACAGATGCCACTTATGAGAAATAAATCAAGATTAGTTAAACCATTAGAACAGCCCTGAAAGCCACAAAGAAATGGAAGCAGTCATTAAAACGTTGCCCCAATCCCCAAATGGCGTTAAGCAAATGGTTTTCATGCAGAGTTCTACCAAAGTTTCAAAGGAGTGCTAATACCAATACTCCTCAAACTATTCCACAAAATCGAAACAGAAGGAACACCGCCAAACTCATTCTATGAAGCCAAAATCACACTGATACCTAAACCACACAAAGACTCAAGACTCAACAAAGAAAGAGAACTTCAGAATGGTTTCTCTTATGAATATTGGTGCAAAAAATACTCAATAAAATACTCAAAAAGCGAATCTAGGAACATATCAAAAACAACATTCTTCGTGATCAAGTAGGCTTCTTCTCAGGGATTCAGGGATGGTTCAATATATCCATCAACCCAATCTACCATATAGGCAAATAAAAAGAAAATGCCTTTGAGAAAATACGTTACCCCTTCATATTAAAAATATTAGAGAGATCAGGTAGACAAGGCACATACCTAAAATAATCAAAGCAATAAACAGCAAGATAATAGCCAACATAAAGCTAAATGGAGAGAAACCTAAAACAATCCAATTAAAACCATGTACAAGACAAGTCTGCCCACTCTATATTCTATCTGTTCAATATAGTACTTGACGTTCTAGCAAGAGCAATAAGACAACTAAAGAAGACAAAGGATATACAGATCAGAAAAGACGAAATAAAAGTGTTGCTATTTTGAATGATATGATAGTATACATAAGTGATCCCAAAATTCTACTGGAGAATTCCTACCACTGAGAAACACATTCAGCAAAATGGCACAATACAAAATTAACTCAAAGAACTAAATAGTCCTCCTTTATACAAAAAATAAACTGGCTAAGAAGAGAAATTAGGGAAACAACATCCTTTACAATAGCCACAAATGGTATAAAATATCTTGGTGTAATTCTAACCAACCAAGCAAAAGATCTGTATGATAAGAACTTCAAGAAATTGAAGAACATATCAGAAGATGGATTGAACTCCCATGCTCATGGATATGTAGGATTAACATAGTCAAAAATTGCCATTTTACCACAAACAATGTGCAGAATCAATGTAATCCACATCATAATTCCAACATAATTTTATAGATCTTGAAAGAGCAAATCAACCTTTCATATGGAAAAATAATAATAATAATAAAAACACAGGATAGCTAAAACAATCCTGAACAATAAAAGAAATTTCAGAGGAAACATCATCCTGAGCTCAATCTAGTTCAAAACAATAGTGATAAAAACTGCTTGGTATTGGTACAGTATCCAGACATATTGATCAATAGAATTGAATTGGAAGACAGAAAAATAAACCCAAACATTTATGGACCGTTGAGATTTTTAAAAGAAATAATCCAAAACCCTTCAATGGAATAAAAAAAAATCATCTTCAACAAATTGTGCTGGTCTAACTGTGGTTTGCATGTAGAAGAATGCAAAGTGATACCTATTTATTACCCTGTATAAAACCGAAGTCCTAGTGTGTCAATGGCCTCAACATAAAACCAGACTCCCTAAATCTCATAGAAGAGAAAGTAGGAAATAGCTTGACCACATTGGTACAGGTAATAACTTCCTGAACAGAACACCAATAGCTCAGGATATAAGATGAACAATAAATATATTAATTAAAAACTGATATACAACCATGACCTTTCAAAGAATCAACTTGACTAAGGGTTTCAAAATCATTCATTGTAACTATGCTCCAGCTGCATCATTTGAATTAAAGTGAATGGCTAATGCAGAGCTACTAATATAAGTCTTTAGCCTATTGTGTGTACAGGAGAAGTATATGACCTTCCAAAAGCAGACCAAACATGTAATAGGAACCCAACTTGTTAAATGTGACAGACAAATTAATTGTTACAATGCAGGAGGCTACATTCAGTAGTCCAACTGTGTCTCTGTACTGAATCTAGTCAAACACAGATAAAAGTGTTTGAAATAAAACTTTCATTAGTTCTATAAGGAGATTATTGTCTTGTTCTTTTTCTATGAACAATAGCAAATTATTTGCACAATTATAATATTGTGGTAAGTATTATTTAGTCATTTATATCTGTGTTTCAGCATCCAGGAAGACTCACAGTTGTCACAAATTTACCTAGGATAGGTCACCTTTAAAATACAGAATAATATTTGAAAGATCATTTCCATGCATTCTATGCTCTATACAAATACTATCACCTGTTCTTTCCCAAGAAAATGTTCCAGTGATTGTTCAGCCCACACAGACTCTGAGGACCAAGGTGCTGGATCAGTCTTTCACATTCACTTATGAGGTTACAACAGACATCACTGTAACACTGATGGACTCTGGTTAGAAACTTCTATCCTGGGGCAAGGCAGACTTGGGCACATAGACTCCTAAGCACACCATAGCCTTCCCAATCATGCTGTCCCTTCAACAATTCCTTGTCATGACCTGTGACAGTGGGCATCAGACTAGGTAGCACTGTGGACCCTAATGAAGAGGGTTCCCAGCGTCCCTCCTCATTCAGAAAGCTTGGATGATTGTCCTACTACTGCAAGCAGAACTGCCACATAAGGCAGCTCGCGACTAGCCTGTGCAGGTCCGAGGACAGCCGCTCTCGAGTTTGCTTGATTCCTGAGACCAACTGTCACTCGAGTTCTGTGCGCTTTGCCTTCTGGACGTGTCCACAGTTCTTGCGAGAGTGAGAGCTGCTCTGAAAGGATCCTGCGTGACTACTACTTGCTGCGATCCACCATTGGCAAGTACATTCGCTGTTCCTTCAAGGGGTAGTAGCCCCTATCCCAGTTCTTGTTCAATTTCCCTTATGACTAAATGGCCAGACGTGGAGAGAGGCCAGGGAGACTAATCCCGGTCTTTACCCTCTAAACATAGACTGCCGGATTCCCAGCCTCCACGGCCCAGGACTCCCTTCAGTGTCCCTCAACAAAATACTGCCACCATACACCAATGGAGGAAGCACTTGCAGGGTTCCCAGCCTCCATGGCCCGGTACCCCCTTCAATGCCCCCCAACAGGATTATAACACCTTATATAAACGGGGGAAGCAGATGACCAGCAGAGACCGGGGACATTTTGCATCTCTGGGGTTCCCTAGAATGACTCAGCACACATTCAGGAGACCAAAGGCCTATGATGACCAGAGATTCAAAAAACCTGATGCTCATGTTACAGAAGAGCTACAGAAACTCAAAACTCTTATAAAGGCTTCAGCAAATCAGAGGACCCTGGACCCTCAGAGGGATGTGAAAGAGAACAAGCCATGGACAGTTCCACTTCCTCTGAGGGTTCCTGCGGGCACAGTTAACCCACTGACCAGGGGCACGAGACCATCTAATATAAAGCCGGCCATCAGAAAAAGAGTGGCCTCATCTTCTGTGACCACCCTTGGGAAGGTGAAAAGAAGCAAGTCTATGTCTACTGGGTTTGAAGAAGCTGAAGATTTTAACCAGATGAGTGCCCGAGTGCCTGCAACATCTAAAAAACACAGTACTAAAGATGCCAGTGAAAAACTCAAAGATCACACAGTGCCTGGGCCATCTTCTGCTGAGTCTTCTGCTGACCAACGTAGACAGGTAATTTCCCCACATATTCAAGGTTCCCTACACCCTTCCCTATCTAGCCAAGGAGATCTGGGAATTACCACTTCTCCCCAAGATGCTCAGGGATTGTCCCTATCCACCCAAGATGTTCTGGAACTAAACAAATGTTTCCAAGGGTCTATGGGACCTTCCACATCTGTCCAGGCATCCCAAAGACTTCCCTCTTGTGCTGAAAACAAAACCATACCTGTCTCCTCTTCTAGAAGGAGTTGCAAAATTGTATCCCTAACCCTAAATTTCTCAAATCTTTCTAATTCTCCTCCTAAGCATGTTGGACAAGACATCTTTGGTCAAGGGGACCTACAACAGGTCCCATCAGAAAAAGAGGGGTCCAAACCTTCTTTTTCAAAAGGTAAGTTCAGTGATTTATCACGTTTCCCAAATGTATCAAGGCCTACAACCTCTACCCAGGAGAGTTTATCACATTTAACAGCTGACAAAGCAGGGCAGAGAGATAAGTCCTCTCAAAAAGACAGTCAAAGAAGTTCCCCCCTCTCTCCCAAATCACCCTATGCAATCTGCTTTTAGTAAAGTGAGTTTGAGACGTGACCCTGCTGACCAAGGGGATTTTAGAAATTCCCCATTAAACCAAGAGTGCTTTCAAAGTCCTCTATCATTAAAAAATGGTCTCAAATCATCTCCTACAGTCCAAAGAGGACAAAATCGAACCAAAATCCCCAAAGTGCACCTAAGACCACTCATACCTGCCCAAGCAGAGACAAAAATCTCCACATCTAAGCTGGAATCTCAAAGAACATTGACACTTTCAGTAGGGACTCTTGAGGGTTCCACTCTTAAGCAAGATGTGGTAGAAACTCCTGAGAACACCCAAGGGACTCTCATACCTTCTGCACATACACAAAAAGTAGCACACTCACCATCTTTCCCAGGGTCTCTGATACCTTCCCAACCTGTCAGGGGGGCACTAGGATTGTCCCCCTCTAGAGAAGAGTGTCAAAGACATGTTCTCAAAAGTGACCTCCCATAGAAGAGGAGATTAAATCACTCTCCTGCTATGAAAGGGGAACCTGAACATGCTCATTCTAGCAGAAGACTGAAAGGTGCTCCCTCTAAACAACGAGTCTTCAGAAAGTCCCAAACTGACCAAGAATTTTTCAAATATCCCCTACCAGCTAAAAGGGCCCTTCTGACTTTTCATCAGGTCACAAAGAGCCAAGGTTGTGCCCAAACACTCCCAGGGAGCCATGCAAGTTCTGTATTTGTACACTGTGCTGAGACAATACCACCTTTCCTGCCTCCCCATGGAACTCTAAGACATTCTGATTTGGTAGGAGAGACTGTAAAACTTTCCAAACATACATCAGAGATGCTAGGATTTCCAAAACCTGTACAGGATTCTATGATTACTACCCTATCTTATAAAGGGACTGTGGGACAGAATACATCTACAAAAGTGTGGGACATTACTTAGACGTGTGGCCACGCCCCAGGTTCTAGCCTGACTCCACCTAGACAGTCACCTGCCTGCGGCCACACTGTCCCCGACTTCTGGTTATGTGACCGCCCAACTCACTATAAATAACACCCCTCGGCTTGTTCTCTCTCTCTCTCCGCCTGTTCTCTCCCGGCCCTCTCTTTGCCTATCTCTGTCTTCTCCCCTTTCCACTTTGTCATGGCTTTTCTTATCTATTTTCCCCTCTTCCTTTATCTTTTCCATCTCTTTTCTCTTTCTATTTTCTTAATAATAAAACATCAAACTATGGGCCACCTCTTATTAAACTCGCCTCATGGAACTAGCTGGTGTCAGAGACTCTGGGATCCAGTCACTTGGACAGTCTGAGCACAGGTAACTCGCAGAGAGATCCAAGATCTCTCTGCGTCCCCCATGCACCATGTGCGGGACCGGACAGTGGTGTGACCGCCCGCTCGCGTTTAGGCCGAGGCACGCGTGCATCTTGCCTGCTTCCCCAAAACCCCACTGCGGAACTTCTGTATCCTTTGCATATGTACGCTACCTTGGCCCTAGAGCGAGGCCCGTCCACCGCCGACCCTGCCTGGTTTGTGCCCCCGTGCCTGCGCCAGGCCCCGCTTTCCTTTTTTTTTCCCACACAAAAGGAGTTAAAGTCACAGTTCCATCTTTAGCAGTGGCTCATGGATGTGACACATCTACAAAAGACATTCTAGGAAATAATCCATTAGTGCAAAAGGATCTCAATCCAATCCTATATGAACAAGGGGCTATGGGACATGATATGCACACACAAGAGTCTGTTGAATCCTGTTCATCTAAAGAAGGGTTTCCTTGGATTTCACCTGTGTACCAGAATCCATGAGACCTCCCCAAATTGTTCATGAAGCTGTGGGAACTTCCCTATCTCGTAAAGAGGATCAGTCATCTTCCCCATCTACACAAGATGCTACAGATTCTTACGCATCTGCACATAGGGCTGTTGGCCAATCTCCAGGCCCACAAATGTCTCCAAAACATCTTTCAAATACCCCAAAGACAATGAATTCCAACTTATCTTCTGAAGGGGTCTTGGAACATGTTTTGCCCACCAAGTTTTCTGTGGAACCTGCCACTTCTAAAGAAAAAGTGGTATCCCCTTCTCCAGCTGAGGAAAGGTTTCTTGGAACTTCCACAAGTCAACAAGGTGGTCTAGAAATTTCCTTACCTGCCACTGATACTCTTAAACCTCTCACATATGTCCATGGTGCTAGAGGAGAGGCCACATATACACAGGTATATTTAGTAATTTCACCTCATTCTGAAGCAACTGTCATGACTTGCACAGGTACACAAGACACATTAAGACCTTCCCCATCACAGCAAGAGGCCATAGGATCTACTATATCTGAAGAGGGTGCTTTGCAATTATCTCCATATACCCAAAAGTGCTTTGTTTACATGTCTTCTCAGGCAGGAAATAGTAGACTATCCCCCTCTACCAAAGTGGTCCCGAAACTTCCAGTTTGTAGAAAAAACAGGTTAAGTGTTGATTCTTCTGACAAAGAACAACTGCAAATGGGGAATTTGCATCATCTCCTTCTTCAAAAGAAACATCAAAAGTCACAACTACTCCTCAGGTGAGTCCCACAGCTTCTATATCTGTCCAAAAGGCCTTGGAATTTTCCACAAATAACCAAGGGATTGTGGAAAGTTGGCAATCTGCCAAAGGGCATACTAGAAATTCCATATCTTGCCAAAAGGCTCATGGGCATTCTCTGTCTACCCACAACGTTCTAGTATGCTCACCATCGGCACCAGGGCTTCAAGGAATTTCTTCATTTCTCGCACGTGCTCCAGAACATTTCCCCCATGCTCAAGGTGATTTGTCACTTTGCAAATCAGACGTTAGAACTATACAACCTCCTATATGTTACAAAGGGTCTAAGGGAAAGTCCACATCTAAAAAAAAATCATCTAAAAATTGTACCTTTAGCCCAAACATATCTGAAAACTTCCATTTCTGCTAAAGAATCTAAAAATCCTTCTGCCTCCAACACTCTTGCTGGAGAACATTTACCATCTACCCTAGGATTTATGGCACCACCAAAATCTAAGCAGAGATATCTAGAAACTTTAACAACTGTCCAAATGTCTTTAGGATGTTCAGCATCTTCCCCAGGAGCTCTGTATTCTCAGGGAAAAAAAGAATATTTGCAATCTGGACACAGTATTCAGGAAGCTTTTGCATCTGCAATAAGTTTTTTGGGAAAATCTTCCCACCTAACAGGAGACATGAGACTTTCCTCACCAGCTCAAAGGGTTTTAAGACATGTCCCCTCAGCTCAGAGTCTGGTGGAAATTTCATCATCCTCATCTGGGTTTAGAGGATCTTTGATTCTTTTGCAAAGGCCTCTGGATCTTTTCACAAACACCCACAGTATTGATGCTACTTTATCAACACCCCAAGGAAATCTTATACCTTTTTTCTCTCTCCAAACTAAAATGGGAACCTACCAATCTACACAAAAGATGAAAGGAATTTTGCCAGCTAGACCAGAAGTTATGGTAATTTCTCCTTCAGCCACTGTGGCGGCTTGACACATACCAGTGTCTCCAGCACCTCTGGGCCTTTCTCCATTATCTCAGGAGACTCCATCAAATGTGTCCCATGTTTCTAGAGGTCTAGATTTATCTCAGTCTGGCTCAGGACCCCACCTTAATATAATACCACCAACGCAATGGCAACAGGGAACTCCCTCATCTTCAGAAGGAATTGTGGTTCCTTTGTCTTATACCCAAGGGGCTGTGGGACAGTCCCTATTTGCACAACAGAGTATAGAATGCTCCACATCTTCACAGGGAACTCCAAGACATTTTCTGTCTGGTCTAGGCGATATGGCACATTCCCTGCCTTCCCAGGGTACAAAAGGACCATTGCTCTCTGTGGGTCTGAATATGGGAAAATATTTACATGCTCAGGGTTCTCCAGGACATTTAAAAAATGTCTCAGGTTATCCAAGACATATGCAGGCTGGTCCAGATCCTGTGGGAATTTCCTTACCTGCTCTTGCTTCAGAGGTTCTGATATCTTCCTCACCTTGCCAAGGATCTCAAGGGTGTTTGCTATCCACCAAGGAACGTTTAAAAGACTCAAACTCTGCACCAAATGCACAAAAACCTTTTCCATTGACTGCACAGTCCTTGGAATCTTTGGTAAATACCCAAGGACCACTAAACATTAACACACATTCTAAACAGAATGTGCATTCTTTGCCATCTACACTGGGGAATTTCCATTTACAAAGGACACCTAATATGTCATCACTGCCACAAGGGATCCTAGAGCCTATGGTAATTCACCATGGGCATGGTACAGAAAGAGACAATCTGAGAGAGCCTTCATCACTACAGGGGACTGTTGAAGCATCTCGACCTAAGACAGGGGCTTTAGGATCTTCTCAATTTGCACATAGGAAGGCTCAAATATTGCCATCTAATCAAGAGGCTGAGAAACATTCTCTGTCTCCTAAATGGGCTATGGGACTGTTCAAATCTGAAAGTTGGACTCCAGAAAATTTGCCATCAGAACAAAGATCTTCTTCAGCTACTTAGAAATCTAAAAAAACAACATTGTTATCTTCCCAAGGGAGTGTAAAACCTTCATCATCTCTACCACGTGCTCAAAAACCTCCCCAAACTGCACCAGGGACTCCAAAATCTGTGAGATCTAAGGAAAGGCCTCTAGAATGTTATATGTCTGTCCAGGAGACTGTGGATTCTTTGCCATCTACCCCAGGTTTTCCAGAGGATTCAGCATCTTTCCAAAAGAAGCTAGGGTACTCATCACACATGGTAGAATGCCAGGATACTACACCAACTGTCCAAGGGGTTACAGGACATTTGCCTCCTAATGGGGCTATGAGAAGGCAGAAATCTGAAACTAAGACTCTAGAAAATTTGCCACGGGAACAAACAATTTCTTCTTTTCCTGAGGGAAGTAAAAAACCATTGTTATCTTCACAAGTGAGTGTGAAATATTCATCATCTGTACCAAGTGCTCAGAAAACTCTACATACTGCATCAGGGCCTCTATCAACTGTGAGATGTAAGCAAGGGTCTCTAGAATATTCTATGCCTGTCCAGGATACTGTGGATTCTTTGCCATTTACCCAAGGGTTTCCAGAGCATTCAGCATCTTTCCAAAATAATGTAGGGCACTCATCATGCAGGATAGAATCTCAGGATACCTCACCATCTGTCCAAGGGTCTACATGCCCTTTGTCACATCTCTCAGGGTACACAGGACATTCACACTATGACTCAAGATCTCAGGATTCTTCTTTAGAAGTCTCAAGTGATCTAGCACATTTCCGATGTACCAAACTTTGCATATCTGCTCTGGCAACACTGAACCTGTCACCATATACTCAAGAATCTCTCCAGAAGTCATCATCTGCCCAAAAGATTCCAGGAATATCTGAGTCTACCCGGTGTATTCATAATCATTTGTCTCCTGTCTCAGGTACTTTGGGAATGTCTGCATGTGTGTCAAGTACTACAGGAACATTGCTTCATACCCCAAAGCCTCGTGGTCTTTCCTCAGCATCACAAGAAAATGCAGCCTCTACACCATCTTTGCAAAAAGCTGTCACAACTTTACCCTATTCACAAACAAATCTTGATCTGAACACGTCAGTACAAATTTTTCTATTACCCTTATCATCTATTCAGGTACCTGGGCAAGCTTCCCTTTATGCGGAAGCCACTTTGGGACAGCCCAGAGCTGCACATGGAGTTGAAGAACTTTTGCTTCCTAGCTTCGGGGCACTAGGTGATAAAGAAAGTGACAAGCAGGAACTAGGAATTTTTCCATTGGCCCAAGTTCCTTTGGGAATCTCCTTACCTGCAGAAGGAACGTTCAGATCTTTGTCATCTGCACAAGGGGTTCTGGGAACTTTCCAACCTGCCCAAGGGTTTCAGAAACTGTCCGCATCCAAAGAGGAACCCATGGGAACTCTGTCACCTGTTCCAAAATCTTTGAAACATTCAACTCCTTCCCAGAAGACTCTCAAATTTTCTCAACCTTCTCAACAAACTCTGCAATGCTTATCATGTTCCCCACAGACTACTGAACCGTTTCTATCTAGCCAGAAAAATCTAGGAACTTTTTCATCTTCACCAGGTTATCAAACTGCACCTATTTTCCAGGGATCTCACACTATGACCTTTGGTTGAAGAGTCACCAGTACTTTAATTGGGATAGGTGGCCTTCAGGCCTTTCTGTTGTTACAAATAATACCCAAAACCTTCCTTTTCTGTCCACGATCAGTTATAAGAATGACTGGAGTTTACAATTGGGATCTCAGCATTTTCATTTTGCCCAAGGGGACCAAGATCAAAGTATTCTCACAGCATCGTCCCCATACACATATACCTCAAACATAACCCTCCAATCTTGAGATTTAGATTATTTACCTCTAACCATGGCCTCAAGGAAAATATATGTGGGACAAAATGGACCAAACTAAACTCTGCCCTGCATTGACAGAGCCTAAAACTTAGGTCATATGTCCTTCATGCACACACCCATATAACTGATGATAAGCTTTAAGAGGATTTAGAGACTAACAATCATGACTGATTAATAATTCTTGTATTGCTCTCAGGCCTACCACGGAGTAACTGAAGATGGGATTCTTCTAAACTGTCAAGCAGTCCTACCTCCCCTGCTCAAGGCAGACTAGAACACTTTATTGTCCTTAAAGAGGACTGGGACTTTAAGCAGTATTCAAGTCTGTTTCAAACTTCTAATCCTAAACATCAATACTTAGACCACAAATTTCTCTCCTTTATATATTAAATGCTCCCTCTGTATCTAAAAAGGTCCAATATATCTATCTTGTAAGCCTGACAGGGCCTGAGCTCCTCTCTACCTGCCCCCGACCAAAAACTCCATGTCCAGTCAAAAATGACCTCAATAATTTTCCCCTCTAACCAAAAAGTATTCCAAACCATTCTCTTTCTGGTAAAGGAGAGCACAAACATTCCACTTAACTGAATCTCACATTCACTTCCTCATCTGAAAGGGACATCAGAACGACTCTTTTCAATGCAATGGTCCTCAAATTCATACCCTCTGTCAAAGAGGTCTGTGAATGTTATCCTTTCACTGCAGGGCTTCAGTGTCTCTCCCTCTGCCTGTGGGAGCCTAAGACATTCCACACCTACTCACCATTATTTCCTCTTTCCTCTCTGTCTAGGGGACAACAAAGCATTCTGCTATTGCCCACATTGACCTGCAATCTTTCCTGTTGTCCAAGAGGGTCTCATGCCTACCTACTCTTGTAAGGTGTCAATAGATCTTGTTCAATTGACATTGTGTGCCTGCTATATCCCAACTGTCTACAATTATTTCCAAACTTATTCCTGGTACGTATATTATGAGACATTCCTCCACTGAAAAAAGGGTTCTTGGCATTATGTAATCTAAGCAAAGGATTCAATGTCTATTGATAACCATCCAACTAGTTGGAATAATGGAATCATTGCTGCCCAGACTTTCACACAGCACACAAAACATATGGACATGATAAATACTGAAAAAGAATTGGAAGCTGATCAAGCAATACTGGAACTTCCTCTGATCCACAAGGTATTTACATTTTCTCCAATGTGAAATTGTCTTTCTTATTTTATTGAAATTTTATTGAAATAGCTAGAGAATTTACCCCTCTGACAAAAAGGTATAGAATTTCACCTTTGTATTGAGTTTCTCAGAAATCCTGCTTATGACTATGGTTCTTCAACATGCTTATACCCATGAAGTCTGGCACATTGCCTCTTTCATGAAGGGCACAAAAAGTCCTACTTCTGTTCAAAGCTTCCCAAGTTCTTTCCCTTCTTACATGATTTAAACATTCACAACAGAGAGTGCTCCAGACCTGGCCAGTCTGATTGAGGAAATCTCACAATTCCCTTTCTTCCCAGTGCATCTCCTAAATCCAGTTTCCAATTTTTGTGACCTGGGCAGCACTGATCTGATGTAAGAAATTTCTGAGCACTCTGGACTGTGGACACAAACAGAGGAGTATCAAGGCAAGGGTAAGTCAGATTACAGTCTTTGTTGTGTTCCCTTACATAGAGACGTCAGGTCTTCCATGCAGAGGAATGAGTGGATGAACATATATTTGAGGAAGACACTAAACCTGAGACTCCGACATTACAGACTTTTAGAAGACTTCTAAGACTGCTGTCATAATGTCTATAATGGACACAAAGATGATGTGTATCCTAGATTGTGATTTCAAGTTTGGAGATGATGAAAGAGTGAGTGCTTGGAATGTCCCAGAATTCTCAAGGTATCAATCAACCTTCAACATCTGCTCAAAAGTGCTGAAGATATAAAATAAAGAGTCTGAGACTATTCCATACAATCCTGGGGGGCTATTATCTCATTCCTCTAATTTAGAGCATCTTAGATCTTACACATGACATCAGAGGCACAGAAACAATTCCTCTTCTTCAAAGAAGGATACTGAATAAGTCTCCAACTATGCAAAGAAATCTGAGTACCCTCTTTTACTGAATTGGATTTGACACTATTTCATATCCCTAAATATAATTACATACCCCAACTATTTCTGTTCTTACCAATAGAATCTCAGACCTGTTCATTCTAATAGAGAGCTACAGACCACCAATATCCAAAGGGTTCTCAGACATTCTCGATATTCTCTTGTGGGAGTAGACTTACTAAGCCTATTTAATTGGTCCTCAATTCTTCTCTTTTGACCAAAGGGATTCCAATGTACTGCTTCTGATTTTTCAGGGGGACTCAGATTTTATTTTTTCCAATCTCTCTTCAAATATGATTTTCTGACCAAGGAAAAACTTGCAGTGTCCTCCTCAGATTCAGGGTTTTCAGACATTCCCTACACTAAATTTAGGACATATAATATTTCAATACACATGAAAGGAATGCCAGACCTTCCAGGCTTAAATGTCCAGAGTGCAAGCTTAGCAAGTACAGCCCAGAATAGAAGTTCATTGTGTCAAGGCAGAAACTAAAACGATGAGTTCCCCACATTTCATACCTAGACCTAGCAGATGAACATATTCTTAAGAAGGAGAATCAGTGTGGAACTGTCAACCAGGTTTTCTGATAAAAGCTCAGACTGCTGCCTGACTGGGGACCACGTTCACTACAGTAGACAGATGCTCTAGTCTGTGATGAGGAGCTGCTAACTGCTAAAGGATTACCTGGTACGTACTCCATTGCATGAGCCAGACTGCGACTTTTATCTCATTTCATGGAAAGAGTACGCAAATTTAAACTACCCAGCCAAACTTGCTGCTTCACCTCTTCAAAGGGTTTTCAAATTTCTAATTTTTCCTGAAGAAGATTGTCAAATCATATTTCTTCCCGTTGCTCCTTGCTCTCTCACCTATGACCACTAGTCTCACATCTCTGATTATTGTTGGGGACATTCTTGGTCTGAATATGAGACCATAAATAGTGCCCACATACACAGGGTGATGAATGGAAACTTTAATGTTCACCTCTGGCCAATAGTACTTCAGATATTCATTTCTCATTACCTGGTGTCTCTATACTAGCTTCTTTATAAAGCAGGCCTCTGTTTGCACCTTGTTGCCATGCAACTCTCCCACTTGGCTCAAAGAGACATCACATTTACACAATGTGGACAAAGAGGCTTTGGGCATTCTCCTGCTTATCAATATAACATTCCTCTCTTCAGGTTTGAGGTTTCCAGAGCTGCAAGGAGAGCCGGGAGAAGCACTCATCATCTTCATTTCATTCATCATCAGAGGAGTGGTCCCCACTTTAGTATCCAGACATGGATGGTTGAACACAATCCTGACCAGCTGGCAAAGCACTAGACACCCACCCACGTTCTTGGAATCATGTTCAGATTGCTTCACATCCTCCTGAAGATGCCACAGATGATTTGTTTACTTTTGATTGTTGTTGTTCTCTTCTTATTGTTCTTATTGCTATTTTTGTTGTTCTTTTAAGTTTAGAAGAGAACATCTTGTTATTTTGTTGTTATGGAAGTCATCTACTGGTGTTAAAAACTATCAACCTAATGATTAAAAGTTTCACATTTTCTACTCTCTTTTGAAATCACAATGTATGCATAACATGTTTATCCTTTTTTCAGAGACACACACTATATAATTCTGTTTGAGAAATGTAATTATTTTAACCAATATTCCCTTGAGTATTTTATGTGCAAAATTTCTCCCTGTGTTATATTGTTTTCCACAAGATGAGAGTTTCATTCGAAGTCATTTGGAAGATCATTTCTTACTGATGTGACATAAAAAGATATATTATGGAGCTGAGGGTGTATGACTGAATATCTCCAACAAAATAAGTACCTTCTGTAGCATTGCTGTCTAGTGTATCATAATTATCAGTTGGTATACAGCAATAGCTGAAGCAATGAAAAAGTATGAGAGAGATTTTAGGGTTCAATCCTTAAAATTGGCCAGAAATAAATGAAAGCTGTCATTAATCAAATTTATGTACATCAAATCAACATTGTGTCTTTGTGGATGTGTTTGTAGAAGACTTTTCTGCTTGAATATCCAATCATTATATTTTAATTGGGAATAGTAAAGTATGTTCAGTGTGTGTGTGTGTGTGTGTGTGTGTGTGTCTGTGTGTGTGTCTGTCTGTCTCTGTATATGTGTGTGTCTGTGTGCATGTGTGGTGTATTTGTGTGTGAAGTAAAGACATCTTGTCTTTAGTGTTTAGATTATCATCACATATATTTCTGTCTATCATCATCTATGTATGTAAGTATACATGTATGAATGGACATATTTATGTAGTTATGTAAGCAACTATCTCTCTATCATCAATCTCTTAAGCTTTCCATCCACCCTCTTTCACAGCTTGTCACTCTTCCATGAATATATGTATGCAGGTAGCTCGGTAGGTGTAGTAATTTGAATGTAATTGGCCCCAATAGGCCCATAGTCAGTATTAGGAGGGGTATCCCTGTTGGAGTAGATGTTTCTTTGTTGTAGGAAGGTTGATAATGAAGGAGGTAGGGTTTGAGATCTGATACATGCCAAATTCAGTAGGCATCTGTCTGTCTGTCTGTCTGTCTGTCCATCCAAGAGTAGCTGTGACAGTGTCTTTATCATGCTTGCATGTAGGTTTGGTGTCATGTGAAGCAGGCACAGATACATTTACACACTCGGTGGAAGAAGCAAGATTTCAGAAGCGCAAACTATTTTTCATATATACATATATGCATACACATACCCACATTTGAAGAATGGAGCAAAGCTTCAACCCCTTACGTATATAGCCATATTTGGTGGATGGTGCCAAGCTCCAACTTAATTTTTTTCTTCTGTGGTTTACTTATCCCTGCAAAATCTTTCCAGCAGTATAAAAAGTACAATGTGATTACATTCTATTTTCTTCTAGTGAATAATTACGAGTATATGTAAGAAAAATCATCTCTCTCAATATGTTCCCTTGATCAAATGTTTATAAATTCTGGATAACCCCCCCGCCCAAAATTGTACTTTGATCCATTTAGAAGGTTGATCAAAATACTCATGGCTCATAACCAACCAATAGGCTGAGCATAGTGTGCCCAATGGAGGAGGTAGAGAAAACACCCATGGAATTGAAGTTATTCAGCCCCAAAGGAGGAACAATAATATGTACAAATCAGTATCTTCAGAGCCCCCAGGGACTAAACCACCAACCAAGGAGTACACATGGAGGGACCCATGGCTCCAGCCACATATGTAGAAAAGGATGGCCATTTCAGACCTCAATGAGAGGCGAGGCCATTGATCCTGTGAAGGCTTGATGCCCCAGTGTAGGTGACTGGCAGATCAGGAATGTGGGATGGTGTTAGTAACCAGGAAGAGGGAGGATGGTATAGGGAGTTTTCTGAGTGGTATAGAAAGGGGATACCATTTGAATTGTAAATAAAGCAAATATCTAATAAAATAAAAAATAAAATGAAACAAAACAAAACCCAAATTATTCCCAAGAACCCACACATACTCCTATCTAAGCAATTTGTTATAGATCAACAAGGTGTAAGTGAGGTAATTTTGTCAGCAGTTTCTCTTAATGGCAGACACAATTTGCAGTTATAATGAAAGGATCAATTATTTTAATATTTCTTTCAAAAAGTAGTCTTATAAAAATCTTAAAAGAATCACAGAACTAAACTTTTACGTAAAAAACAATCAGCCCTTTCTACTTTGAATCCTCAGGATGTAATTCTATTCATTAAACATGTTTTTATTAAACCATTTCATGAAACTGAGGGGAAAATTGGATACATGTAATTAATCATCATCTGATCACCAGTCCAGCTTTTATAAGAAAGGCATGTTGTTGGTAGTTATTCCAAGTGTGGTGGTTGATTCATTATTCTGCTCCATCTGCAATCTTGAAAAGGATCAATGTAACTAACACTGTGTTTGACAATGACATTGGCCAGGAAGGGGTTGGTACCTCCATTAGAGATTTTTTACAACTCATAGATTATGAGGGATGTAATGTGAGGGTAGAAAGCAGAGCGAAACTCCACAACAGCATGAAGTCCTCAAGAGCCCTGAGGACTCTGCCTCTCTCAGGCACACCCACTGTGCTTGGTCTAACTGCTGTGCCACATTCCATAAGTTCTAATGGTTCAGCTGTTCCTCTTGCACAGCACCCAATATCTATCTATCTAACATTAAGTTAGGCAGGGTGTATATGTAAGTCAGAAATATATGCAACAATATTTTGTCTTTCCTTCCACCATGCACATTTACAGGATCAAAGACAGATGAGCTGCTACAGCTTACTTATTATTTATCTATCTGACCATTTCAAATACTGTGTTGTAAACCTGACATAAAGGATTATTTATACTGTTACTCCCAAGTGTACACAAAATCATCACTATTGCCTCTTTTACCCATGGAATGTGTACAATTCAACTTTAATGTGTTTCATCTAGCCAAGAACCCATCACCGCCTAGTAGTTCAGAGATAAAATATACAGTCCTGGGAGCCACTTAGCCATGTTTAACTTGTTTTATTTCTAGTAAAATTGAAAATGAATTAATTTCCCACATAATATATAATGCTTACTGTTCCCCCACTTTTACTCTATTTTTCATAATATTCAATTTTCTCAGAAATAGTTTCCATTAAAACATTCATTTTTATCTTAAAGTTTTCCATGTGCTTGGTCATTTAGTAAAGATATTTCTTCTATGTTTACTGTTTACCATTATTATTTTCTAAGATATTCTTATTTTATAATATCAGTGTGTTTGTTCAGTTTTATCAGAAATATTATCAATGAAAATCTTCAATTTTATCAGAAAATGTTTCTACTTCATTTTTCAGTATTTTAGAAATGTTTTTATGTCGTCAATTTTATCTGTATTATTTTGTATGAAAATCTACATCTTGAGCAAATATTTTAGCCATTTTGCAATTTTATCAGAAAATATTTCTTCTTAACACTCAAACAATTTAGAAATGTGTAATGAGTACTGTTTTTCTGTATTATTTTCCATGAAAATCTTCAATTTTAAGACATTTTGTAAAAATTTCAATTTTCTCATATATTTGATGTAAATCTTCAAATTATGAAAAAATATTTCTACTTAACACTTTAATGAGTTTAGAAATGTTTTCTGTATATACCATTTTATATGTATCATTCTCCATGAAAATGTTCAATTTTAATAATTTTTCTATACATCTTCAATTTTATCAGAAATATTTTCCATCAAAATCTTCAATATTATCAGAATTTTTTCTATGTGCTTGGTCAATTTCTATTTTTACTATTTTATGATTGTTGATTTCCAACAAATTCTATAACTTTAACACTTATTTCCACATATTTCTTCAATTTTATCAATAATATTTTCCATGAAAACCTTAAATTTTATCAGAAAATGTTTCTACTTACCACTTTAATTAGTTTAGAAAAGTTTAATATGCCTACCATCTTTTCTATATAATTTTCCTTGAAAATCTTCAATCCTAACACTTTTTGTATATATTTCTTCATATTTATCAGAAATATTTCCCATCAAAATGATCACTTTCATCAGAAAATGATTCTCCTTAACTCTTTATTAATTTAGAAAAGTTTTCCATTTCTCCCATTTTATCTTTACTATTTTCCATGAAAATCTTCTATTTTAACACTTTTTTCTAGCATTCGTAAATTTAATCAGAAATATATTCCATCAAATCTTTCAATGTTATCAGAAATATTTTCTGTGCTTGGTCATTTAGTAAAAGTAATCCAATTTTTATTTTTACCTTAATTATTTTCTAACAAATTCTTGTATTTTAACACTTTCTATATATTTCTTCTATTTTGTCAAAAATATTTTCTATGTAAACTTTCAATTTTTTCATAAAATGTTTCTATTTCCTTTTTAAATATTTTACAAATGTTTTTATGTCAGCCATTTTATCTGTATAATTTTCAATGAAAATCTTCAGTTTTAATATTTTCCTATTTATTTCTTTAATTTTTCATAAATATTTTTCATCAAATTCTATAATTTTATCAGGAATATTTTGTATGTGCTAGGTCAATTAGTAAATATATATTTTCTATGTTTACTATTTTCCATGTATTTTCAAACAAATTGTTTAATTTAACACCTTTTACTTTGAAATTTGCTCAATTTTATCATAATAGTATCCATTCAAATCTTAAATTTTACTAAGAATTGTTTCTCATTATCACTTCAGTATTTTTAGAAATATTTAATTTTCTCTACATTTTTTTTGTATTATTTTCCATGGAAATCTTCAATTTTAAAATTTTACTATATATTTTTTCAATTTATCAGATATATTCACCATCAAAATCCTCAGTTTCTTCATAAAATGCTTCCATGTGCTTGGTCAATTAAGATATATTTTCTGTTTTCTATTTTGCAATTATTATTTATACAAAAATCTTCTATTTTAACACATTTTCTATATATTTCTTCAATATTTTGAGAAATATTTTCCATGTAAATGTTCAATTTTATCAAAAAATATTTCTACTTAACTCTTTACAGAGTTTGGAAATGTTTTCTATGTCTTCCATATTATCTGTTTAATTCTCCAGGAATATCTTTAATATTAACACCCTTATCTATATATTTCTTCAATTTTATCAGAAATATTTTACATGAAAATCTACAATTTTATAAGAAAATATTTCTATTTAACACTTCAATTAGTTTCGAAATGTTTAATATGTCTTCCATTTTATCGGTATTATGTTCCATGAAAATCTTCAATTGTAAAACATTTTTGTATATATTTCTGAGGCTAAGAGACAGATGAGAGCTGTTTGGGTCATGTAGAATTTGACATTTGTTGACAGATGTGGACACACATCTGGTGTGGAGTGTCTAGAGTCATCTGTATCTCTTGGCCTGACGGACAGAACATGGAATACAGAGAATATACTATATTCTTTGTATTCATCTCTTAGTTAGAGTGTCAGATCTGAGAAATCTTGTTTTCTTGATTCCTGTCCACAGGCATCATCTCCAAGCAAGACTGTCCTCAGAAGGTCCCTCCAGTCTTGGATCTCCACATGCTGAAAGTGTTCCTGGAACTGCCTTCTAACAGGCCTTTTGTAGCAAAAACCTTGGAAGTAATTGTGCATCTGAAATTTGCTGCTACCAACTTGATGGGCTGGCTCTTCTCTTGATCCTGTCACAGTTCTCGATATTTAACACATTCGGAAATGAAGCACACCACTTTCCCATTGTTCTTCCACTGATAAAACTCAGTGGCTGAGATCTGTGGCTTTAGAAAGGGAAGTGACCAAAATTTGTGTCCTAGGAGAGTCTCCCGGGATGGGCACCTCAACTTCTGTTCAATAGAGGGAGAGCATTAACAGTAAGGCAATGCCTGAACCCCATGACCTAAACAATCCCTTGTGTGAACATTCTATTGTATCCTGGAGAGCTCTAGTTATCCCCTGTCATGTCACCAGTGATGTAACAACACCACCTGCTCTTAAAGGCTTTCAATTAGTCCTTTGAGAGTTCACCCATATTTATGTCTGCAAGATGGAGGAGGAGTCTACTTGAGAGCGAGAACTTAGAGAGATAAGAGCGAGGCCAAAGGAAGCTTGCTTTCCATCTCAAGTAAATCAGCAAGGAAGATGTGGTCCTGGAAAAGGCACAGTGAGCCATGAAACAGTGATTTAAAAACTCCTGAAGTATATTTTTCCTGAAGTAAAATTCCTGAAGAATACACGAGCCTGGCTTCCCAGTAATGGGTATCAGGAAATAGTGCTACTCTGAGGGTAATAAACTTTCCTGCTTATCATATTTCCTGATATTTGAGGATTCTAGTACATTAGTTTGTCCATCCCCAAAGACAAGAGCTGGCTTGTCATAAGCTATAATGCTGTGAATTTTTATATTTTCCTCTTTATGGTCTTGGGGGACAAAAGGAGACCATAAAGTGTCAGGAAAAAAATGATATCTCCCATTTTATATCAGTTCAACACTTCCAGGTTGTTTTCCTTGGTACAGTGGCTATCAGACTATTGTAACCCAGTGCAAAATACTCTTAGGAGACCTTACATTCTCAGAACTCCTCTGACAACCTTATCCCTGAGAATGAAGCTCTGAGCTTCCTGAATCAGGAGATTGGGTGACAGACATATCTCTAATGCAGTCAAAAATTGTCAAAATCAGAGAATGGATATATTTTCCAGTTCTGGATTATTTTGGTCGTTCAGCTGGATAAATTATTTTAGTCTTTTGATGATGGTTTGCCATACACAATTATTTGATACAGAGTCATGAGCCTAGAACTTATGGTAGAATCTGGTTTTGAACATACTATATGGGTACTTTGGGGCTGTGCCATTTTTAGTGCTTTCTGTAGCTATATGGTTGAGGGCTCTGAAGCCAAGGTGTACCATGTGCAGTTTTTAACAATCCTGGTGAAGCCATCTCTGAGTTTATTATAATCATGTGTAGGGAGGCAGCCCAAACACCTGGCTGTCTAGATACGCAAATCTCTAAAGGATGATGGGAGGCTGAGATCCACAGAGCAGACATTTCAAGCCTGTGCCAAAGTCTTTGGTGTCTCACTGGATTCCAGTTATACTCTCGTTCTTTTGGGCCTCAGCCTTGTCTGTGCATTCACCATGCTTTCTCACATTGCAAGTATAATTGTGTTCCTGTAGCCACAGAGGCTGGAGTATGCTATAAACCCCTCCCCTCAAATAGTGCCATCAAGAAGCAGGAAAAGTAAATGGAGAATCTTACCACTCACCTGATGCCCAGTGAGAGAAATGAGCTGCAAGATTATCTGGCATTTCTCACTGATGGATCTTGGGACTATACCTAGTCATTATTTTAAATCCCATGGTGTCATTCTTGCATCTGTGATGCCCCATCTTATATTTTAAAGGTCTTTTGTTCTGGGTGGCTGCACCTCCAGGATGTCACTATGCCCAATCTCATGTCTGTAAATCCTCCTCCAAGGATGAGTGTACCTTGGTACACTTTGGAAACCTTCAGCAGTTTATAAAGTTGTCCTGTTCTTGGTTCTCATTCCCACAATAACTTGCAATTTCTGACTGATTATGCTCCTGAGAACATACTGGGAGAGACTGCATTCCCAGTCCTACTGAGTGATGTCATGCAACCAGGGCATCCACCACTTGGATACATAGCTGTTGTTCACCTAATGTCAGGATAACCTGTTTTATGATAATCATAATTTGACAGTACACAGGATCCAGGATATCGCAACTCATATTATGTGCTCTTTGAGTATCATCCTGTGATGTGGTGTTTTAGGTGAGTGGTCATTGGAGTCTACACTCCTAGGGATATGTCCTACCAGAAGGAATATTCTTTCTATGAGATGATAGAGCAGGTACTATCATACCTGAAGAGATTAGAGAATTAGAACAATGAAGCCTTGGAGAACCACAAGATGTTAAAGAAGAAGAAATGCTTCTTCTGCTAAGTTCCGCTCAGTAAGAGCACCAGTTGTGCAATGGTCATTAATGCCTTTGTTTTTGGACTGCAAATTCTGTAGCCCTTATTTTATCCCTTGTGCCTCTTGTGCATCAGATAACCTTGTGGAATTTGAACTAAGTTTTGCTAAATGTGAAAGAGATGTATCATTCTCAGCACTGTCTTGTCAGACTCATCACCCTCAGGAATTAAAAAAAAATGTATGGAAGCTTTGATCTCAGACAGGGTTTACAGAGATGATTGCTATTGAACAGATATATAGCATATCCTTCCCTTAAATCTCCTGGTCTATCTTGAGAATATTTGTGCCCTACACAATTTTTGTTGTTTTGCCATTACCTTTGTCAGTCATGGAGAGCTGGAGATCCCTCATTCTTTTAGAGGGATGTGTATACCTATTTCTTATGGTCTTAGAATTTGAGCTCTAATTGTTTATTTTTCCCTTTTCTAGGTCTTCATGGGTTCCTGTGGTATGGATAGGTTCTTAAAACTGAACCATCTCTTTATATAATCATTTCATCCAAGGGATATTACAAGCCCTTCCTCCTTATTTGTGAGATTATATATATATATATATATATATATATATATATATATATATATATTTACAAAGTATAGTAGTAGTATTATATACAAATAATGGAAATCCTGATTGGACCTGTGAGGATACTGGAAGTTAGTGTGAAATAAAGTCTCTATGGAGACACTCTTTCTCTTGAAGCCTACAACTTAGATGTAAATTGGGCTGCTGATTATCCTTTGTCTAAAGGTTCTTGGGACAGGACAGATTGCTCCTAGTGCCTTGTACATGCCATCGAAATGCTCTACCAATGAGTTGCAGGTCTGGAATCCCATTTTCTTCTACAAAATTAAAGGGTAAATTGAATGAAGACATTTAGCTTGAAATTTGGCTATCCATAATTTGGCCATTGTAGAGAATGGCTGAAATAATGCTTTCAAGATTGGCAATATTTAGCTATCTTATAGAGAAACTAGACTCCAAAGTGTGTAATAAGGACATTTCAGTCTGAGAAAGTGTTATGTGAAACGATTCCCTACCTGCACATGTGCCAATAGAAGATGCTAGTTTAATCTATAGATCTAGAAGCATTATTCAAAGCAACCACATATTATGCTGAGGATACACAGGCGAATAAGTCATAGCCAGGCCCAGGCTCCTCTCAGGTACTAGTATGGACATGGAAACCTACTTAATATTCTAGTTCATTGATAGTGTGTCTTAAGCCTAGTCTCACAAAGTTTCTAGTGTGTCCTTTCTTTGTCAGGGTCAGCTCAAAAATACAAGTTGACTTAAGGCAAAGAGTTACAAAGTCTTCTGCCCAGATTCTCTGGATGTTGAACTTTGAAAAGCCTTGGTTTGCCAGGAACAATCTGGGCCCCTTTAGTTCATTTACTCCACATTTTACTCTCTTGTTTATATCCAGTCTCAGTAAGTCAGTGACATTCCATAAATCACTAATCAGTTGCCAAGAACAGACTTAACTTGGAGAGAGATTCTTAGGAAGAGTCACCTGATAGTAGAAAAACAAATGACTAGTATTGTGGGTGCAAGCTGGTGGCGTATGTTCTGCTCAAGAAAGATTTATAACCTGCTTTCTCTTGTTCTATCATTCTTCTCCCTGATCAGTTTTCACTGAAGATCTCCAGGCAGCTCTCTTTTTCTCTATGTGCTGCCTGTGACATTTCTCCAAGCAGTTTTCTCTTGCTATTCTAAAAGCATACACTTGAGAGTTTTTCTCTTTTAGCTCATAAGACCAATCTCTTATTTCACATATAAATCAAGTAAATTACTCCTACTCTCTATTTCATTATCCTATAAATCAGTATACTGGGAACCTAGCACCTAGTTTCTTAGGAGACAACAATCACATATTTCCCTTTAACTTTGCAAAATAATTTTGAAATCTGCTTCTCTCTGTTAAGCACAAATGATAAGCAAGCAGTGGTTACCTTTTCTAGAAATTACAACTTCTGCAACACCTGTGCATAATCTTGCTCTGTACCAAGCTGATCTTGAACTTAGTAATCTGACTGCCTTTAAAAAAAGATTACCTAAATCCCTTTATTTTGTTTCTTACTATGACTCAGACAAGTTGGCACAGAGTTCAGCTGCTTTTTTTATTTTAGTTTCATGAAGCCTGTAAACAATTCATATTGCATCCTTATATTTTCACATACTAGAGAAATTATCTATTATACTTAAAGAATTTTCCATATCCTAAATGGCTGAGCAGAAGATGCCAGCATTTATCATTTGCTGAGAAATAAGCCATGCCTTGCCTCTGGACTTCTGCTAGCTCTGATCATCATGGAGTCATTAACATTTTCAAGACAAACATTCCTCAAAGGAGGAATGTAAAATATGTACATTATTATATACAGGAGATTAATATCAATATTATATTACTACTATATTCCTGGTGGCCTGTGCCTGCTGGTTCTATTCCAAATGCAGTAACCATGTCATTCTGTCCCTAACAAGGCCATGTCAGTCAACCCCTTAAAACATTCCTTGTAATTAGTCAGTTGTCAGCTAGAAAAGATAATTCCTCAATATACTCTGAGACTTTCCATGGCAAAAGGGGCTCTTTAACTGTCATTCTAATTTTCCCGGCTGGACACACATTCTTTCTCACAGAAACCTGTTGGGCTAGACTCTAAATCCATACACTGTGGCTACACTGGAACTTCCTCCCCACAATTTTTAAATAAATATACCTTTCTTATTTTCAAGATGGATTCATTGTAATACCCCAGCCTCAAGAAGGATAATATTTATTTTGTATTATATAGATGTGTTTAATCTACATTGCCATCCCTGAGTACAGGTGAGTGATCTTCTCCAAAACTGATGCTAAAGTAAGTGATGCTGGGCCATGATTTTAAACCCACAGATATCATTGGGGACAATAGAGTGTCGCATCAATATTTGGTATCCTAAGAAAATTAACAGGTGTACCTCACTAACCTGTACTTTCACATCTAAAGAGGTATCTCCATTTAAATGGGAATGATACAGTAAAATCAAAGGAGCACATGTGCTGGAAGACAAAGGCCAATACAGAATCTGTAGTAATGGCTCCTAAATTAAGAGGGTTTGTTGTTCTCTAGGAGGTTGTATATGGTGTTTAACAAGGACCATCTGATAAGGGAGGATCTCATAACTTAATTTGGCAGCTTAGGGAATTGATTGCAGGATGGCTATAGTCATATTGTAGGCATAAATAAAAAACAAAATAAAAAGCAAAAAAAACCCCAAAAACTGAAACAAAAGACAACCACTCGTCCATATAAAATAAATATAAATATATACATGAGCAAAAACACAAACAGCAAAATAATCACATCAAAAATATGATCAGGGCCAATATCTATAAAAAGCTATTTCCTTACATGACTTAGAAGCTCGTTATCTCTGTTGTGTTGTCATCCTTGATGCTATATTACAAGAAAAAATTTAGCAAATAATTCTGCATTTCTGGATTTCTTTTATACTGCCTTGTGAATGTTTTTTATTGCCTTTGTATCTGAAGAGTACGGTGATCGACTTTCTAATAAATGTGTCCACAGTGCCAATACTGAATGTGGGTTATAGTGTACTAAATTTTAAGGCTAAAAATAAACATGACTATAATATGGTATGGATTGCATGATAAAGTGTGTATCCATGGAATAAGCCATGTTCTCCTCACAATAGACACAACCCCCTGAGTAGCTAGCTGGCTGAGAAATCACCATGTAACCCTGGTTACCCAGATCTTACAGGGAGTGATTTTTGACTGTACATTCTGAAGTTATAGTTGTATAACAGCACACCTGAATAACTAGGATGGTCTTAAGGGTGAAGAATTAGAAAGAAAATATCTATTTATAAGAGCAGATTTTTAAAAATATGTGTTTTTCCCTTTGTTTACTAGTGGTTTTCTTTATTTACATTTCAAATGTTTTCCCCTTTCCCAGATTTCCCCCTTCCAGAAACCCCCATTCTATCCTCCCTCCCCCTTCTTCTATGACGGTTTCTTCCAACCACCCAACTACCACATCCCCACCCTCAATTACCCTTAACTGGGGCATCTATCAAGCCTTCATAGGAGCAAGGACATCTCCTCCCATTGATGCCCAACAAAGAAATTCTCTGCTACTTTTGCACCTGGAGCCATGTGTACTCCTTGGTTGATGGCTTAGTCCATGGAAGCTCTATTGGGTCTGGTTGGCTGATATTGTTGTTCTTCCTATGAGTTTGCAAACTCCTTCAGCTCCTTCAGTCCTTTCACTAAATCCTCCAATGGAGACCCCATGCTAAGTTCAATGGTTGAATGAGAGAATTTACCTCTATCTGAAAGGCTATGGCAGGGCCTCTCAGCAGACAGCCATGTAAGGCTCCTTTCAGTAAGCATTTCTTGGCATTCATAATAATGTCAGGATTTGTATATGGGATGAATCCCCATGTTGGACAGTCTCTGGATGACCATTTCTTCAGTCTCTGCTCTACATTTTATCTTCATATTTACTTTTGTGAGTATCCTGTTCCCCTTCTCATAAGAACGAAAGCACCCATACTTTGGACTTCCTACTCATTCAGCTTCATGTTGTCTGTGAATTGTATCTTGGGTATTCTGAGGTTTTGGGCTAATATCCACATATCAGTGAGTTCTTTTGTGTGTTCTTTTGTAATTGGGTTATGTCATTCAGGATGATATTTTCTAGTTCTATCCACTTTCCTATGAATTTCATGAATTAATCATATTTACTAACTGAGTAGTAGTCCAATGCTTAAATGTATTATGTTTTCTGTCCATTCCTCTGTTGAAGATAATCTGGGTTGTATTCAGCTTCTGACTGTTATATATAAGACTGCTATGAGCATAGTGGAGTATGTGTTCTTATATCATGTTGGAACATCTTCTGGGTATATGCCCAGGAATGGTTTGGTTATGTCCAACTTTCTAAGGAGCCACCAGAAATGTTCTGCCAGCTTGCAGTCCAAACAGCAATAGAGGAATGTTCCTCTTTCTCCCAATCTTCGCCAGCCCCTGCTGTCTCCTGAATATTTCAGCTTAGCCATTCTGGCTGGTATGAACTGGAATCTCAGTGTTGTTTTGATTTGCATTTCCCTGATAACTAAGGATGTTGAACATTTCTTTAGGTGTTTATCAGCCATTCACTATTCCTCAGTTGAAGATTCTTTGTTTAGCTCTGAACACATTTTTAATAGGGCTATTTGACTCTAACATCAAACTAAATGGAGAGAAAATTGAAGTAATCCCACTAAAGTCAGGGACTGGACAATGCTATCCACTCTCTCTCTATCTATTCAATATTTTACTTGACGTTCTACCCAGAACTATTAGACAACAAAAGGGATATAAATTAGAAAGGAAGTAGTCAAAATATCACTATTTGCAATGATATAATATTATAATTAAATAACCCTAAAAATTCCATCAAAGAACTCCTAAACCTGATAAACAACTTCAACCAAGTGGCTGGACATAAAAGTAACTCAAATAACTCAGTAGCATTCCTCTACTACAAGGATAAACAGGTTGAGATAGATATTTGGGAAATGACACCCTTCATAATAGTCACAAAAAATATAAAGTATCTTTGTGTGACTCTAACCAAACAAGTGAAAGATCTGTATGACAAGAACATTAAGTCTCTGAAGAAAGTTATCAAAGAAGATCTCAGAAGATGGAAAGATCTCCCATGCTCATGGATTGGCAGGAATAATATAATAAAAATGAGCATCTTGCCCAAAGCAATCTACAGATTCAATTCAATCCCCATGAAAATTCCAACTCAATTCTTCAGAATTAAAAAGAGCAATTTGTGAATTCATCTGGAATAACAAAAATCCCAGGATAGCTAAAAGTATTCTCAACAATAGAAAATCTTTTGCAGAAATCAGGATCCCAGACCTCAAGCTGTACTACTGATATAAAATAATAAAAACTGAATGGTTTTGGTATAGTGACAGGCAGATCAATTGATGGAAAGAATTGAAGAACCAGAAATAAACCAAACACCTATCATTACTTGATTTTTCACAAAGTAGCTACAACCATCCAGAGGAAAAAAATACATCATTTTTAACAAATGGTGCTGGATCAACTGGATTCAGCATGTAGAAAAATGCAAAACGACACACTCATCTCCTTTTCCATAGCTCAGATTCAAGTAGATCAAGGACCTCCACATAAAACAGATAGATTGAAACTTATAGAGGAGAAAGTGGGGAAAAGCCTCAAACACATGGGCACAGGGGAAATTTTCCTGAACAGAATACCAATGGCTTATGCTCTAAGATCAAGGATCAACAAATGGGACCTCATGAAATTGTAAAGCAGCTTCTGTAGGTTAAAGGCCACTGACAATAGGACAAAACAGCAACCATCAGTTAGGAAAAAGACATTTACCAATCCTCCATCCAATAGATGGCTAATATCCAACATATAAAAATATGTGTTGTAAAAGGAGAGTCATTATAAAGTGTAAACAGCCAAAGTAAAACTGAAGAAAGTAACATAGATGTATAACATCTCAAAATAATAATAATAAAATAATCAAATGCAAACACCCAAACCAAATTTTGCTAACCTCATTCTCTCACTGCAGATTCGTTTGTACTGACCTGAAGCCTGTGACTGGTCTTGGAAATTAATTAATAACAAGGCTGTCACCTCATTTCTTTCAAGGTGATTGTCAGAAAAGGAAAGTAAGTCAGACCCTGAAGCAGGGTGGCTGGCACACTGGCACACTGGCCATATAAAATGAAGGCCTATTCACATTAAGGAGATAGAATATGAGGATGAAAATATATTCAAGGATTTCTGCTTGCTGGGTCTGGGCCCAAAAAGGTGGCTCCTAATCCAGTAGCTCCTTCTGCAGAGGCTCCTATTGTGTTGTTGCCAATTCTTGCTCATGCTAGAGTTTCTTAGAGGGGAGAGAGGAAGGGAGTTAAAAAACAGGTTTGGTGAGTTCCTGTCAGGCTAGCTGTTAGGTTACTACTTTCCACTACTTCAACTGCTCAGGAATGTCAACATTAAAATTGTAAAAAAAAATCAAAATCCATGAAGCTTTGCCTAGAAATTTTCTATGCCTTAAAACTTTGTCGGAATTTGATCTAGTTACTGTATGTTCTCTGTTTTACTAGAAATTCTAGGACTTTCCCCTACAACTCCTGGACATTATTTTGTAAATATAACCTACCATAGTCAACAGCGTATGAGAAACATCCTACATGTTCATGATGAGATACTGATGGACCACATCATTTTGTAATTAGATATATTATAGGAATTTTTGCTTTGTGCCTAAACAAGGTCATGAGACTAGGTCAGTCCTTGTGCTCAGGAGACATTTTGCACTCAATCCACTTGTATGATTGAGCATCTCATTCTGGAGAGCCTCTCCTGTAGTTTGCCCTAGAATAATGGTCCTGCATATGCACAGCCCCAAAAAGAAACCTGAACTTGGTTTGAACTTGAGCTTGGAAAATGCTTCCTGGTTCTCTATGGGATTCTGTTAGAGAATATTCCAGTAAAGGTAATATATCTGAACAAGTAAACCTTGCCAGTTTCCACCTATATATTATTGGTACAACCCAGGATGTATATTTCTGTGATAATTTAGAATTCTATCAAATATGATTATGAGTTTGATTGACAGTGTTTTATTTTATTTTCTTAGACAGTTTATTATAGCAAGTATTAAAAGAAAAGGTAGTAAATACAATTCATTTTAATTTTGGTATCAATATCCAAAATTTATACTAATGAAAGCCTTAAATTATATCAACATTCAAACTTATGTACCAATGTAAGAAAATAAAACAGTAATTTTTTTGTCAAAATATGAAGATCTCTAGCAATGTAAGATTATGGTTATAAAATGTTTTTGTTTGAGAGTAGATTTGATAATCCATCCCTATTTTGTATTTTTTAAGATATTACTCTATCCTCCTTTATTCGCTTTAACCATAAACACAAGGCAAAAGTAAACTTCAGATATCTAAGGTAAACCACTGGTCAGCAATTATAATCTTGGACTAGGTTTTACCCACCAATAATATTTAAAGCCAAATAGCCAAAATTTGAGTCTCAGTAAGTCTGAATAAGCTAGATAGCGATAAGCTTAAATTACAAAAACCATAAAGGGAGAACAGCCAAAGTAGGGAGGAATAAGTGAATTCTGAAGCCCCCCAGCACCAATAGGAATTCAATATGAGTCCATGCTCCTCCAAAAGAATGACTAATATTCACTTGCCCTATACTGTCCAAGGTAACGTGGAAACATCAAAAATTATCAGGCAAGTAACCTCAAGGTAGGACAGGATATCTGAAGAAAGGACAATCAAAGTATCAGTCCTCTAACAGTCAGCAGCCTGACTTATCTCTCATAGTGTGAATCACTTTTCAATCTCGAAGCTACTGAGGATGTCAGGACAATGTTGAGAAGCATAACAGTTTCTTTCACACTCAGCCAAACTAAGTCTAAGAGGCACAAAGCTAGTTTATTACCAAAAGGGAGAAGGGATTGGAAGAGACCTGCAGTGTCCAGTTCATCAACAGTGAAAGGCAGACATGGGCATTCCCCAACTGCTGGGCTCTCTCACGGGCAAATATCAACAGAAACCAGTCTCATTCTTGAGCTCCTCGAACATCTCTGCAGCTTCATTGTTCTCATTATCCAAGCTCTACATGCAATACTCACATCAATGACACACGCTCTGGCTTCAAGCCTACATTTCTGGGTCATCTGAACCCTTATTTCTGTCTTTGAAGACTGTCATGGGGGCTCCCTCTTGTGATACAGACCTCATGCTGAAAACATTGTAGATGTTCCCGAACAGAGAAATGTAAAAAGAAAATATAAAGTATTTACAAAAAAACAGAATTACTCTGGTGAAAAAAGCAGGGATATTATGAAAGTTTCACACAAATTAATGGCACTAGAAAAAAATTATCCTAAACAAGACATCCTAGTCTCAGAAAGATAAGCAGTATGTATTCACTCCTAAGTGGATATTAATATAAAAATAGAGAATAATAATCCTGTAATTTTATAATATCCAGTGTGTATTTGTTTAAAAATTGTTCTACCACAGAAATAAGGATTGTGGGTTAAAGAGTATTATATATTAGCAATAAAAAGATATACAATAGAAAGATACACTATGGTAATGATTGTTTCCTAAACTGTGTATCCGTGGAATAAATCATGCTATAAATTCTGCATGAGTTCTGGGTTTACAGGATTGGTAAAACACATTCAAAAAAGATGATTGTCTTAAGAGTGAAGAGTTGTAAAGCTACCTTCAATCACAAAATCACGTTTTAAAAACAAACTTTAAAAGGACAGTCAATATCATCAGGGAATTGCCTTAGTACATTTTGATGAATGGTAATAAGATTATATAACATCCTAATACCGAATCAAATCCTAAACAAACAAAAGCAAAATCCCAAACCAAACCCCAAAGAGAAAATTATGCTAAGAGCGATCCTCTCACTTCAGATTAGAGTTCACAGGCCTATAGTTGGTTGCTGCTCTTGTACACATAGTGGCAAGGCAATCACCAAAATTCTCACACAGGGTGCTGCCAGGGAAAAGTAATCAAATGTAGAAGCAGATGTGCTTACTCATTGTCTATGTATTAGTGTGTGCTGACCCTATGTAAGTGAAATATGAGAAAGAAAAATCATCAAAAAATCTGTGTTTTGGGGCATGGGGTTTAGCAAGTGGCTCCTCATACAGAAGCTTCTTCTTCTGGTTTCACTCTTCCTGTTCTATTGCCACTCAAGTTCACACAGCAATTTCTCTAACTTGAGGGATGAACGCAGTTAAGACACATGCCCAGTGTAGATTTGACAAGTCAGCTATCAGGCTGCTATCTCCCATTTCCTCATCCTTACTGGTGAGGCAATTTTGATCTTTTAATTATAATCATTGTTTGTACCCCCAAATAAGAATACTCAAAGAGTACCTGGGCTTTGAATTTTCATAGCCTTGAACAAGTGTCAGAAATTGTTCTAGGTACTGTATATTCTCTGTTCTACTAAAATAACTGGGTTTTTCTCTTACAATACAGGGAACCATCATTTTGTACAGGGAACCTACCAGAGTTAAGAGAATAGGAGTGATATACAAGTTATTCATGATGAGTTTCTGATGGATCACAACATTTTAGTGACAGACAGAATACAACATTGCAGCCTAACCACCTGAACCAGAAAATAATTCTACATCAGTGCTCCTGTTCAGTCAGGATGCACCTTGTACCCAAGCAACATGAGAGATAGAGCCTGTCATGCTGAAGCATCATTTATTGAGTTCTGTGTCTGAAAAGAATATCCCTGAACAGGCTCTGGCACTAAACAGAAACCTGAATTTAGTTAGGACTAGAGCTAGGAATCTATATTCTCGTTCTCCATAGGAATCTGTTAAAGAACACTCTCATGAAGAATCTGATCATGTTCTCAGCAGAGTCATCTGCATGGATTCATCCCGGAAACCCCTTCATATATTCTATACAGAGAAACATTTTCACAGATATACGTAATGAATGTAGAAAGGAATGTTATCATAGTGGAATCTGAGTTTTAGGAGACTGTTTTAAATAAACATACAATTTCCAATTTAAATTCCCTTTGCAGATGATATGAGAGTATACATAAGCAACCGAAAAACACCACCAGAGAACTCCTACAGCTAATAAGCAACTTCAGAGAAGTGGCTGATATAAAATTAAATCAAGCAATTCAGTAGCCTTCCTATACTCAAAGGATAAACAGGTTGAGAAAGAAATTTGGGAAATGACAGCCTTAGCAATAGTCACAAACAAAGTATCTTGATGTGAGTCTAACCAAACTAGTGAAAGATCTGTATGACAGGAATTTCAAGTCTCTGAAGAAAGAAATTGAAGAAGACCTCAGAAGGTGGAAAAATCTCCCATGCTCATGGATTTCCAGTATTAATATAGTAAAAATGGCCATCTTGCCAAAATCAGTATACAGATTTAATGCAATCTCCATCAAAGTCCCAACTCAATTCTTCGTAGTGTTAGAAAGAGCAATTATCAAATTCATTTGGAATAACAAAAGACCCAAAATACTAAAATTATTCTCGACATTAAAAAGAACTTCCGAGGGAATCAGTGTCCCCGATCTCAAGCAGTACTGCAGAGCAATTGTGTTAAAAAACTGTATGGTATTGGTACAGTGACAGGCAGGTTGATCAATGGAATAGCATTGAAGACCCAGAAATGAACCCACACACCTATGGTCACTTGATCTTGGACAAAGAAGCTAATACCATCCAGTGGAAAAAGATAACCTTTTCAACAAATGGTGCTGGTTCAACTGGTGGTTAGCATGCAGAAGAATACAAATTGATCCATTGTAATCTCCCTGTACTAAGCTCAATTCTAAGTGGATCAAGGACCTACACATAAAACCAGACACACTGAAACTAATAGAAAAGAAACTGGGGAAGAACTTTTAGCACATGGGCACAGGGGAACATTTCTTGAACAGAACACCAATAGCTTATGCTCTAATATCAAGAATTGACAAATGGGACCTCATAAAATTACAAAGTTTCTGTAAGGCAAAGGACACTATCAAAAGGACAAAATGGCAAGAAACAAATTGGGAAAAGATATTTACCAACCCTACATCCAACAGAGGGCTAATATCCAAGGTACTCAAAGAACTCAAGAAGGTACTCTCCAGAGATCCAAATAACCCTATTGAAAAATTTGGTACAAAGCTAAACAAAGAATTTTAACCTGAGGAATATCAAATGGCTGAGAAGCACCTAAAGAAATGTTCAACATCCTTAGTCATCAGGGAAATGAAAATCAAAACAACCCTGAGATTTCACTTCATAGCAATCAGAGTAACTAAGATCAAAACCTCAGGAGACAACAGGTGCTGGCAAGGATGTGGAGAAAGAGGTATGCTCCTCCACTGCTGGTAGGATTGGAAGCTGGAACAACCACTCTGGAAATCAGTCTGGTGGTTCCTCAGAAAACTGAGCATCATACTACCAGAGGACCCTGCTATACCACTCCTGGGCATATACCCAGATGATTCTTCAGCATGTAATAAGGACACATGTTCCACTATGTTCATAGCAGCTCTATTTCCAGAAGCTGGAAAGAACCCAGATGTCCCTCAACGGTGGAATGGATACAGAAAATTGGTATATTTAAAATATGGAATACTACTCAGCTATTAAAAACAATGAATTCATAAAATTCTTAGGCATGTGGGTGGGACCAGAGAATGTCATCCTGAGTGAAGTGACCCAGACACAAAAGAACACACATGGTATGCAGACACTGAAAAGCGGATATTAGCCCACAAGCTCGGAATACCCAAGAAACAATTCATATATCAAATGATGCCCAAGAAGGAGGAAGGAGAGGCCCCTGGTCCTGGAAAGGGTCAATGCAAAAGTACAGGGGAATCCCAGGACAGGGAAGCAGGAAGGGGTTGATTGCAGAACAGGGGAAGGGAAGAAGGCTTATGAGACTTTTGTGGAAGGGGAATCATGAAAGCGGAAATCATTTGAAATGTAAATAAAGAATATACGTATTAAAATAAAAATATGCAAGATTAAGGGACTAGGAAAAAATAAACATACAATTTTAGAAAGACATGATGCTGTATCACATGGGGTTCCATCATGGGGAGGCAGAAGCATGCAGTTCAGGGACAGCCTACACAGAATTTATTAGACTTCACAGAAGGAAGTCACAATGCCTCAGACAAATGGAGTATCAAACATATTTCCCCCCCGGGAGGATTTCTTTTGACTAGAAAAATAACACTTTGAGATATTCTTTTTCTTCCTGTGGATTAGGGCCAGGATAATGAGCTTAATGCCATAAGAGACAGGATCAATAAGTGGATATTAGCCAAAAAGAAACTCAGAAACCCATGATACAGCTCACAGACTATAGATGAAACCCAAGAATAAAGTAGATCACATCAAAGTGTGAATGCTACAGTCATACTCAGTAGGGAGAAGAGAATAATCTCTGAGAAGTACACGGAGAGAAGTATCTCGTAGCGAGAGAGGAGGGGAAGGAAAAAAAAAAAACAGGAGCCAGTTTAGATCTTGGAGAACATGAGTAAGAAGTACAGAGGTCAGGAATTTGAAAGTAGTTGTGTAGCAGTGGGGGAGAGAGAACTGGGATAGCCTCTAGAATATCCCTGATGCCAGGGACACAAGAGGTTCCCAGGACCTAACAGGGTATTCTTTAGCTGAAATGCACAACAAAGAGGAGATAGAAACTGTAAAGAAAATATCCAGTGGATAGGCACGGCCCCCAGTTAAGGGATAGTGTCACCAACACACCTCAAAAATATTAATCCAGAATTCCTTCGGTCAAAAAGGAATGCAGGGACAAAGAGGGGATCAGAAATTGAAGGAAAGAGGATCCTGAGATTGCCTTACTTGGGATATATTCCATCTGCTGATAACAAACTCAGAGACTATTGCTAAGGATATGAAGTGATTACTGAGAGGTAATAGCTGTCACCTGAAAGGCTGTCAGAGCCGGACAAATACAGGTGAAGATTTACACAGCCAAATATTGGACTGAGCATGAGGACCACAGTGGGGGAAGTTAGAGCAAATACTGTAGGAGATGAAGGGATTTGCAACCTCATAGCAAGAATTACAATATCAACCAAACAGGGCCCCCAAAGCTCACAGGGACTAAACCAACAAGCAAGGAATACATAAGGGTTACTCGTGGCTTGACCTAGTTATGTAGCAGAGGATTGCCTTAGCTAGTATCACTGGAAGGGGAGCTCCTTGGTCCTGAGGAGGCTTGGCCTAGGATAGGGGAAGGCTAGACCACTGAGGCAGGATTGAGTGGTTGTGTGGCAGAGCACCTCATAGTGAATCAGGAAAGGAGATGATAGAGGACTTGTGGACAGGGATTTTGGAAGTGGGATAACATTTGCAATGTAAATAAATAAAATAAGCAATAAAAAGTGAAATAAAAATAGACTAGATCCAAAGCACTGATAACACATGGGATTCCACAGGCTAAATCCAGCATGGGCTTGTACATCATCTGTAGGACCTTAAAATGGTGTTGTAGCTTTTCTGTTGAGTCCTTTTTCTCTATGGCCAGCAACTTCAGCTATGACATGTGATGGAACATTTCCTCTAGTCTTTCCCAACTCTATTCATTAGAAGATGGTGTTCTTAGGGAAGGGTTGTACATGGACAGGCACAGATGTTCATAAAGGGGAAATCACATAGAGAGGATATTGAAAGATTAGTGGTCAGACAATCAAGCCAGATCTTTCCCTCCAAGGTTCTGAGGAAGTAAGAGTCTTTGTTTTGTAGTACTGAAATAAAAGGAAGAAACCAATTTGACCTCTCTGTCCAATATATACGGGTACCCAATACCACCCACAGATCTCATGTTAGACTTAGACTAAGCACACCAGCTCTTTCAGAAGTGTTGGATAAGTTTACTATCCATCCCTTGGAAACTAAAATAGTGGTGTTGATTGGGTCTGCTTGGGTAGAAGCAAAAATTCTCCAGTTGTATAGCACCACCAGTAGAAAGTCCTTCAAATATCCATGGTCATGTCCTCAGTTCCCAGCTATAATCTCCAGAAAAACTCAGAGAATACAGGACTGACAGGCTCAACCTTCTGTCTGTGTGAACCAAGTGATGGGCAAAGGGAATAACCCCATTTGGGTTACAAAAAGTGCAAAGAAGGCCATAATTCACTCAAAGTACAGACAATATTGATCCTTCTATCTAATAGGTTTGGACATATCCCTCACTTGTATTCCTCATTTGATTGTAGCTTCAAGTTGGGAAACAATATTCTTACAAATGAAACAGTTTTGTACAAGAGGATAACTTTCCAGAATACTTGTGCACAGAAAGAGAACTGAATAATCACATTATATGAGATGTGTGGCTGGATGACTAAGGTGATATTTGAATGTATAGATTGGTGGGTGAGCAGACAGGTAGTACTAGGCAGTACATGTATGACTCTACATGCTGGTCCTGGTGTTCACTATGGGTCCATACACTTTGGCTTCAATGCCCAAAGTGCTTGTGCAGCAGGACATGACCCCCCTGATCTGTCTTATTCTGCTATCTCAGAATGTTCAAATTATTCTTCAGTTGGGTTTGTTCCATTAGTTTTCAGCTGTGAGTGTTTTGAAAATCAATCTCAGAGTAAGTCCCTTACAGACTCATATTTCTTCAAGTGTTCCTTAAACCAAGTAATGCACAAATGGAATAACCCCATTTGGGTTACAAGAAGTGAGGAGAATGCCGTAATTCAAATTTCAGAAAACAGTGATCCCTCCTTGTTTAAGTCTCTCATGAAGACTTAGAAAATGCCCAATAAGGCCATGACAATGTGAAATCAAGTATATCAGCAAAGGAAAGTCAATTCAGGGAGGAATAAGCACATTGTGAAGCTCTCAACCAGAAGAATAATCCACGGTACCCCAAGAGAATAAGGAATCTATGTGTCCTTGGCTGTCCAATGTAATCAGGAAACGTCAAACTCTATGGTCCAAATAACCCCAATGTAAGACAGGAGAGCCAAGAGAATGGCAAGGCTTCTCCATAATAATGAGCTCTGTAAAACCCTGTGTAGGCCCCAGAGGACCAGAAATGCCAGATACCATTCTCAAGATGCGAATCACTTTTCTATCTAGAGGCCTCTCAGGCTCACAGGACAATGCTGGAGGGGTAACAGTCTCTGTCACACTTAGTAAATCCTAATCCCATTGCCCTTGGGCATACTGATGGCTAAGAGGCAGAAGGTATACAACAAGAGCTTGAGATTCTCCAGTCCAGAAACAATGAAAGGCACAAAGGTCCATTTTAAAAATATCAGGGTCCCTTGAATGTACTTACCAATAGAAGTCATTCTTTTTAAGTTCCCCAAGGTTCTATGATCCTTCAGATATCTCACTCTCTAAGCACTCTTGGTCTCTTATAAAAAGTAGTTGTCCTTGGAGAGAGCCTAGCACCAGGTGAAAAGAACCTCTTGAATACAGGCCATGCAGACTCAGACTGTGTCCTCAATGACCCAAAAGTAGGAGAAGTCATAGTCTGGATCCTATATACTGAGAAATTATGGTGGTATTAAACTTTTTATTCTTGACCAAGTCCAGCAGAGAATATGTTTAGAGGTAGACGGAACTTGGCTGCAAGAGCGCCATAGTAGGCCTGAAGGGACAATCTATCCTAATACGTTCCCAAGAGTCTATGCCACAGGTCTTGACACAACAAAGACCTGTGATTTCATTTTATGTTTTTTACAACAATTTTATATGCATGATAGCTATTACTTCAGTGTGAGGCATTGCACAGAATTCTGAGAATAAGAACCAAGAGCAGAACAGTTTTAAATATTGCCCAAGGGATTCCAATATGCCTCCAATGTGACCACATAGGCCAAGAGCAGTGCTGTTGTAAGTGGGTTTCCAGATGTTGCCAGCAACATTCTGAGACAGATGTATCGACAGTACAAATTGTAGACAACACAATATGCAATTATTTTATATTTGTATATATATATAGTATATTATATATTATATACATTATACATATAATATATAAATATATATGTGTGTGTGTATGTGTGTGTTTTTATATATATGTGAGTGTGTGTATATACGTGTGTGTGTATGTGTATGCCTATGTATAGATACACACACACACACATATATAAATATATATTTATATAAATATTTATATTTATATAAATATATATAAATATATATAAATATATATAAAATATTATATATAATATAAATTATATAATATAAATTTTATATTACACATATATATTTTATATATATATATTTATATGTGTGTGTGTGTGTGTGTGTGTGTGTATGCAAGGGGAATAAGCTGAGAGTGAGAGTGAAGTAAATAAAGAAACGTACAGAGCCTCAGAGATTCAGAGAAATACAAAGAGAGACAACACAATGGGATGTAGAAAAATATATTGAACAATATTAACTCAAAATATAAGGTACAGGAGGAAGAGTAATTTATGATACTCTTCCAAATTGAAAAAAATAAGTGCTCAATTTCTTGACTTTATCAGGAATATCTCAGTCTTTTTTAAATATCCTCCTATCCATAAATATCAGCAAAAAAGTTCAACTAAAATAACATTAGAGTGAACATGGAGGGGAATGCACAGCTGTCTTTTAAGACACACAGAACCAGTCAATAATGATGATTATATAGTGAAATATAGAACTATTGGAAGTGTATGGGTCTCATGTTGTCTAAGATCAATTACAGATTCCCAAGGCCATATTAAATTAACTCTTTTTTCAGGTGATGTTTTGAGGCTCTGTTTCTAGGCTTCTATAATTTCTATAAAGAAAATTATAAATAAAACTCAAGTTTCTCAAGAGGAACAAACCCTAAAATAATTACATTAAATCATCAGGAACAAAATAATGAAAATATCTGACTGGTCATACACAAATGAATAAGGACACAGGGCTGGGCCTGATTCATTCTAGAACTTCTGTTACTAAATGATGAGTTGACTATCATCCCTCATGTTGCATGCTCCATAGTATGGATCAGGCTTGTATAGTGAGGAGCTGCTGTCTATCTGAGGAGCAGTGCATAGGGAGCCAGGGTTACTGGCATAGGTAACTCTATGGGAACTGTAAGGGAACAAAATATTTTTTTTTATTTTCTATATTTTTTATTTATATTCCAAATGATTTCCTCTTTCCCATATCCTCCCTCACCGAAAGTCCCATAAGCCCCCTTCCCTCCCTCTGTTCCCCATTCAACCCCTCTGTCTTCTCTGTCCTGGCATTCCCCTACATCCAGTCTTTCCAGGACCAGGGGTCTCTCCCCCATCTTCTTGGAAATCTATTGGTATGTGAATTGCGTCTTGGGTATTCCGAGATTCTGGGTTAATATCCCCTTATCAGTGACTGCATACCATGTGTGTTCTTTTGTGATTGGGTTACCTCACTAAGGATGTTGTTTTCCAGTTCTTACCATTTGCCTAAGAATTTAGCGAATTCATTTGTTTTTAATTGCAGAGTAGTATTCCATTGTGAAAATATACCACATCTTCTTTATCCATTCCTCTATTAAGGGACATCTGGGTCCTTTCCAGTTTCTGGCTATTATAAATAAGTCTGCTATAAACATAGTGGAGAATGTGTCCTTATTGCATGCAGGTAAAGCCTCTGGTTATATGCCCAGGAGGGGTATAGCCGGATCCTCCAGGACTGTCATGCCCAGTTTTCTGAGGAACCGCCAGACTGCTTTCCAGAGTGGTTGTACCATCTTGCAATACCACCAGCAGTGGAGGATTCTTCCTCTTTCTCCACATCCTCACCAACAATTGCTGTCTCCTGTGTTTTTGTTCTAAGCCATTCTGACTGTTGTGAGGTGGAATCTCAGGGTTGTTTTGATTTGCATTTAGATTCAGAAAAATCAAGCAGTCACGGTCATGAATGGTACACTGAACAGTTTGGCTAGAAAAAACATCAGGACATCCCTGGTTGGGTGTCAGTGTCTGTATGATCTGTAGACACAATGCACTTGATTTCTAGCCAGCAGGGAGCACCAAACATAACACTTAACAGTACCTGTATGTTGTCTGGATTATGGAGAAAATCAGGTCACAGAAAGGTAACTGTTCTCAATCAAGTTGCTGAGAGAATAGAAAGAAATCTAGTGAGCTGACCTAGGCAATGTTAGTGGAAGAAAAAATTCTGGTGAAATCATATGACAGTATGGTCATGAATGAAGGCAGTCCTTGCTCTCAATATTCTTATGCAGACTGACTTCTGCCTGCTTATCCATAAGAAGAGGCTTTGCCTCACCTTGCAAACTGCAGGAGGTAATACCTGAAGCTCATTCATTTTACATATTGATTATGTACACAACAACCTCCCTGGGGGCATCACATTGCCATCTTTCAGGTTGTAAATGAAGCATCCAACTTATTCAGTGTTATCAGCAAGGGGTCATGAGACATTACTAAAAGGAATTCTGCAGGATTCCTCAACAGTTCTTTTCACCATGGACATCTGGGTCGTTTAAAAAAATTTATGGTAGGTTAATCGATTCCCATGTACACACACACACACACACACACACACACACAGTAAGACTAGAGGACAATTGTGGGAATTTTGTTCTCATTACCATGTGAGTTGCAAGAAGCTTTCTAGACTTGGCAGCAAGTATCATTACTTACTGAAACATCCCATTATCTGAATCCTTCAGCAAAGGAAATTCATGTTTTTCATCTGTATTTATGATCTTTGGAAAAATATCTATATATACATTTGCATAATACTAATTTTCTCTCTATTTGTCTCTCTCTGTCTCTCTCTCTCTTTATCTCCTCCTCTCTCCCTCTGTATGTATGTACATTTATATATGTGTGTGTGTATAGTGATAATAAATATAAATTATATATATATATATATATATATGTTTTACTGATACTATACAGATTATTTCCACTCAAGAATGATGATTGGTTTTTATAAAAAGACACAAGAAAAGAAGGAATTCATGGGAGGAGTGGCTGTGTGGCTGAAAGTTTAATTCCATAAATGCCTTTATAGAGAAAATCCAATTATTCTTGTCTACAACTCAGATGTAATTGGGTTCTTAATTTTCTTCCCTGAAATCCCCTAGGGCTCATAATGTTTCTATGGCATTGTTCATACTAGAGAAATATTCTACCACTGAACTACACTTCATGATTATAAGCCCATTCTTCTTCTCTAACAATTACTGGGCAGACTCTATGAAGACATTCAGCTGCTGTTTTGGCCTTCCCAAAACTGGTCCTTGGGAATGGCTGATAGAATATGATCAAGACTGGGAATGTTTAGATATCTGACAGAGAATAGATGGGTCTCAGGCCACACTGTCTACTAAGGACAGTTTAGTCTGGGAAATACTGATATCAAACTATTGTCTAACAGAAGATGCCACTAGTAGAAGAAGCAAGGTTAGTCTATCCCATCTGGTATTATTTACCAAAGTAACTAAACACTATACAGAGGACATCCAGGTGAGTAAAGCAAAGCAAGGATCAGGATATTTACAGGTACTAGGATAGACAATGAGACTCAGTATTGGAGTTACTTAGTTCTGGTTCCTAGTGCTAGTCTCACCTAGTTGCCATTGTGTCTGTAGATGGTACTTTCTGTGTCTGGGTCAGTTCATAAAGATCAGGTTACCTATGGCAGAGAGTAAACAAAGAATCTACCATACTTCTCTGTATGCTAACCTTTCAAAAAGTCCTGATTTGCCAGCATAAACAGCAGCTTCAACTGTCCAAGAGACCTAAGTGGGTAATTCTTAAGGAAATATTGTCAAATAATGTTTGACAACATAAGGTCACATAACCTGAATATAGATTTACCTAAATAATTTGGTTCCAAATTACCACTGTCTAATAGGCACTGATTATAAAAGAGCCAAATGGCAGAAGTGATCTGTGATGTTCTGCTGTAAAATAGTAAATGTTACCTCCTTCCTGCCTCTTTCTGGTCTCCTTTTATTCCCACATAATACCCTCAATACCTAGTAAGAGTAAAAAGTAGGAAGTAACAGTAAAGTTACTTTGGCTTTGCCAGTACCTGCTTTGGGATGAACACCTATTATGCTGGAATTGTTTCCTTTCTGGAATTTTGATAAGACAAAAAGCTCATTAGCTTGAGAGAGTCTTTGTTTCCTGTGACCAATTACTTAGAAGCCAGGCTCAAGTATGACTTCTCCTGGAATTTTAAAGTCTCCTTCTCAGGACTCATTGTTTCTTTAGAACCACCACAGTTTTCTTAGTGGTTTACACTTGAACACCTGATTTCATCCTCTCTCTTCACTAAGTTTTGTTCTCTCTTCTTGTAGACTGTTTTGCCTTGACAACAATAATATGGGTGAAATCTGTAGGGGCTAAGTGATACACTAGGAGCAGTTGAAGTTGTTACAACATTGGTTACATCACAGGGGATGGCAAGAGCTCTCCAGGGAAAAATAGAATGTCCAGACAAGGGACTGCTTATGTCATATGGAACAGCCTTTGCCTTCCTGATAAGTTTCTCCCTGTAACGACTAGAATCTGAAGTACTCTTTTTTTTTTCAGAAGTCTCCTGGGACACAGACATTTAGAACCTCTTTCTTCCAAAACAAGAGATCTTGACAACTGAGTTTTTTCAATGTCAATACAATGAGAAATTGATGCACTTTATTTTCTACCACTCTTTTTATTAGATATTTTTCTTTCTTTACATTTCAATTTTTATCCCCTTTCCTGATTTCCTCTCTGGAAATCTCCTATCAGATTCCACCCTGCTTCTATGAGTGTGTTCCCCCCACCCACCAAACCATTCCTGCAACCTGCTTCATATTCCCTACACTGGGGCATCAAGCCAACACAGGACTAAGGGCCTCTTCTCCCAATGATGCCAAACAAGGCCACGCTCTGCTACATATGCAGCTGGAGCCATGTGTCCCTCTATGTGTACTCTTTGGTTGGTGGTTTAGTTCCTGCAATATATAGGGGGGAGGTCTGTTTGCATACATTTTAAATGACAGGAACTCTGAATGGATGAAGAGAAAAACCATTCCATCTAGTTGGTTGCAGAAGACTTGAGATATCCACTTCCTATCTGTGATTTATCTGCAAAAGATTTTTACAAAGGTGTCCCAGGACCACCTTCAACTGAGCAGTAGGAATACACAGCAAGGATTATCACTTGGTGTCCAAATATGGAAAGCCATACTGGGCCAACACAAATTATTAACACAAGATTGGTAATCTTATAGACATCCACCATCTACAAAGGATCAAAGGTTCCTCACATATTCACACAGCATGTTTGATCAAATCTTCTTAAAGATGTAGTGCTGACATAAATACTGAGTGGATTTCTAATAGATTTGAAAATTCAATCCATAATTTCACATAATATTTCTCACTAAGCAAAATTGTATAAGAGATATTCATGAAGGCAGGGTCCATAACAAAGAACTGCTTGAGGACTCTTTCAGAAGCCATCCAAGCTGCATGACTCCTCTGTCAATGACAAAGAACCATACTCAACAGTTTTGGAGTCATCAGGAGTCCTGCTTGTGCTCTTCTTCCATTTGTCTTGGTCTTACTTAATCTCTTGATTTTAAGTGACAGTCAGACGAAAATAACAGTGCTAATATCTCTCAAAATTTAAGTAAAAAGAGCAGCAAAGAACTAGAATCTGTTTAGGTGCTTCTCGGCCATTAGATATTCTTCAGGTGAGAACTCTTTGTTTAGCTCTGTACCCCATTTTTTAATAGGGTTACTTGCCTCTCTGGAGTTTACCTTCTTGAGTTCTTTGTATATATTGGATATTAACCCTCTGTCCGATGTAGGGTTGGTAAAGATCATTTCCCAGTTAGTTGGTTGCTGCTTTGTCTTTTTGACAGTGTCTTTTGGCTTGCAAAAACTTTGTAATTTAATGAGGTCCTATTTGTCTATTCTTGATCTTAGAGCATAAGCTATTGGTGTTCTGTTCAGGAAATTCTCCCTTGTGCCCATATGTTCAAGGTTCTTCCCTAGTTTCCTTTCTATTAGTTTCAGTGTGTCTGGTTTTATGTGGACGTCCTTGATCCACTTGGAATTGAGCTTAGTGCAAGGAGATAAGAATGGGTCAATTTGCATTCTTCTGCATGTTGACCTCCAGTTGAGCCAGCACCATTTGTTGAAAAGGCTATCTTTTTCCACTGGGTGGTTTTAGCTCCTTTGTCAAAGATCAAGTGACCATAGGAGTGTGGATTCATCTCTGGGTCTTCAATTCTGTTCCATTGATCTACATGCCTGTCACTGTACCAATACCATGCGGCTTTTAACACTATTGCTCTGTAGTACAGCTTGAGGTCCGGGATACTGATTCCCCCAGAGGTTCTTTTACTCTTGAGAATAGTTTTAGCTATTGGGAGGGAAGAGAGCTTATGGGACTTTCGGGGAGGCAGGAAATGGGAAAGGGGAAATGATTTTGAATATATATAAAAAAAACTTAGAAAATAAAATTAAAAAAAGAAATAGTTATACTATTCAGGATGCAGATAAGGAAGGAATATCAAACAAAGGAGTATGGCTTTAGAAGGTAAAGTTGCTAAACGGGAGAGATTCTGCAGTTAATGATCAGCAACGTTTCCACGTGTCTCTGAGTAATGTGGGGAAGGCAGATTGGTTTAACATAGGCTTCAGGATTTGGGAACTGGGTGGGAAAATATGAATGAATAGAATGAAAAACAGAGGAAGAATTTCTGTTTAGAGAAATTTGGAATTCAACTATGGTGAGAGGTAACAAGGATAATGCATGTATGCATGCAGACAGACAGAAAGACACACACACACACACACACACACACAAGCACACGCACACATACAAAAGGGAACTTGAGCAAGTCAATTTTGCTAGTGTAAAGCTCAAAAATAATCTCCTTTAAAATTTAGCTTTGAATACCAGTTACCAATATCACCTGTCAGAGGACACAAAATATCACAGAGGCCACAGGAAAAAGGAGAAATTTCAGAAACCTAGTCTGCAACATTATGTCCATGGCTGCTTCATGAACTCCAGAAAGTGCTGTTATGCAAAATGTGCTGTTCAGATCCATGTCTAGAATTACTGAGGCTTTCTTCAAAAAGTGTTTATATCCTGGATATGAGTTTTTCTACCTAAAAAAGGAAGAAATGGTTTTGAAGTATATTAATAAAATAATTTTTCTCTTAAAAAAAAAGAATTAGAATCTGATATATCGTGAACAAAACTCAGTTAGTAAACTGAAAGCCCTATCAGGGAAAAGGCAAAAACAAATACAGAGAGGAGGTACAAACATATATAAAGAAAAGTACAATGTACACAAGCACAAGGGTTAATGAGGGCTTGCTCATACCGGTAAACCATGTTTCTTCAGTATATCACAGAACTTCACTCATTCTATCATTAAAATGAATTGGTAAAATAGAAAGTACACTTTTTCAGGATATCTCCAGTAAGATGCCAAACACCATGACATTCTCAACACTGCTGGCCAGTTTGTAGAAGCCATAGCTCATTAGGAGAATCAGGTATGGGAGAAAACAAGGGTACCTGCACCCACAAATGTTTATTGCCTTTTTTCTTAAGCCACAATACTATGAATGTGTTTGCAATTACAGGTGGATGGATGAAATACAGTACACCCAGTATTGAGCTAATGCTTCCATCAGACAAATAACCCTCTGTTTCTATTTAAATGTAAGTCATAGCCTTACTGCTAGCTCATTCACAGACCTTGCCTAAATGAGACTTATAATCAAGCATTTTATCAGCACCTGCTCCTGAGCACGGTGCCCTGACATGGCACCCTGTTTTCTACTTGCAAACAGGTATGAGGCCTTGGACAATGCAAGGTGCAGCTCCTACAACCCATGATCTTAAAAGGATAAGATGAGTATGACATTGCAGACACAAGACTAACTTGGTATCTAAAACTCCATGGTGTTTGAAACAACACCAACATATTGACCAATAATCCTTAATAGATTTGGATCAGGGGATTTCACAAGACATTTCTAATGTTGGTCATCAGCTGTAGTTCTGTAGTCAGCCTATCCAATTTCTTCTTTACCTGATTCAATTTGGCTATGGCTGCTGGAGATGATGGTTATCCAACAGCATCTGTAAGTATATGAACACAAGTTAAATTCCACAGATCGAAGTCATACAGGATGGACAGAACACCATGAATTAATTCCAAAGAGAATATAGGATGCCTGGCACACCTAGCACTCAGTAACTCCCCAGACATTTTGGTCCAGGAGAGAGACACCTGCTCTGAATATCACATCTCTAACATCTCTGTGGGGAAGTGGCTTTCCTAGCAGCAGATATTTTCTAAGCCTTGCTACTTGGACTTCAAGCCACCACAGGGAATGTCTCCTTAGGCTTATTCCCTACTACATAGAATGGCCCTTGTCCTCAAAGGTTTCCAGCCCATGGTTTCCAAAGTCAGGAGAATAATGGCACAGTTCACATGAACTCAGGTTCTATGAGATGTCCATGTCTCCTTTCTGGTCACTCGAGTCCTACGAGTAAAGTAAAATTTTATGCTGGGGGAGCACATGGTCAACAGACTAATTAATTCACTCCACTGAAAGACAACTTGTCCCCAAGATTGTAACAAAGATCTACTGCTTCTGACTGGTATTTGTCAACAATAGAGAAATGTCTCCCAACTGTAGCAGTACCCAATTTATGATACTCAATTTTATTCCATAGGTGGCACCAAGTTCCTCTATACCTGCTATAATGTTCTGGGTTCCGAAATGAAAGAAAAATACATGTAGCCTTTATATTTATGTATTCTTCAAATAGCTCAGTGACTGGCACTCTTCTAAATGACTATGTGACTAATCTATGTCCCTCCAGTATGCCCAATTTATTGCTTATTAAAATCTATATCCCATCATAGCTGACTTAGATTCAGGCAGGTGGCTCTCTTGGTGATTCCCTTCACAGACCCCTGCATGGTCTCTATGTTGTCTGTCCTGGACCCTCCCAGGCATGTCTTCTTTACGCCCTTTTTCTGTCATTGCAGACCTCATTTTTTTCTTTCTTTCTTTCTCTCTTTGTTTTGAGACAGGGTTTCTCTGTGTAGCCCTGGCTTTCCTGTAAATCACTTTGTAGACCAGGCTAGCCTCGAACTCAGAACTCCTCCTGCCTTTGCCTCCCAAATGATGGGATGGATTAAAGGCATGCGCCACCACTGCCTGGCTTGCAGATCTCATTCTACCTTCTCTTCATTTCTAGGCCTCTTGCCTGGGGATCTTAAAATCACTTACTTTGCATCACTGCCCAGGTATTAACTTCTAGCAAATATATTTACCAATCAAAATTAATTGAGACCAGGGTTCCTTCAATGTCTTACATACAGACTTGAAGAATCTCCTGCAAATTTGGGGCCTTAATTAAACAAACAAACAAACAAAAAAAACAGCATTAGACTAAATCCATGACAGTCACCCAAACAGCTAACTCGTGCCTATATATCACTGTCAGGAATTGGGTGAGAGGGAAGTTCTGATAACCTAAGGTCGTATACCCAGAAGCAAATTTCTCTTCCCGTGACTACTGTCAGACATATACTGACACTATCTGAAGCCCCTGGGAAGGAAGAGCAGTGATGCTCTGCCCTTACTTGCGAAAAAGTAATCTCTCCCTGAATCCTGCTTGGTTTTGCTTTTGTCCCTAGGTTGCATTCACAATATTTAGTCAGAATCAAATCTAGGACTCACAGTGCAACAGCTTTGGATTTTTCAGCTTCTGGATGTTAAAGTAACAAACTAATATTCTGGAATCCTGAATATCAGGAATTATGATAAACAGTGATGTTCATTAGCTTTGCAGAATCTCCCTTTATTCTTACTATTGGAAATACCAGTTCAAGAATCCCTCTATCCATATTCCCTGCAAAAACTCACTGAGCATTCCCTAGGACAACTTATTACCTGCTGGTTTACAGTGAGATAAAATGTCAGCATCCTCCTATCTCTCCCTGGTTTCTATACACTCCACAATCTCTCTCCGATGTACAGTCCTGAGTATTGCAAAAAATGTTCATGTATGAATCTGAATCTTATAGGCATTTATTGGATGGTCTAAGAACAGACAGTGATAATTGAATACTACTCTGAAATTAAAAACAATTAATTAACAAAATTATTAGGCCAATGGTCACAACTGGAAAATATCTTCCTTAGTGAGGTAACCCAATCACAAAAGAACACACATGGTATGCAGTCACTGATAAGGGGATATTATCCCAGAATCTTGGAATACCCAAGACGCTATTCACAAATCACTAGATTTCCAAGAAGATGGAAGGAGAGACCCATGGTCCTGGAAAGACTGGATGCAGGGGAATAACAGGACAGAGAAGTGAGAGGGGGTTGAATGGGGAACAGAGGGAGGGAAAGGGGCTTATGGGTCTTTTGGAGAGGGAGGAAGCAGGAAAGGGGAAATCATTTGGAATGTAAATAAAAATATAGAAAATAAAATAAAATAAAATAACATAAAACCTAAAAAAAATAAAGAACAGATAGTGTTGCTACTGTACTGGTGACATCACAGTGGATTCCAAGAAATCACCAGGATACAATAGAGAGTTCAGAAAGGAGAGTGCTGATATCACAAAGAACAGTTCTTGCCTGCCTAATTATGTTCTCCTTGTACTGACCAGATGTTGAGGTCCATTTTCAGGAGACTTGAGGACACAGCCATTGAACACTTTCTTCTTTCAATGCCAGACATAGCACTAGGCTTCATTAGAAACAAATGGTTCTTCAAATGTGGGAAAGTCAATCTTTACATTCCAAAAAATGTGTAATTCTTTCCTCAGTATACCACCATTGCTGAAAATGCGCAATCAAAACAGTTCTGACAAAGCACACCATGGTGAATATGGAGGAGGAAAAGTCAACCTTGTCATAGGTACAGGTGCTGTAAAGCACATCCAGAAAGAGTTTTCAGTGATGGTTAATATAAGGGATGTGTATTATAGAATATATTCACAGAAGCCACATGCTTAAACTTTGAGATTTTCCCAAAGATATCTTATCAGAGAGAGAATAAGTGCTGGGGACCAAAGACCCTGACAGGGACTGTCAGCATCAGGGCAAGGTGGTGATATCTCAGAAGTCAGCACCAACTCCTTGTTAAAAAGGATGGTGTCTGGGACCCTGATAAACAGGAGATTATATCCATGCAGGGGATCTCCCATCAGCAATAAGGGACTGAATCCAGTACGCTGGGATGGAAATATCTCAGTTGCTGAGGGCTGCTCTTTGTAAAAAATACTTGTTCCCATTCCTGCTAATCTTACCCTTGGCCAAAATCTGTATAGATTTCATTTGTGTGTTAGTGTTTTTCAGTTGGACTTTTTGTGCATAATTACTCTAATATATCTGACCTTCCTAATTCTTTCTCCTTTTGCTCTGGTGTATTCTCTGAAACTAGGTGTTCTTTGATGCAGTGATTCTTAAACAATTAAAAATTGAGGTATAGGGGCATAATGCCACACTGTCCTAATGGCCCAGGTGAATTCTGTGCTCTCTCATCTTTGAAACAATGCTGTAAGTGCACATTTGCCGGTCCAGTTTAATACAAAGAAAGTTTGAATCAATTATTAGAAAATGAAATTGAGCCAATGATGTGACCACAAGAAAGGAAAAAAAACTAATAAAGTTATGAAATAGGTTTTGTACAACTTTTGGGAGTGTTTCCTGGATAACAATGTGTAGAATACATAAAATTACTAGTAAATCTAAGTCAAAATACTGGGACTCTAAAGGAAGTCATTCTTTTCCATGTGCAGAAGAAGAAAACTGGTTGAACTACTGAGTTAAGGGTTAACTTGATTCTTTCTCACCACTGTCTGGCAGGTTTGTTCATGCCATTTATTAATAGAGCTTCACAGGAAAATTCAAGTAGCTGGCCTCATAGATCTGAGCTCTGAAGTGTAATAAGTTGAAAGTTAATGTTTAAATAATGATAAGTTTGCAATTATTATTATTTTGGCCACAAACCTGGGAATAGGTTAAACTTGAAACTTTGAAGAACAATTGTAATTCTTAACTCTTTTTGGTATGTGTTAATTTTTTTTTTGAAAATTGAATTTGGTTTTCTACCTGTTTTTAGAGTATCAATAAAAGACTGGGACATGTTAAACTCAAGATAGAAAGTAAGGAGCAAATGAAGAGCAAGTGAGGTGAGCATGATGTGCACATGAGGTATGTTTGAATTGAGCATAGAATGAATGGAGAGAATGTGAAAGAGAGTGAGAAGTGTGTCTGGGAGTGAAAGGAGAGTGCATGTGTTGTGTGTGAGCATGAAATGTGAATGCACAGAGGTTTATAGGAGTGTAGGAGGGTGAGAACAGAAGAAAAGCTGAGTGAAAAGGAGAATGAAAAGTGTGTGCAGACTCAATCTCTCAATGAGTGAGAGAGAAAGAGAGCAAGGTGAAAAGATAGAGCCATTTTAAGTCTTGAAAAATTGACAGTTAGTTTGTAGCCAAAATTAGTCTGTGTCATTTTTTTCAGTGCATTCCAAACATCCCTGCTTCTAGTTGAGAACTGGATCCAGTGTTGAAAATGGACACTGACACATAAGTATACTTGCAGCATTGTGATGAACTGTTTCCAGAAGAAACTGATTGAACAGATTGAAACAGAGAAGAAATTCCTCCTTTCACATCATAGTCAAAACACCAAATGAACCAAACAAATAATAGTAAAAGCAGTATGGCAAAAAGGTCAAGTAACATATAAAGGCAGACTTATCAGAATTACACCAGTTTTCTCACCAGACACTATAAAAGCTAGAAGATACTGGGCAGATGTTATAGAGACCTTAATAGAATACTAATGCGAAGCAAGACTACTACACCCAGAAAATCTCTAAATTCCCATAGATGGCATAACAAAAATATCCCATGACAAAAAATATTACACAATATCTTTCCACAAATCCAGCCCTACAAAGGTTAATAGATGGAAAACACCAAAACAAGGATGAAAACTACACCCTAGAACAAGCAAGAAAGTAATCTTCTTTCAACAAACCCAAAAGGAGATAGCAACACAATCATAAATAACATCAAAAATAAAAGAAACAACAATCAGTATGTCTTAATATCTCTTAGTATCAATGGACTCAACTCCCCAATAAAAAGACATAGGATAACAGACTGGATATGTAAACATCGTCCAGCCTTTTACTGCATACAGGAAACATACCTCAGTGACAAAGACAGACACTATCTCAGATTTAAGGATTGGAAAATAATTTCCAATTAATGGTCCCAAGAAACAAGCTGGTGTAGCCATACTAATATTGAAGAAAATCATCTATCAACCAAAAGTTATCAAAAAGGATATGGATGGACACTTCACATTCCTCAAAGGAAAAATCTATCAAGAAGAACTCTCAATTCTGAACATTTGCCCTCCAAATGCAAGGACACACACATTCACAAAGAAAATTTACTAAACCTCAAAGCACACATTGCACCTAACAAAATAAAAGTGGGAGACTTCAACATCCCACTCTCAGCAATGGACAGATTATAGAAACAGTAACTAAACAGAGATGCATTTAAACTAACAGAAGCCATGGACCAAATGGATTTAAAAGATATCTATAGAACATTTCATCCTAAAGTAAAATAATATACCTTCTCAGCATTTCATGGTACCATCTCCAAAATTGACAAATAATCAGTCACAAAACAGGCTTCAACAGATAAAACAAGATTCAAATAATCCCATTCATCATAACTGACTATAATGGACTATGGTTTGTCTTCAATAAAAACAAAACAGAAAGCCCACAAACGTGTAAAAGCTGAACAATGTTTTACTCACTGATAACTTGGACAAAGAAGAAATTAATAAAGAGATTAAAGACATTAGAATTTAATGAAAGTGAAGGAGCAACATACCCGAACTTATGGGATACAACAAAAGCAGTGCTAAGAGAAAAACACTTCTGCCATCATGCTGAAACCAATCTACGAATTCAATGCAATTTCCTTCATATTTATAGTAGCCATATTTATAATAGCCAGAAGCAGGAAACAACCCAGAGGAATGGATACAGAAAATGTGGTGCATTTTCACAATAAAATACTACTCAGCTATTAAAACCAATAAATTCATGAAATTTTTGGAGAAATGGATGGAACTAGAAAATATCATCGTGGCTGTGGTAACCCACTCACTAAAGAACACACATGGTATGTACTTACTGACATGTGGATATTAGCCAAAAAATTTGGAATACCCAATATACAATTCACAGACCATAGGTAGCTCAAGAAGAAGGAAGACCAGAGAATGGATACCTTGGTCCTTCTTAGAAGAGGAAACAAAATGACCATGGGAAGAGAAGGAGATTAAAAAGTCGAGAATCCACACAGAGAGACAATGAAGAATAGCTATATGGTGGCCATGAGAGAGCCCCCATGAGTACACATATTGGACCAGAGGAAGCCAGGGTATGACTCAGTTACAAGTCAGGGATCATGGGATAGAGCAGCCATAAAGTGTTAGATCAGCTCTGAACCTGGCTCATCTCAGGCCTGAAGCTTCTTAGTAAAACAGCAGCACACCCTGGAGGGCTGATAAATGCTGTAGAAGGAATAGATAGGCCCTGTCATTACTTGGGATCCAAGAGAACAAAAGAAACCCTCCCTAAATTAAAATTACAGTACATTTCCCTTCTGTGATACTTGAATAAGAGAAACTTATGCCAAGAGCTCACTTCAAATTTATTTAGAGTATTTCCATATCTACCGAATGAACTCTCTTGTTCTTGCATTTATCTAGTAAAAAACAAAAAAGTATTTATTACAAATGAAATTGAAGTAGGTTTGGAATCTCAAGGCCAGAGCTGTCAGAGCTGTATTATTCAAAGCTGATTGTGATCCAACTTGACTGAATAGCATCATTATCCAGTGGGTTTCAGAAGGCAGGAGAAAATGTCATAATCCAAAAACTCTCAGAGGTTGTGAAGTTGCCAAGATCTCCTGCCAGGTCACTCCAGGCCCATACTGTACATAAGGAAACAATACATGAACAGAACATGGTCACTAGATTCACCAAGTCAACACAGTGACAGCAGAGGACACCATGAGCAGACAAGAAGCCCATCTCTGTCCTTTTCCACTACTAGTGAGAAGTTTTGGCTGCACTAGAGAACAGCTTTACACAAACACATACCAATGGGGACCACAACCAGAAAGACTTGAACATAGTTGTTCTCCGGAAAGACTGAGAACATAAGGATTTCTGAAGCTTGTTTTTCTCCTGTTACTAGTGTCAGAGAGTCACTCCATCTAAAGGAATTTACTGGAGATGATAACCTACCCTGAGATGGGAGCATCTCACTCGTCTTCCTCTGCTTGCTGAGGCTCTCTCCTTTTTAGTCTTTCAAAACCTCCTCTCCTTTAAGAATGAAAGCCAGCAACTCCCAAAGCAACAGCTTTGCTCTTCTGTCTCCTGGTTTCTTAGATCAACTAATGCTCTGGTATCGCTGACATCCAGGAAACATGATGATCACAGACATCAAGAAACTTCTCAGAAGCTCTAGTTCCTGAGTCCTATTACAGGAAGACTCAGCTCAAGACCACCTCCTTCAGAAAGGCCACTATTCCAGGCACAGAACTCTATATGCCTTCCCAGAAAAAATTAATTCTTGCTCTTTTACACTGATACTGTATGTCAGATTCTTTCATCCGCTCTCGTCTCTAGCTGCTTGCCGTTCTCTCCCTCTACTAAGTAACCTGCTTAGTGTCACCACTATGTCTTGGTGAGCAGAAAATGAATTACCCAAATGTCCCAAGGGCAGTTGGTGTTGCTACAACACAGGTGACATCACAATGGATGCCATTCCTCTCCAGGATGCAATAGAATGTCAATATACGGGGTCTGATGATGTCACAGTGAAGTGTCACTGCCTCCTTGGTAAGAAGCTCCCCTCAGAGATCAATGGAAGTCAGCCCTGGAAAGTCTGCCTTTTCCAGAAGACACAATATAAGTCTTTCATCACCTCCTCCTTCTAAAGTCAGAAACTTGTTTATGATCGTTTTAAGACATGTACCTCTTTTCCATGTGAATGATTGAGAGCTTACTCTCCAAACACTTCCTACAAATGTTTATTCCTTCCTCAAACACCCTTTTTCATCAAAGCGAGGAATAAAATATTAATGAGAAATTAGGTCAGGATGAATGTGGACATAGAAAGAACACCTGCCTCCAGGTGATTGGAAGCACACCTAGGAAGAACCTGTAGGGCTGATTACAAGGTGGGATATGAGTTTTGGTGGACACTCAGAGTAGCCATGTGCCATGCTTTTGAAAACTACACCAACTTTCTATTAGCTGATAATAAATACTGCTGTCAGTCAATACACCTGTCAGGGTGCTTGCAAAGTGTGATGAATTGTTGGCAGATGGGACTAGAACAGTAAACTGACAAAGAGAAAAATCCTTTGGGTTGAAATATGTACCCTCCCCCTGCACGAAGGAGACTGAAAAGAGATAGATCACAGGTCATTGTGAATTGTACAGGGGTAATCTTCCGAGGAAAAAAAGACAGGGGCCAAAATAAAAGGACAAGAATATGAGCAAAATTAACTTAAAAAGTATATTATATTTTATAATATAATAATATAATATATAATTTTATATTCATATAACATTTGTATTTTATGTTACATTCTATAGTGAATAATTATTGTGTAAGTTATATATATATATATATATGTTATGTATTTCATAATATATTATCATGTATAATAATACATTTATTATATTATCATAAATATCTTAAAATTATATTTTAATTATATATTATACATTGTAGTTCATATACCACATATCATACTTTATATATGATATCTAATATAAAATTCAGTACATATTATATATTATCCTTTTACATTATATGTTATATGAGCAAGTCAGCTCAGTCAGTCAACAAGATCTCAAGGGGAGGGAGTGAGGATTAAAGAAACATTGAAAATTAGGCAACAATATACCATGATACCAGCCAGTGTTGGAGTTTGTTTTTTCTTATGGTCTGCTTTTATACAGTAATTCTAGGTACATGCAATGAATAGGGTCAGTTCTCGGTCAAATACAAAGTAGTCAAGAAACGAACAAAGCATAGACAAAGTAGTCAAAGAACCTACATCATATAAACTAAGTAGTCAAGGAACAAACAAGATATAAACAAACCCCTGTGGTCAAAGTTGTCTCGGGGTTTATCAGGATGACCTAGATACAGAAACACAATCCATTCCTTACCTGTATTCATCTTGCACCTTGTGCTAGCCTAATATAAATATTCCTATCTGAGCCTATTCACTTCTTTTCCTAGGCCAATGGAAATATTTTCACCAACACACTCAACATGGCATCAAGGGTTTTCCACAATTATATACAATCATTTTATAATTTCAGAAGAAAGATGATATAAAAATAGAGATATTTGAGAGTATCGTAGAAGAAGTAGATGGGATAAGGTTGGAAATGAGAATGGGGAATGTACAAGAGAGGGAACCAGAATCTTAGTATAATAAAAGCATGCCATATACATGCATGTAAATGTCATAATTAAACCATGTTTATAAACATACATGTGTATACACACACAAAAATGTGTGTATGTATTTTTGTATGTTTGAGTGTGTGTGAGAGTGTGTGTATAGGCAGGTATACTATTGGAAGCATTTCAAAAACAAAGGCCAGCTTCTAATGATGAACAACATGCTAACTTGGCTTCTAGCCTCTATACACATGCACAAGCACATACACATATACCCATGCACATGTGCATTCGACACACAAATAGAATTAAAGCTACATGGCACATACAGTCCGTAAAATGATATGTGTATTTAAAATAAATAAAACTGAATTTGAAAACTTAGAATGGAGGAACACAGACTTACAGAATACCTCTCTTCTGGGTGCTACTATCTCCTATGGTTTATGGTTGATTATATATAAAATTATATTATATTCAAATATATTAGGTTGATAGATAGATAGATAGATAGATAGATAGATAGATAGATAGATAGATAGATAGAAAGATAGATAGATAGATAGATAGATGCTAGATAGATGATAGATGGATGGATGGATGAAAGGATGGATGGATGGACGAAAGAATGGACAGACAGATGATAGATGATAGATAGATAGATAGATAGATAGATAGATAGATAGATAGATAGATAGATGATAGATGGATGGATGGATGGAATGATGGACAGATGGATGGACAGACAGATGATAAATAGATAGATAGATAGATAGATAGATAGATAGATAGATAGATAGACAGACAGACAGACAGACAGACAGACAGACAGACTGACAGACAGAGAGAGTGATTTACCTTTTGATTCTGGGGCTCACTCCACAGCCTCAGGTGTAATCTACAGCATTCTTGTTCTACTTCTGGGTTACATGTGTGGCCTCAAAGAACCTCTCCGGCAGTGTAGACTTATCATTTACTGGTCATGAGGAATCGATGAAGTTCTCTATTGAGATAAATCAAACAACCACAGAAGATTTACCCAGTACTCTCTCCCCCCCCCCGAGACAAAGGTAACTTACACTGTGTTTGTGTCTGTGTGTCTATGTGTTGGGTATGTTTTATGAAGCCAAGAATATGTTTTGTAGTAGCACATGGTGTTTCTAAACACACTCCATCACCTCCAGGCACTGTTCATAGGATGGGTGTAGTGTAGGATAGAGTATATTTAGGACCTGGGAAGAAGTATTGGGGAAGGAGCAGAGGCAGAGAAAGAGGAGAGAGAGAGAGAGAGAGAGAGAGAGAGAGAGAGAGAGAGAGAGAGAGAGAGAGAGAGAGAGAGGCAGACAGAGAGACAGAGAGAGACATTGAGACAGAGAAATATAGAGAAAGACAGAGAGACAGAGATGGAGATACAATGAGAGACAGAGTCAGAGAGAGAGTAAATGGAGGAGGAAAGTAAGGGGAAAGATGGAGTAGGGGATCAGAGAGAAAAGAGGCAGAATGTCAGAGAGAGTCAGAGAGAACAGGCCCTTTAACAGTAGGCCACGCATATCTGGCTGTTGCTAGGTAACTGTTGGGCAGAGCATAGAATTGATGCCAAGAATGTTTGTGGTGTGTATATGTGTGTGTGTATGTACATGTGCTGTGCTTGTTTATCTGTGTGTCCATGTATGTGTGCGTTTATATATGTGTGTGTATGTGTATGTTCCTGTGTGTCCATGTGTGTGTGAGACTGTAAAATGAGTGTGTGGTGTGTCTATATGTGTATGTGTGTGTGGTGTGTATATGTGTGTATGTATGTTTATGGGTATATATCTGTGGGTCAATGTATGTTCGCGTATGTTTGTGTAAGTAACTGTGTGTCCTTGTATTGGTGTGTCTGTATGTGTATCTATATGTGTTGTGTATATGTGTATCTAAGTGTGTGCATATTTGCGTATCTGTGTGTACATGTACGTGTATATGTGTGTGTATGCACCTATGTGTCCATTTGTGTTTGTCTGTGTGTGGTTTGTATAGGTGTGTGTGTACGTGTGTGTGTATATATTTGTGTATCTGTTTGTCCATGTATACATTTCTGTACCTGTGTGTCCATTTATGTGTGTCCATGTGTGATGTGTATATGTGTTGTATATGTGTGTGTATGTCTGTGATGTGTATATGTGTGCATGTGTATGTATATTTGTGTATCTGTGTGCCCATGTATCTGTGTACATGCATTTGTATGTACCTTTGTGTCTATTTAAGTATGTGTCTGTTTGTGATGTATACACATGTGTATGTGTGTGTATGTTTGTGTATCTGTGCATCTATGTATGTGTATATGTGTGTATATAGTTGCACCCCTAGCAGGATTGGGAGTTGCTGTTGGGGACAGAGGCATGTACTAGGGCGTGGGACACAACTGCTGTCTTTGAGGTATGATGCTCTGTAAGTATCTGGAGCAGGGAGGTCAGCAGGGTGACCATTTACTGCTGATAAAGACACCTCCCATAGATGGACCCCGAGGGAGTTTCAGAGGATGCTGGGACTATGCTTAGGTGTATTTTAACTCAGACATGGGGTAGGGAGGAATACGGTGTAGGAAAGATGAATTGTAACTGTAACAAGTCAGCAATGAAGTCCAGGATGGGATGGGATAGGATGGAGAAGGAAGCAATTGGGTCTAGAGAAGCCAGCACTGAAGTTAAGATGGGTAATGGGATGAAGAAATAATCCATATTAAAAAAAAACCCACAGGTGGTGGCCTTCACTCCTAATGTCAGTGATGGAGAGGCAGAGACAGAGACACCAACATGGGCTTGACTGACAGTCTAGACACCTTTGAGAATGACAGTCCAGTGAGAAACTTTGTCTCAAAACCCAGAGTGGCCAGATCCTGAAACTGACATCAAAGTTTGATTCATGATCTCCAAAGTAATCTGCACACGGAAGTAGACACATTTGTACCAGTAAATGGTTGATATGAAGCAGAAGGAAGAAAGGGGAAAGGAGGAAACCAGCAGAAGTGAGTAAAATTTCCAGGGTGGGAGGAAGGAAATAAAGAGAGATAAATATTTTAAAGCAAATGGCTACTTGAAAGAGTCATATAAAATCCAGCATATAAGCAGGTAACATAGATACCTGTATGCATACATTTAACTGAGAAAGACTTGAGGAGGTTTCTGCAATGACATCCTGGAAAAGTCAAGTAGTATATTGTAGTTTAGGTTGATAGGGAGACTAACTGAGCACAGGAGCTGGGAATGCACCACTTCAGTGCACAGTATAAAAGGAAACATGCCTATTCATGGCATAAGAATAGAAAAGAAAGGTTTGAGCACTGATGAACTCTTGAGAAACAAATCAAGCAATAAAAGTGAAGGAGACACCACAGGTGCAGGAAAATCTGCCAGAGATAACTGTCTCTTTAATAAAAGAATCTTGAAAAGAAGTCAGAAAGGCTACTGACTTGCTTGAGTTGATTTTATATCCGGCCACTTTGCTGAAGTCGTTTATCAGCTGTAGGAATTCTCTGGTGGAGTTCTTTGGGTCGCTTAAGTATACTATCATATCATCTGCGAATAGTGATAGTTTGACTTCTTCCTTTCCAATTTGTATCCCTTTGACCTCTTTTTGTTGTCTAATTGCTCTTGCTAGAACTTCAAATACTATATTGAAAAGATATGGAGAGAGAGGGCAGCCTTGTCTAGTCCCTGATTTTAGTGGAATTGCTTCAAGTTTCTCTCCATTTAGATTGATGCTGGCTACCGGTTTGCTGTAAATTGCATTTACTATGTTTAGATATGGGCCTCGAATTCCTGATCTGTCCAAGACCTTTAGCATGAAAGGATGCTGAATTTTGTCAAATGCTTTCTCAGCATCTAATGAGATGACCATGTGGTTTTTTTCTTTGAGATTGTTTATATAGTGGATAACATTGATGGATTTCCTTATATTGAACCATCCCTGCATCCCTGGGATGAAGCCTACTTGATCGTAGTGAATGATCGTTTTGATGTGTTCTTGGATTCGGTTGGCAAGAATTTTATTGAGTATTTTTGCATCGATATTCATAAGAGAGACTGGCCTGAGATTCTCTTTCTTTGTCGGATCTTTGTGTGCTTTTGGTATTAGTGTAATTGTGGCTTCAATGAAAGAGTTGGGTAGTGTTCCTTCTGTTTCTATTTTGTGGAACAGTTTGAAGAGTATTGGTGTTAGGTCTTCTTTGAAGGTCTGAAAGAATTCTGCACTGAAACCATCTGGACCTGTGCTTTTTTTTGTTGGAAGACTTCTAATGACAACTTCCATTTCTTTAGGGGTTATAGGGCGGTTTACATGGTCTATTTGATCCTGATTTAATTTTGGTATTTGATATCTGTCAAGGAAATTGTCCATTTCCTCGAGATTTTCTAGTTGTGTTGAATACAGGTTTTTGTAGTAGGATCTGATGATTTTTCGAATTTCCTCGGTTTCTGTTGTTATCTCTCCCTTTTCGTTTCTGATTTTATTAATTTGGATATTGTCTCTGTGCCCTCTGGTTAGTCTGGCTAAGGGCTTATCTATCTTGTTGATTTTCTCAAAGAACCAACTCCTCGTTTTGTTGATTCTTTGTATGGTTTTATTTGTTTCTACTTGATTGATTTCAGCACTGAGTTTGATGATTTCCTGCCTTCTACTCCTCTTTGGTGTATTTGCTTCTTTTTGTTCCAGGGCTTTCAGGTGTGCCATTAAGCTGTTAGTGTATGCTGTCTCCCGTTTCTTTTTGGCGGCACTCAGGGCTATGAATTTTCCTCTTAGCAATGCTCTCATTGTGTCCCACAAATTAGGGTATGTTATGCCTTCATTTTCATTAAATTTCAAAAAGTCTTTGATTTCTTTCTTTATTTCCACCTTGACCAAGTTATCATTGAGTAGAGCATTGTTCAGCCTCCATGTGTATGTGGGTTTTCTATTGTTTTTGTTGCCATTGAAGACCACCCTTATTCCATAGTGATCTGATAGGAGGCATGGGATTAGTTCTATCTTCTTATATCTGTTGAGATCTGATTTGTGACCAATTATATGGTCGATTTTGGAGAAGGTACCATGAGGTGCTGAGAAGAAGGTGTATTCTTTAGCTCTAGGATGAAATGTTCTATATATATATATATATCTGTTAGTTCCATTTGGTCCAAGGCTTCAATTAGATTCACTGTGTCCCTGTTTAGTTTCTGCTTTCCTGAACGATCCATTTCAGAGAGCGGGGTGTTGAAGTCAGCCACTATTATTGTGTGAGGTTCGATGTGTGCTTTGAGCTTTAGTAAAGTTTCTTTTATGAATGAGGGTGCCCTTGTATTTGGAGAATAGATATTCAGAATTGAGAGTTCTTCTTTTTGGACTTTTCCTTTAATCAGTATGTAGTGTCCTTCTGTGTCTTTTTTGATGACTTTAGGTTGAGAAAGAAGAGAAATGATACCCTTCACGATAGCCACAAAACATATAAAGTATCTTGCCGTGACTCTAATCAAACAAGTGAAAGATCTGTATGACAAGAACTTCAAGTCTCTGAAGAAAGAAATTGGAGAAGACCTCAGAAGATGGAAATATCTGCAATGCTCATGGATTGGAAGAATTAATATAGTAAAAATGACCATCTTGCCAAAAGCAATATACAGATTCAATGCAATCCCCATCAAAATCCCAACTCAATACTTCATAGAGTTAGAAAGAGCAATTCAAAAATTCATCTGGAATAACAGAAAACCCAGAATCGCTAAAACTATTCTTAAGAGTAAAAGAACCTCTGGGGGAATCAGTATCCCGGACCTCAATCTGTACTACAGAGCAGTAGTGTTTAAAACTGCATGGTATTGGTACAGTGACAGGCATGTAGATCATTGGAACAAAATTGAAGACCCAGAAATGAATCCACACTCCTATGGTCACTTGATCTTTGACAAAGGAGCTAAAACCACCCAGTGGAAAAAAGATAGCCTTTTCAACAAATGGTGCTGGCTCAACTGGAGGTCAACATGCAGAAGAATGCAAATTGACCCATTCTTATCTCCTTGCACTAAGCTCAATTCCAAGTGGATCAAGGACCTCCACATAAAACCAGACACACTGAAACTAATAGAAAGGAAACTAGGGAAGAACCTTGAACATATGGGCACAGGGGAGAATTTCCTGAACAGAACTCCAATAGCTTATGCTCTAAGATCAAGAATAGACAAATGGGACCTCATTAAATTACAAAGTTTTTGCAAGGCAAAAGACACTGTCAAAAAGACAAAGCGGCAACCAACTAACTGGGAAATGATCTTTACCAACCCTACATCGGACAGAGGGCAAATATCCAATATATACAAAGATCTCAAGAAGGTAAACTCCAGAGAGGCAAGTAACCCTATTAAAAAATGGGGTACAGAGCTAAACAAAGAGTTCTCAGCTGAAGAATATCTAATGGCTGAGAAGCACCTAAAGAGATGTTCATCATCCTTAGTCATTAGGGAAATGCAAATCAAAACAACCCTGAGATTCCATCTCACACCAGTCAGAATGGCTAAGATCAAAAACACAGGAGACAGCAGTTGTTGGCGAGGATGTGGAGAAAGAGGAACCCTCCTCCACTGCTGGTGGGATTGGAAGCTGGTAAAACCACTCTGGAAAGCAGTCTGGCGGTTCCTCAGAAAACTGGACATGACACTCCCGGAGGATCCGGCAATACCACTCCTGGGCATATACCCAGAGGCTTTACCTGCATGCAATAAGGACACGTGCTCCACTATGTTCATAGCAGCCTTATTTATAACAGCCAGAAGCTGGAAAGAACCCAGATGTCCCTCAACGGAGGAATGGATTCAGAAGATGTGGTATATTTACACAATGGAATACTACTCTGCAATTAAAAACAATGAATTCACGAAATTCCTAGGCAAATGGTCAGAACTTGAAAATATCATCCTTAGTGAGGTAACCCAATCACAAAAGAACACACTTGGTATGCAGTCACTGATAAGGGGGTATTAACCCAGAATCTCAGAATACCCTAGACACAATTCGCATATCAATAGATTTCTAAGAAGTTGGAAGGAGAGACCCCTGGTCCTGGAAAGACTGGATGTAGGGCAACGCCAGGACAGAGAAGCGAGAGGGGGGTGAATGGGGAAATGAGGGAGGGAAGGGGGCTTATGGGACTTTCGGGGAGGGAGGAAACGGGAAAGGGCAAATGATCTTGAATGTATATAAAAAAAACTTAAAAAAAAATTTTAAAGAAAAAGAAAAGAAATCAGAGTCAACAGAAATCTGTTCAAGTAAACAGAACTTAAAATGTGAAGTTAAACTGGAGCCTAAGAAGGATCACATTGTAGCAAGAGATAAATCTAAAACCCTTCCTTTACAAGATAAAACATAAAGGGAACAGATTCTTCAAGCATTTAGATCAGGAAAAAAACTTCAATCAACCCATAATGAATAAAATTCATGTTCTGTGGATATTTCATACACAATCCCAACTCAGAGCTATTTTTTCTCTAAAATAGAAAGATTCAGCAACTAGAGAATTTCATTTCCAACAGAAAAATGTCGTAATTCAAATCATGATAAAGCATCCTCCCAGTCTGAGCATAGTCACATGTGTGGACTTCAGAGAGTGACATGCAGTGTCTTCCTCAGTCAATATCCACCATATTTTCTTGAGTGAGCTCTCCCCATGAATGAAGGACTCACCAACATGACTGGACTGAGTGTGAGTTAAACCCAAGGAATGTATACATGTTGTGTTTGTGTGTATACTGGGAATCTGCAAACAAGTCCTCATGTTCACAGAGTAAGTACTCCAACCACTGACTCATCTTCTAGTCAGTTCCACACGATAGTTATCACAGGACTTAAAAGACCCCATGTCATTAGTGATACTGAACTATTTAGGAGTGAGGATGATGATGATGATGACGATAATGATGAGTATTTATCTCACCATTTAGGATTTACATATCTGTGGTTAGCTTTTGGGACCACTTCACTGGAAATTTGACATCAGGCCAGGTCAAGGAATTAGAATTCAGGCAAGAATTTGATAATGGTCCAGGACAGGAAGCTAAGCTCAGGCAGCAATCTGATTTTAGAGTAGAAGAAAGAAGTAGGTGTCAGGCAAGAATATGAATTTGGGCTAGGACAGGGAAGCAGGCTCAGATATCTTGTTCATCCTGATAAGGCCTTAGAAATTCTTATCATGGGACTTTGTTTACAGCCTTTCTTGTTCCTTGACTAATTGTGAATATCAATTTTAATCTCGCGGGTTGGTGCTCTGATGCAAGACCAGGAAAAAAATCACAAAAGATTTGATAGTACATCTGAAACAATATTGATTATATCTCTCATCTGAAATGACTACTTCATATCAAATAAATATCAGCATAGCTGGATGTATCACATGGGGCATGTTTTCTTTGATGGGTAAGGATGTTTGGATTAATCAAGACTCACAAGTCAGGGTTAGAAGAGAGATCCCAAGAGCAGCTGAGCTGAAAGTGAAAACTCAACCAGAATTGAGAAGTGCTTTTAATCAGAATCATTTTCCATGCATATCTTGAAATTTTATCAGAAAATGTTTATAATTCCACTTTCAATTAATTTACTATTCTTCATGTCTGCCATTTTATTTGTAATATTTTTATGAAAATCATTAATTTTAATGAGTTTTTTACATATTTCAATTTGACCAAGATTAGTTTTCTTGTTTATCTTCAATTTTATCAAAAATCCTTTATAATTCCTTTTTCAATTAATTTGCTAATCTGGAGAATAGTAAATGGAGAGAGAGCTATCCTGTGTAGGCAATCTTGGGCCAGCATATGGGAGCCATGAACATTGTATGCATGTGAAACATAGGAAGGTTGAATGAACAAGTCTTTCATATCCCCTTCTAAATTCTTCACATAAGAGCACGGCCAGTGAGCAATCCTCAACAGCACTGTACTACAGAGCAACCAGCTAATCCACCTCATCCCTGTCTACTGCATAACATCATGATCTTGTTTCAAAGTAACAAGTGGTGGATTGTTATGGCTATTCTCAGTGGTCAACTCAATATGTAATGAGCTACATCCAGAAATGGAGGCCTTAAGTGTCATTCAGATCTTGAGGCATGAAAACACAAGGTTTTGATCCAAATGATGACCTGGAAGGACAAAAGGTTTTAAATCAGATATGGAAGCACATTTCTCATGAAAAGCTTAGGTTCAGTCATGGTGGAACCTATCTTTAATACCAGGAGACAAAAGCAAGTTTATTTCTGACTTCTATACCAGCTTGTTACAGAGCATGTTTCAGGTAAAGAAAACTTAGGTCCAGGCATGTTTGCATAAAACTTAATCCCAGCACCCTTGTGTGAAAACCATCGAGATTTCTGTGTTCAAGTCAGTTTACGGAGCTAATTCAATGACAGCCAAACATAGACAGTGGGGAATCTCATTGAAAAAAGGAAGTTGCATAAATATAATTGAACTGGGAGGTGACATATTCCATCACAAATAGCTAATAGAATTTGACAGCTTCAGGCATGTCACTATGCACTTAGAATCAAGAATATAATAGGTTACTAGGACAACTGATTCTGGATAGTTAGTGTCTCTGAAGTGAAATCTTCTGGTAAGCGTAACCGAGAGCACAAAGAAACTCTATTCCTGAGAATGACCTCGTGCTGACAGTCAGGTAATGTGTGAGAATCTGGCAGGTAGTACTGGTTTGGATGGAATGAACAGGTCCATGAAGAACACTTGATGATTGTCAGTTTGAGTGGCTAGAAAAGATTATTGGAGAAAGTACAACCCCAGTGACAGTTGAAGTCTCAGTCTTAAGTGGCCATGTGATGAAATTGAAGCTTGCCACCTTAAAGCCAGCATATGAGAGGGTATTTGTAAATTTGCTGCCTAGTTGCAGATGAAGACTCCAGTTTATTGCAGATGCCAGTACCATAGAATGACCAAGAATAGCAGCACCAATGGAGTGGAGTAAACTAGAGCCTAGAGTGATACAGAAGGCAGAACTGGAGAGGAGTATCCCATGCCCTTTGGAAGACTGCAGAAGATCATGTGTGAACTCCCATGGAAATACCTGCTGAATAAAGTTGCTAACAGAGATTAGAACCTGCCCAAGGAAAAGAAGTGTGGTATAGTTTACCAAGCTGAAATTAGGTGGGCACTGGAAATAAAGATGCAGAGTTTGTAGTTTGTCCATCTTTTTTTTAATCTTGATTTCATATAATAGTTCCTTTCTCTATTATGTTGTGATGTTACTGCCTATCTTGTGATAATGGAAGTATGTGATCTACCATTTAACTTTGATTTTATAAAGGATTATATTTAAGATAATGCCTCAATCTTTCAAGAGATTTGGAAGTTCTAACATTGTTCATGCTGTGCTCTATTAGGGGGAATTTTAGAGCTACATACATGGTAATATGCATTATGCTACGGATAGCATCATTAGAGTGCATATACCCTCATGTTTTTGTATAAGCCTATGTGAACCCGGGTGTAGAAATTTATTGTTTAAATATGTTTGGACCATGGAAAGTTGGAAATAATCAGACATATAGTCTTATTGGTTAAAGGAAGTTTTTCACTGTGTGCTACAATGGAGACAGGGCTTTGTTGTGTCAAGGAATTCCAATATCAGGCTGGCAGAATTCAGAGCATCCTCCTGTCTCCCAGCAGAGCACATTCTACTGACTGCTTTTCAATCATGGTGTAGATCTCCTATTATCCTCTAGCACCTTGTCTTCCTCCATGCTGCCATTCTTTCTGCCATGCTGAAAATAGAACTCTAAAATTTTATGCCAGTCCCAATTATATGTCTTCCCTTATAAGAATTGCCTTGGTCATGATGTTTATTCATAGCAATGAATCCTTAAGTAAGTCACATATTTTCCTCATATTTGGCCTGATATTAGAGAGCACTTGATTAGTAATGTTTTGAAATGTACGCACAGACCCACACAAGGGCATAGATTGAGATCACTCTAGATATTATCAAACGTCAGAATAATTCCCCACTGTAGTGGAATGCTAGATCCAGAAAGTGGGAGATGGGGGTTTTTAGACAATGGGTGTGTGGATGGGATAGGGGTAACTAGAAAAGGGGATAAAATTTGAAATATAACTAAAGTAAATATCTAATTAAAAAGATTTTTCATAGTAGACCTTTGAAATATGACTTGCAGTCCTTCCCACTTTACTTGGTATATCCTTAAATTATAGTGTCCCAAGAATGTTTCATTCTTGCCTGTAAAGTATGCCATGTTCTGTATTTGCTAGTCTTACAGGTAGCCTCCCAAGTCTCCAGCAGCAACAGCAGATTTCAGTTTCATGTAATACATACTTTGAACTTTGAGCTATTCTAGAACACAATCAACCAAAGCAAAACAATATTACACCTTCAGAGAACCAATTCCCTGCCACAGAAAGTCCTGGATATCCTAATACAAGCAAAGCACAAGAAAATGGTCTTAAATTCTATGTTATAAAGATGATAGAGAATTGTAAAGAGGAAATTAATAAATCCCTTAATGAAATATAGGAAAATAAAATCAAACATGTAGTGGTCTTTAAAAAGGAAATGAATAAATCCCTTAGAGATAAACAGAAAAATACAATTAAACAAGTGAAGGAAATAAAACTGTGCACAACACAAAAATGGAAATAGAAGCAATAATGAAATAAAAAACTGATGGAATCCTGTAAATTGAGGACCTAGGGATGGGAAGAGGAAAAACAGATGCAAGTATCACCAACAGAATAAAGGAGATAGAAGTCAGAATCTAAGTCATAAATGATACAATAGAACAAAGTGATATATCAGTTAAAGAAACTGTTAAATATGAAAAATAGTGCCACCTTACACCAATGGAGGAAGCACTTGCAGAATTCCCAGCCTCCACGACCTGGGACCCCCTTCAGCATCCCCCAACAGGATTATAATACCCTACATCAACAGGGGAAACAGATGACCAGCAGAGACCAGGGGGACTTTGCATCTCTGGGGTTCCCTAGATTGACTCGGCACACATTCAGGAGACCAAAGCCCTATGAGGACCAGAGATTCAAAAAACCTGATGCTCATGTTACAGAAGAGCTACACAAACTCAAAACTCTTATAAAGGCTTCAACCAATCAGAAGACCCTTAACCCTCAGAGGGATGTGAAAGAGAACAAGAAATAGACAATTACACTTCCTCTGAGGGTTCCTGTGGGCACAGATAACCCACTGACCAGGGGCACAAGACCATCTGCTTTACAGCCGGCCACCAGAAAAAGAGTGGCTTCATCTTCTGTGACCACCCTTGGGAAGGTGAAAAGAAGCAAGCCTATGTCTACAGGGTTTGAAGAAGCTGAGGATTTTAGCCAGATGAGTGCCCAAGTGCCTGCAACATCTAAAAAACACAGTACTAGAGGTACCAGTGAAAAACTCAAAGAAGATCACACAGTGCCTGGGCCGTCTTCTGCTGACTCTTCTGCTGACCAATGTAGACAGGTAATCCCCCCACATATTCAAGGTTCCCTACACACTTCCCTATCTATCCAAGGATATCTTGGAATTTCCACTTCTGCCCAAGATGCTCAGGGATTGTCCCTACCTTGCCAAGATGTTCTGGAACTAAACAATGTTTCCAAGGGTCTGTGGGACCTCCCACATCTGTCCAGGCATCCCAAAGACTTCCCTCTTGTGCTGAAAGCAAAACCATACCTGTCTCCTCTTCCAGAAGGTGTTTCAAAATTTTGTCCTCAAACCTACATGTCACTAATCTTTCCAATTCTCCTCCTAAGCATGTTGGACAAGACACCTCTGGTCAAGGGGACCTACAACAGGTCCCATCAGAAAAAGAGGGGTCCAAACCTTCTTTTTCAAAAGGTAAGTTCAGTGATTTATCACTTTCCCAAATGTATTAAGGCCTACCACCTCTACCCAGGAGAGTTTAACACATTTGAAAGCTGACAAAGCAGGGCAGAGAGATAAGTCCTCTCAAAAAGACAGGCAAAGATGTTCCCCCTCTCCTCCAAATCAACCTATAAAATCTGCTTTTAGTAAAGTGAGTTTGAGACCTGACCCTGCTGACCAAGGGGATTTTAGAAATTCCCCATTAAACCAAGAGGGCTTTCAAAGTCCTCTATCATTAAAAAATGGTCTCAAATCATCTCCTACAGTCCAAAGAGGACTAAATGGAACCAAAATTCCCAAAGGGCACATAACACCACTCATACCTGCCCAAGCAGAGACAAAAATCTCCACATCTAAGCTGGAATCTCAAGGACCGTTGCCACTTTCAGTAGGGACTCTTGAGGGTTCCACACATAAGCAAGATGTGGTAGAAACTCGCGAGTCCACCCAAGGGACTCTCGTGCCTTCTGCTCATACAGAAAATGAAGTAGCACACTCACCATCTTTCCCAGGGGCTCTGATACCTTCCCAACCTCTCAGGGGGACACTAGGATGTCCCCCTCTACAGAAGAGTGTCAAAGACATGTTCTCAAATGTGACCTCCCGCAGAAAAGGAGATAAAATCATTCTCCTGTTATGAAAGGGGAACCTGAACATGCTCATTCTAGCAGAAGACTGAAAGGAGCTCCCTCTAAACAATGAGTCTTCAGAAAGTCCCAAACTGACCAAGAATTTTTCAAATATCCCCTACCAGCTAAAAGGGCCCTCGTGACTTTTCATCAGGTCACAAAGAGCCAAGGTTGTGCCCAAACACTCCCAGGGAGCCATGCAAGCTCTGTATTTGTATACTGTACTGAAACAATACAACCTGCCCTGCCTCCCCAGGGAACTCTAGGACATTCTGATTTGGTAGGAGAAACTGTAAAATTTTCCACATATACATCAGAGATGCTAGGATTTCCAAAACCTGTACAGGAAACTCTGATTAATACCCTATCTCATAAAGGGACTGTGGGACAGGATATATCTACAAAAGGAGTTCAAATCGCTCTGCCATCTTTAGCAGTGGCTCATGGATGTGACACATCTACAAAAGACGTTCAAGGAAATAATCCATTTGTTCAAAATTATCTCAATCCAATCCTATAAGAACAAGGGTCTATGGGACATGATATGTACACACAAGAGTCTGTAGTATCCTGTACATCTAAAGAAGGGGGTTCCTTGGATTCCACCTGTGTACAAGAATCCATGAAACCTCCCCAAATTGTTCATTTGGCTGTGGGAACTTCCCTATCTCTTAAAGAGGATCAGTCATCTTCCCAATCTACACAACATGCTACAGATTCTTACCCATCTGCACATAGGACTGTTGGCCAATCTCCAGGCCCACAAATGTCTCCAAAACATCTTTCAAATACCTCAAAGACAATAAATTCCAACTTATCTTCTGAAGGGGTCTTGGAACATGTGTTTCCCCCGAAGTTTGCTGTGGAACCTGCCACTTCTAAACATAAATTGGTATACCCTTCTCCAGCTGAGGAAAGCTTTCTTGGAAATTCCACAAGTAAACAAGGTGGTCTAGAAACTTCCCTAGCTGCCAATGATATTCTTAAACCTCTCAAATATGTCCATGGTGCTGGAGGAGAGGCCACATCTACACAGGTATTTTTAGTAAATTCGCCTAATTCTGAAGCAACTGTCATGCCTTGCACAGGTACACAAGAAACATTAAGACCTTCCCCATCAGAGCAAGAGGCCATGTGATCTAGTATATCTGAACAGTGTGCTCTGCAATTATCTCCATCTACCCAAGAGTGCTTGTTTACATGCCTTCTCAGGCGGGAAATATTAGAATAACCCCCTGTACCAAAGTCGTCCCAAGACTTCTAGTTTCTCAAAAAAAAACAAGTTAACTGTTGATTCTTCTGACAAAGAAGGCTTCAGAACAACTGAAAATGAGGAATTTGCATCATCTCCTGCTTCCAAAGAAACATCAAAAGTCACAACTACTCCTGAGGTGAGTCGAACACATTCTATATCTTTCCAAAAGGCCTTGGAATGTTCCACAAATAACCAAGGGATTGTCGAAAGATGGCAATCTGCCAAAGGGCATGCTAGATATTCCATATCTTCCCAAAAGGCTCATGGGCCTTCTCTGTCAACCCACAAGGCTCTAGTATGCTCACCATATGCCCCAGGGCTTCAAGGAATTTTTCATCTTTCTCAAGTCCTCCAGAAAATTTCCCCCATGCTCAAGGTTATTTGTCACTTTGCAAATCAGATGTTAGAACTACACAACCTCCTCTATGTTACAAAGGGTCTAAGGGAAAGTCCACATCTAAAAAAAATCATCGAGAAGTTGTGCCTTTAACACAAACATATCTGTAAACTTCCATTTCTTCTAAAGAATCTAAAAATCCTTCTGCCTCCAACACTCTTGCTGGAGAACATTTACCGTCTACCATAGGATTTATGACACCACCAAAATCTAAGCAGAGATATCTAGAAACTTTACCAATGTCCAAATGTCTTTAGGATGTTCAGCATCTTCCCCAGGAGCTCTGTATTCTTAGGGAAAAAAAGAACATTTGCAATCTGGACACCATATTCAGGAAGCTTTTGCATCTTCAATAAGTTTTTTTGGGATAATCTTCCCACCTCCCAGGAGACATGAAACTTTCCTCACCAGCACAAAGGGTTTTAGGACATGTCCCCTCAGCTCAGAGTCCTGTGGAAACTTCATCATCCTCATCTGGGTTTAGAGGATCTTTGATTTCTTTGCAAAGGCCTCTGGATCTTTCCACAAACACCCAGAGAACTGATGCTACTTTATCAACAGCCCAAGGAAATCTTACACCTTTTTTCTCTCTCCCAACTAAAATGGGAACCTACCAATCTACACAAAAGATGCTAGGAAGTTTGCAACCTAGACCAGTAGATCTGGTAATTTCTCCTTCAGCAACTGTGGCGGCTGGACACATACCAGTGGCTCCAGCACCTCTGTGCCTTTCTCCATTATCTCAGGAGACTCCATCAAATGTGTCCCATGTTTCTAGAGGTCTTGATTTATCTCAGTCTGGCTCAGGACCCCACCTTAATGTAATGCCACCTACCCAATAGCAACAGGGAACTCCCTCATCTTCAGAAGAAATTGTAGTACCTTTGTCTTATGCCCAAGGGGCTGTGGGACAGTCCCTATTTGCACAGCATACTCTAGAATGCTCCACATCTTCACAGGGAACTCCAAGACATTTTCTGTCTGGTCTAGGCGATATGGCACATCCCCTGCCTTCCCAGGCTCCTAAAGGACCATTGCTATCTGTGGGTCTGAATATGGGAAAATATTTACATTCTCAGTGTTCTCCGGGACATTTGAAAAATATCTCAGGTTTTCCAAGACATAAGCATACTGGTCCAGATCCTGTGGGAATTTCCTTACCTGCTCTTGCTTCAGAGGTTCTGATATCTTCCTCATCTTGCCAAGGATCTAAAGGGTGTTTGCTATCCACCAAGGAAGGTTTAAAAGACTCAAACTCTGCACCAAATGCACAGAAACCTTTTCCATTGGCTGCACCGTCCTTGGAATCTTTGGTAAATACCCAAGGACCAATAAACATTGACACACATTCTAAACAGAATGTGCATTCTTTGCCATCTACGCTGGGGAATTTCCTTTACAAAGGACTCTTAATATGTCATAACTGCCACAAGGGACCCTAGAGCCTATGGTATTTCCCCATGGGCATGGTACAGAAAAAGACAATCTGAGAGAGTCTTCATCACTACAGGGGACTGTAGAAGCATCGCGACCTAAGACAGGGGCTTTAAGATCTTCTCAACATGCTCATAGGAAGGCTCAAATATTGCCATCTAATCAAGAGGCTGAGAAACATTCTCTGTTTCCTAACTGGGCTATGGGACTGCTCAAATCTGAAACTAGGTCTCCAGAAAATTTTCCATCTGTACAAAGATCTTCTTCAGCTACTCAGAAATCTACAAAAACATTGTTATCTTCCCAAGGGAGTGTAAAACCTTCATCATCTCTACCACATGCTCAGAAACCTCCCCAAACTGCACCAGGGACTCCAAAATCTGTGAGATGTAAGGAAAGGCCTCTAGAACATTCTATGTCTGTCGAGGAGACGGTGGATTCTTTGCCATCTACCCCAGGGTTTCCAGAGGTTTCAGCATCTTTCCAAAAGTAGCTAGGGTACTCATCACACATGGTAGAATCCCAGGATACATCGCCATCTCTCCAAGGGATTACAGGCCATTTGCCTCCTAATGGGGCTATGAGAAGGCACAAAATTAAAACTAAGACTCTAGAAAATTTGCCATGGGAACAAACAAATTCTTCTTCTCCTGAAGGAAGTAAAAAAACATTGTTATCTTCCCAAGGGAGTGTGAAACATTCATCATATGTACCAAGTGCCCAGAAATCTCTGCAAACTACATCAGGGACTCTGTCAACTGTGTGATGTAAGCAAGGGTCTCTAGAACATTCTATGCTGTCCAGGATACTGTGGATTCTTTGCCATCTACCCAAGGGTTTCCAGAGCATTCAGCATCTTTCCAAAATAATGAAGGGCATTCATCATGCACTATAAAATCTCAGGATACCTCACGATCTGTCCAAGGGTCTACATGTCCTTTGTCATATCTCTCAGGGCACACAGGACATTCACAATATGACCTAGGATCTCAGGAATATTTTTTAGAAGTCTCAAGAGATCTAGCACAATTCCTATCTACCAAACTTTGCATATCTGCTCAGGCAACACTGAACCTGTCACAATATACTCAAGAGTCTCTCCAACAGTCATCATCTGCCCAAAAGTTACTGGGAATATCTGAGTCTACCCAGTGTACTCATAATCATTTGTCTCCTGTCTCAGGTACTTTGGGAATGTCTCCATGTGTGTCAAGTACTACAGGAGCTTTGCCACATGCCCCAAAGCCTCGTGGTCTTTCCTCATCAACACAAGAATGTCCAGCCCCTCCACCTTTTTTGCAAAAAGCTGTCACAACTTTACCGTATTCACAAGCAAATCTTGATCTAAACACGTCAGTAAAAATTTCTCCATTATCCTCACCATGTATTCAGGTACCTGGGCAAGCTTCCCTTTATGTGGAAGCCTCTTTGTGACAGCCCAGAGCTGCACATGGAGTTGAAGAACTTTTGCTTCCTAGCTTCGTGACTCTAGGTAATAAAGAAAGTGACAAGCAGGAACTAGGAATTTTTCTATTGGCCAAAATGCCTTTGGGAATCTCCTTACCTGCAGAAGGAACTTTCGTATCTTTGTCATCTGCTCAAGTGTTTCTGGGAACTTCCCTATCTGCCCAATGTTCTCAGCAACTGTCTATATCCAAAGAGGAACCCATGGGAACTGTGTCACCTCTTCCAAAACCTTTGAAACATTCAAATCCTTCCCATAAGACTCTCAAATTTTCTCAATCTGCTCAACAAACTCTGTAATGCTCATCATGTTCCCCATAGACTACTGGACCTTTTCAACCTAACCATAAAAATCTAGGAAAATTT